>CM055403.1:21630572-21658917 GCA_029228625.1 Pseudolycoriella hygida | reverse complement strand
AACTTCGCCTTTGGAACCAACTTTTTAACTCTCATAGTTCTGAAGATCTGGGTCATCCTGCCCAATTATGGAAGTGGCCATATGCCAGGATTGGGCCATATCTCCCCAAAACCCTGAAACACGTGTTCGCTTAAATTTAATTCTCTACAATTTTGCCTTTGACAGTAAATCAACATATTGCATAGTTAAGGAAATATAGACTGACAAACTGTTTTCGTATATGGCCAAGAATCTCAATTTCGTCCATTCCATTGGTCCCAGTGCCCAGACCCCTGTACCGATTCCCACAAAATTTTTTTCTCACTTTTCTGACACCAAAATGAGGAATTTCCGTGCTATACATGCTGAGATATTTACGAAAAAGCTTCTTCGAATCTCGAAAATTTCATGTCCGACCTTCACTTCTTCAATCTCCGGAACTACTTGGCCGATTTTGCTCATCTTCGAGCTTGAATCATGGGAGGCATGTATCTTTCAGGGAAAAAAAGTTTAGGGTGATCGGTTGAGCGGTTTGGAAAAAAAGTGGGGACGGACGGATGGACGGACATTTTTTTTATTGTTGATTCGTCATATTTAGACGATAATAAATGCATCCCCCCAACTGCCACCTCGATCTACCCCATGTTACATTCAAATTGTTTGTAGTAAACGTATAGGACCTTCGTACTTCGTACGGGTCCAATAATGTGCCTTACAACCCATGAAGTGTTAGAGGCTAGATCATTATTTACTAGTTTTCGCTGTTTGTGGTTCTACTTTTTTGAGATCCTTTCATTACCTATTAACTAGGAGCGAAACTAGTAGGAGTAGAACGCCGGTTCTCCCAACAATGCCTTTTCCGGTAAGCCGTACGGTGGCACTACACTCAACTTCACTTGACTTGAACGATGTTTTGTTTTGTTTACAAATCTAGCAATCGGTACAAGTCCGTCTGCGGCTGAGTTTCGAACCAACGCACTGGCAACTCAATCTCGTAGTAGCAAGCAGACGTGTTAACCACTGCGCTATCGAGTTGTTCTGACCACCTTACCCCTGTCAAAATGTCCAACATCATTTTGTTCAACAGTTGAAAAGTTGCTGTATGGGTTCCTGACTTTTTCCTATAACCGATTTGTTTCTTGTAGAAGAAATAATTCTTCTCAAGGAAAGATGTTATTCTTTTGTGTAAGACAATTTCGAACACTTTGTCCAGCGCATGTAGGATCGAGATAGGTCGGTAGCGTCGGTAGTTAGAAGGGTCACTTTTTGATTCAGACTTGTAAATCGGTCATCCGCATGGAGTTCTTCAACCTCTAAGCATTCTTCCTAGAAAAATGTGCTCTTACTGCGAGTTTCATATAGGACTCATATCTATAGTCACTTATCTGATAGGTAGACAATTTGTATTCACTTAAAGCAGGATATTTATTGTTATTTGCTATTTGTGAAAGCATCCTTCTATAAGCTTATTCAAGACAATAAAAGTTTCCATCTGAACCGAATTTCATCAACTTTTCCCATGAAGCTTCCTTTTAAACCCTACGAATAAAAGACGATTTTCGTAAGAAATATACGACAAAAGCTCACCAATCCTTGAAAAATTCATTCTAATCATATCTACACAAGCCGATTTTGCTCACATCGTTCCAACACGAAATCTACATTGACTCCTTTAGCGCGACATCGGCTTCTGTCAAAGTATAGAGAATGTCATGAAATTAAATTCATATACGTTGACAGAAGTCAATGTCACACATCTGGAAGTTTACTGAATGATCAGATAGACGATCATTTGAACTACTGATCTCAAAACGGACTGGGATTAAATTTACAAGGTGACAGACGTAGTGAAAAAAAGGTATAGACCCAGGCCCATGCTTCGTACTGATCTGAAAACAGAGTTGGCAGTGCGAATAATTTCTAATTAAATAGTCGGAGTGGGCTGAGTTTACTTTCAACACTTTAATAATAAGTCAAAAACCCATGAATAAAATTTATTTTATACGTTGAGTTTATATCCCTTCACCATCATTTCAATATAAAGTAAGGAAACTGGCTGGAAACATAACATTTGCGTACTTGGACTGTTACATTAATAACTTTAGTACAGGGTTGTATTCTGTGTTAAGTATATAAATTTTTTTAGCGAATCTTATACTAAAACGTGTTAGCGGCGCTAGTGTAATTCGTTAATTCTTTTCGATGAAAAAAATTTTAGAGCCTCTCCCTCTCAAACTGCGAAATGAAATTTTACGGCAGTCGTCTATTAAGTTTTTCGAAGTGCATACAATCCACGCTCTTTGTGTGGGTCAACGGCATGTCAAAATACAGCGATTTTCATGACAGTTTATGCATCGTGTCATGAGATTCTTTTACATAAGCTTTTGGCGCACTATAGGCTTAAAAGTCACACAAAATCAAATCCCTCTGATTTTATTTTAATGTATAGAAAACAGGCGCTGTGTTCTATGTGAAACAATGTCAACTTCCATACATTTTTGGTCCCGTCTGAGCATATGAATGATGGAAGGTTAGATATTAGCATAAGCTTATGGTTATCGGCACTAATACAACTCTGCTTCGGTGTCTTACACCAGTGAACTAAATTAGGTAAAAAAGATATTCTTATTGGAACACAACTCATCCTTTTTATTCAACTAAAAATATTTAACGAATAAGCAAAACAGATAAAAAGTAAACTTAATTGATTGATTGAGATTCTCCAAATGTTTGACGCAACCCATTCTTTTCGAGTTCACGAAGAGATGTAGAAAATGTGTATGGAAAAAAAGAGTTTGTTGACAAATATTTTCGTTTGACTAACAATGGAAACGTTTTATGCAAACTGGGTGAAATGTCTTTCGTTTCTTCCTTAATATGAAGAGGAAACCCATAAATTGAATCTCTAATTTTCAAACAAGTGTATAAAGCACTCAACTAAGCATGTGATGAACTCTGTAAATGTAAATAAAAAGATTCGGTGAAATGGGAATAGATCGAAAGACGAAAACATTTACATTACAGACACGAGAAAAAGAAAAATGGATGAGAATTTAAATTTCCCAATAACCTGAAGCTGAAACTTTAAAATAACGAAATTCTCTAATTGTCTGGCGTCTCTATTATGTCAGGTCGGAGAAATTGATTTCATTTTAATTTCCTTGAATTTCTATGAACTTTCATAGATTTAAAATTAAGGAATCATTGAGGAGAACGTTTTCAATACTCACGAGAGTTCTTGAGACTTTAGAAAATACGATAAATAAATCATTACAGTGGGTATCGGAAAGTAGCGATAGAATGTATTCAAATTCCAATCACCGATGACAAATCGCCTTTGACCCAATCATCGGTGATTCATTTGTGAATCATCGGTGATTCCCCTGTGAATCATCGGTGATTCCCCTGTGAATCATCGGTGATTCCCCTGTGAATCATCGGTGATTCCCCTGTGAATCATCGGTGAGTCCAATGTGAATCATCGATGATTCTATCGGTGATTCCCTGGTGAACCATCGATGATTCTATCGGTGATTCCTTGGTGAACCATCGGTGATTCATTGGTGAATCATCGGTGATTCCCCGGTGAATTTGCACAGACGGACGGACAGTAGGGGTGAAGACATAGAGAAGCTCAAGAATTTCACTTACGATATTATAGACTAGTACGGCAGAATTTATTGCAAGGTTTGCTCAGCTTTTTCGAGCTTTACTAAGAGATTTTAATACCCTTCATAATTCCATTCGTAGATTGAAACTTCCAAATAGACTTAGTTAACTAAATTTCTGATTTTGTCATTTACGACTCATCAGTACACCTTGACTTCAAGAAAGGAATTATGAATTCGTTTCAGTGATTTTGCAATCGGAATTATTTCTTCTATATGTAGATTTTCTGAGTCGTTAGCATAGTAAATTTAACGCAGTGACTAATTGTACCCAGGTACAAATAGCCAAGCAACACAGCGGATGCTATTTCCACCCGGGTACATATAGCCAAACAACACAGTCGATGCTAATGGTACCCGGGTGCAAATAGCCGTACAACACGACCGATGCTGTTTGTACCCAAATTTTAAATTTTTTATGCTGAATTGAAGATGTGTTAACAGTTCCGTGCAAAATAAAACTTTAATAAAAGAGTTCAACTTACATTTTTCGATATTTGCCTCAACAGAAATAGTTCTTTATCTTTCACGCAAAGAAAAATGTTATATGTCAGTGATATAATCAAACTCTGCTATAATTTTATTCATTGCAGACACAAACTGTAGACTACGAGAAACAAAACTTTGGTTAGCTAGTGATAACATATTCTCGGAGGATATATTTTGTTTTACGTAGTCCAAATTTAAATAAAATAAAAAATCTTTCGTCTGAAATGAATGAGAGTTCGATTATATCACTGACAGGTAAAATTTTTCTTTCAGTGATTATAACTTTTATGGGTATCAGCTGACAAAATCTTTACCAGTGAATGTATTGTATAATAAGTGTAAGAGCTCTTAGGCAACCTTTGATTTAAAGAGTTTAATAGTCAAGATAGCTTCTTGAGGATCATATTTAACTGAAAAGATTGAAGCAAAAGTTCGCTTTGTTGAGCTTTCAGTTCGCCAATGTTGATATTTTTGGTGAACCTTTGGGTCAAAGCGATCGAACCTTCACGAAAGACAACTTTGATTTTTGTATTGTTATACCTCAGTTTAAAACATAATTCACAATTCAATAACCAAGTTTTGAGAGAAATAGCGCTAGCGCGTGAACCATTGAACACCAAAGCTTCTTACAAAAAAGCAAGAAAAACATCATTGAAATACCGTAAAAACGGAAGAATCTTCAATATTATTGTTATAGATTTGAATGCAGACGAGTATTTGTGAGTCTCTACAAAACTATTACATCTCTTTTTTCACTTCATACAAATACAATCCTAAAGAGGCTATCTGGGCTATCTAGAAGGTCAAAATAAATTGAAAAATAAGTCTAAATTAAAGCCCATGCCAAAACTACAATTGAACAATTAATTTATTCGAAATGCGTTCTTTTTGAATGCTTCGATTAAAAGCCACACACGCCCAAACGGCTGTGCCACGGACTAAACAAGACAATCTAAACAGAACAATATACTAGCTTATCTTGTCTGACGATCAACATACGACTACTAAACGTTGATATCATAATCGATCATAATTACATCAGAAGCTTCAATTGCGGGACATTTCATTACAATGTATGAGGTCAATTTGAGCTGTTTGCTCTCTGGCTGATTCCATGCTGTCCACATTACACAGACAATGCGTTCCTGAGAGTTTTGAATAAAATTCCAAGAAGGCTTTCCACATTACCGTAGATTTAGCCACATCATTAAAAAGGTGGATCTTCGTTTTAACGCCCACAAACCTTTGACTTTCCGAGTTAGCTCGGTATCAGGTTCGAGCAAATTTATTTTCGACCTAAACAGTCGGAATGTGTTTTCAAAAATCAGAAATGTTTATAAATAGTTTCAATTTTTTCGTCAAAAAATATACAGGTCATTTAATAAATATACCAACAGCTACTTTCTCTGATCACCATTCCTGTCCGTTGGTCCTTCTGCCTGAAGGGAAAACCACGCTTTCGTTAGTACTTGTAAGTCCTTGTAACTCTCTTAGGGTAGGCAATTTTTGCAAATAATCTCAATAGTAACATTTCCCAAGCTGTAAGCAATTCTGAATAATTGCAAAATATACGAAAATAAGCAGACAACACGGCCGATGCTATTCGTACCCAAAATTCAAAAATAGAACTTAATTTGGCGCGCGCCAAATTAAGTTCTATTTTTAAATTTTGGGTACCAATAGCATCGGCCGTGTTGAACGGCTATTTGTACCCGAGTACAGATAGTAACCACTTTGGGTACAAATAGCATCGGCTGTGTTGTATGGCTATTTGCACCCGGTACAAATAGCATCCGCTGTGTTGCATGGCTATTTGTACCCGGGTACAATTAGCATCGGCCTAAATTTAATTGCATACAGCGAAAATAATTCATTTCACATGAGACTTAATCATAGGATACAACTCATTAACTACGTATTACTTTTACTATGAACGTGTAAGCTCTTATTTGAATTATTTTGTCATTAACATGACGCTCAGACATTAACACATCTAGAACAGTTGCGTTATGGAGATAATTAGAAGAGATCAACATTTCGGCATCTAGTGCCAATCTTCAGTCAAGTCATGCACCTTGATATGCTGATGGACGTGATGGACAAAGTGCTGACGTATCTATTTGTCTCAGTTAGAGGTATTTTTGGACTAGCGAATTTATCATTTATTTATGTAAAATTTAGATCATATAAAAAGATATACAAAAGATGGATAAGTGATTTTTAAGGCATCTTGCCTAATCGTGCATCACAAGTTACACTATGTAATACACTTCGTCCAGTTTCTTAGTTGTCCATGGTATTGAACCGAAAATTGAGGATGCATTTCCTTTCTGATTGGCTATGCTGATCCTTTCTATTAGGAATTTTGTAGATCTTTTTTCTCCCGTTGCTTCTTGGATCATGTCGCCGATTTTACTTATTAGATGTTCAGCCTCCTCCCCCCAGGTTCCCATCGTCTCTATAGCTATTGGCTCGAAATGAAAGTCTTGGGTCAAATTTTCATATTTTCGATGTTTGTCGATTTCCCTTTTCTTCGCTGCGTTACCTGGCTTTCTGCTACTGGATTTTACAAAGGACTTTGCGAGTGTATCGACGCACGTGAAGTCCCATATCAACGGTCGACTAGCGAATTGTAACGGAAATGGTTACAGCTGCCATCTGTTGAAGTTTTATATGAAACATTTCTTACTCTAACCCTGAGTGTATTGTCTCCAGTGATTTTTGGTACATAACTCAAGTTCTTTCAAGTTCTTTTCTAATTTTCATTTTTTTTTGTTTGACAAATCTGGGCATCGCTTACAATTTATGGAAGAAATTTTTTTCGGATTTGAGTTCTTGGACTTAGCTAGGGCACTAAAAACGAGTCTCTGCTAGGGCCTTCCATGTTTTTTGTACATAGCTCGAGTAAATCTCTTCCGATTTTCAAAAAAATTGTTTTAATTAAAGATGAGAATCTACAAATGTCTCACATTCTTGCTCACAGAGAAAAAAGTTTTGATTAGAAGCCCTTGGCTTGGACTCAGGCAGGACGCTAAAACTAGAGCCCAACGTGTTTGTTTACATAAACCGTGTAAATCCTAACCGATTTCTCTATTTGAGAGGTAACCGAGTACCGAATTATATTCAAAAACAAATTTGAACCCTCAGATAGGTCCTAAGATCGGTCGGCCCTAGCGAAAAAAATTTAGTCAAACATTTTTGTCTATGGAAGTATGTGTCCGAGCCCTCTACTAGGTCGGTACTAAGGCCGAGACAAAATAGAGGTGAACATTTTTGTCTATTTTGGGGTCAAGTTTGTACTTCCGGAAGGATATTTTACACTGTTGCTTCGGACAGGTTTTTCGATATTGCCCTCTCGGCAATGGGGACGTCGTGCAATATTTACTTAAATACGTTCGAGTCTTTTCGTAACATCAACGCTGTTTACCGCATCAACTCTGATACGTATGGGTTTCTTGCATATGTTTTAGGAAGGCTTTGGAAGCTAGTACAGCATGCATACCCAGCGTCAAAATAAAGTTTTTCAAAACGAGTTACTTGAACCAGTGAATTTACGAGCTCAAAAAATTGTTTCCGAATTAAAGACTCACACCCAAAAAAATGGAATTCGGCATGAACAACTGTCCAGTACATTTTTACGACCGTTTTACGTCTAAGAAGTACTTCATGTATATCTGTAATGTATACAGACAATAAACTGAAAGTATTTACATAAACCAAAACCTTCAGTTTTATGAGAATGGTTGTTTTCGAAGTAATCAATTGAATCTTTATTTGGCGCGAAATTCGAAGTTTTGTACAAATTAATCAAATTAATCGAAACTTTTGAACGTTGTTCAGTTTAATTTTATCCACATTAACCGAAGGAACGCAACCATTTGTACAAAACTTTGAATTTCGCGCCGAATAAAAATTTGCTTGAGTACTTCGAGCGCAATCATCGCATAAAACCCATAAAACCAAAATATTTTCGTACTTTGTAAATACTTTCAGTTTACTGTCTGTAATGTAACACACATCATGGAGAATGTACATTGTACTTGTTTAATGAACGATTCACTTGTACGGCAAACGTACAAATGTACAAGTCTCACGTTCGTCATTTTTTGGGAAAGTACATGTGGTTATTGATCTTGATGTTCCGGGTCTCATCTGCAGTTTTACACGAAAACTCGGCTTTTCTTGGCTTTTCTACTTTTCTTCACTAGTGGCGTAATTAACTATCACAGAAATCAATTAAAGTGTCATGTTTCCGTGCGTGAACGAATGGTAGGGGTTACATATATATGTCACACTCAAGTTATGCAATAAAACTTGAAAATTGTTCTAATTTCATTGTCAATAATGAAAACAATTCGCAAAGCTATACGTCGAGTATTATATGGCATAGAAACAAATTAGTTATTCGTCAAAGACAACATGTACATTCTTTCAAAACAAATAAATCAATTTCCTTGAAATAATGTTACGCAACACCTGAAATACCTCTAGTAAAATAACCCAGCGAACAATATTTTCTACAGAAAATTTTTCAAATTTTATATTAAATTACGTTTCTTACTTTAAGCTTTCTTTTTGCGTTACATAGATCGACAGCTTTAATGAGCTAATGCTTGAAATCGTTCATTATATTGTTGTGTGTCTAGAAATTTGGTAAGAATCTATCTGTTTATAAGGATCAATTATTTCGCATAATAATTGTCAAAGGTAGACTGTTTTTCGCGTGCTGGTGTCGACAGTTCACAGTGTCAAATGTATTTCAAATCGTTGGTCATGTTATTGCTGAATTTAATATTAAGTTTTGCGGAAGTGGTGAGTTCGTGGAATATTATAACATGAAGTTAAGTGCATATTAAGGTTTGAAATGAACTCCAAGTTTACATAGAAGAACCAAAATAATGTAAGATGAATGTTAACATTAATGGACCGTTCAGAGATGATGTCTTATTTGAAAAACCCCTATCAAAGTATGACGTAACATTGATATTTACGTTAAAGCAGAACATTTCTGAATTTTGTTTTTGATTCTGAGTTTAAGATTGCAAACAAAAGATAGAACCCTCGCGTTAAAGGAAGCTGACGAGGAGGGATGCATACACAGGATCAATATAACAATCTGTAAGACAGTACACGTACTTTATTTTAGTGCGCTTGATGGGAAACCCGTTTTTCTGTATAGGTGAGAGGATATTGGTTGTGACGTAACATATTTTCCCATCACTTGGGACGAAAAGTTGCTTTCCGTGGTATGTGCACCAACACACTCTCACTATTACAGAAAAATATCTTTCAAAATACCCCAATACACACTCGATGTGTACTTTTCGCTTGATGCGCTTACATCTTGTTTGTATTGGGGTATGCAGAAATATACATGACTACATGAGGCTACCTACGAAAGGTGAATTCTGGAATCACACAGCATACTTTTCGTGAAAGTTATGAAGAACATTTTTCGTCAGAATTACGCGGATATTTCAGGACTAATAGAACGGTACACCCCTTCCGTTATATTTTCAGAATTCAACCTTCCCCTTCAATGTAAGTTTAATTCTGGGCCGACTAGACATTTTTATTATGACAATCCGCGCAAGGCTGACTAAATCCGAACGGATATGAAAATTCAGAACGTCGAGGCATAGTGTATGTCACTTATAAAATAAATGTTTCACTCAATAAAATTGTCTTTGGAAAAAATTTGAAAAAGTAAAAAATGATGTCGATTAGGTTTCGTAAACAATCATTCAGTTCCTACGGTTGATCTCCGTCCAAATATAAATCATCAACTGTCTTAAAATTCGGGGCATTAGTGTGTTTTCGTTCGTTGGCTGAGATTTTCATTCATAATTTATCTGAGGGAAACGAGCACAAAAATACAAAAGGAAACTCTTTTCATAGGTTCAATAAATTACACATACGTTGTGTAACTTTATCCCGGAAATGGATCGTCTGTCATTTAGTCACTGAGAGATATCTTTATATCGATGTTGCTTTCGTATATTTTTGATGTGTATAACAATAAATTACAATAACGTGTAAATAAACTGTCTGTAGTATTGTGTCTCGCTATTTATTTACTGGATCGAAAAGTGTCCCTAAAGATATCAGATTATAAATGGGCAGCGTTTAAATCATGAAGCTTTTGTCTGATTCCAAATGTTGGATACGGTATTTTGATTACAAATTAACACATCAATTTGTATTCTTTTTGGTGGATTGTTGAAAGTAATAATCGTTCGTTTTCATTACATGGATGTAATTTCGTTTATATGGAATCACTATTCGCACTCGCATGTTCCAATGAACTATTCGCACCTCATTTTAAACATTTTATCATAGAAACTCAGTTTCTTCCAAAATATTTTCAAATTGGAAAGTGATAATCTAAATTAGACCAAGGGAAAATCAAACGCTCTAAACGTTAAGCTTCAGTGAAGCTGCTTCACCCCAAGTGAATATTACTGGGTAGTTTGTACTCACTGGAAAATAAAATTAACCAAAATAAATTAGTTCTCTTTGAATTGTTAATTCAATTCATTTTCACTGTGTTCTTTCCCTTTGTTTTTCTAATTTTGTACGTTTCGATAAGTCATCATCATGTTTCATTAGGCAAAAAGCCCATAATGTTTTCAATAAGATAAACATGAACATAATTAACAGCAAATCTGTACGATGTACCAATTGACGCGCTTAGTGCGACATCGGCTTATGTCAAAGCGCGTGTGGAAATTATGTTTTATTCCCGGTATCCAAATTCGATTTCCCGATTTTCCCGTTATCCGCTTAAATCGGGCTGAATTTCCCGTTTTTTGAAAGTTAAATTTCCCGATTTCCAAGATAGGATGTACCGGTCCAAACATCCCTCCCTATATAGCCCACAGGGGCTATATAATTAGGGTGGGTCGAATTTGAACTTTTATTTTTTTTTCGAAACGCCTGACCCTACAAATGCTGTGTAATGGTCCCAGAAATGTTTTGTAGAAGAACTTTTTTTTTTAAATGCGATCTTCCTCTGCCTCTCCTGGAAAAACTCATTTTAGGCGCTGTTTCATGAATTATGGCATAAGCATCAATGTCTTCTTGAACGTATACATCTTGAAGGGAAACTTTTTAGGGCTAATTATTAGTATTCGGATAGTACTTCAAAATGCCGGTATCGGGGAGGACATAAATATTTTAATGTGGTGTTGGAGGGTGAACCTCCCTTCCCGACTTTTAGTTTCCATATTGAAATTTCAACTTTCAAAACAACATAAACAATGATTTAAAAAATTTTCAAAGAACGTAGATAGATAGAGAATTTTACCGATTTCAGTGTGAGCATGTGTTTCTCTTCAAAAAAGTGAACAAAAACAGAAAAAACGTAATAATTATTATTGAAGATCGTCATTTATCAAATTGGTCAACACTGTAACTATCATCGGATTCCCGTTATGATTTGATCATTATTTGTTCAAATATCTCGTAACGTTTTTTTTTTAGATTTTTATCAGTTTGGGACGATCACTTTCGTGGTCTGGAACACAGATCTTGTGACCCTTTGTTCCTTTTTCCCGCTCATCATTTAAAAAAATCATGAAAACCTTTGCGTGCCGACCAGGAACCTGTCTAATATGATAGGCCCTAGCTCGGCCACTTTCGAAGGGTGCACGACGTAGTCGCCTAGTGTCCTGAGTCTTAGTTGATGGAATTTAGGGCATTCACATATAACGTGAAAGCCCGTTTCCTCTTCCAAGCCACAGGAACAGTCTGGGTCACCTGAAATTCTCATCTTCGTGCGGTGCTTGTTGAGTCCGCAATGTCCGGTCGTCGCACTAACTACCCTTCTTATGCGATCCCGGCCCATCGTCAGGAGCTCCTTAGTCCATTTCTCGTTCGGAGTGGGTAAGAAATGCTTGGTATGCACTCCTCCTTCGTACGCTGTCCAGCTTTTTCTATGCTCCGCCCTCACCCAGTCCTTCACCGCTTTCGCACAAAGCGAATTCGGGATGGGGATGTGAGGTTCAGGTCCGTATGAGATTGCCGTTGAGCCGGTTTTTGCCAACCTATCAGCCTTCTCATTACCGTTCACTCCGGAGTGCCCAGGCACCCAAACCAGTTTGACTCGATTGCTCAGCCCTATCTGGTTCAAGTAGCCCTTACATTCTTCCACCAATTTAGAAGTCACAATGGGTGATATCAGCGCCTTTATTGCTGATTCACTATCAGTGCACACGATCACGTCTTCACCATTCAGTCCTTCTGGCAGAATTTCTCGAGCTCCCAAAAGAGATGCTGAAGTTTCCGCCTGGAAGATGCTGGATAGACTTCCCAGGTGAATCCAGGTGCCGGTATCCGTCCTCGGGTTATATACCCCGGCCCATTCACTTTCGGGCAGCGTAAGTGGCCACCCGTTCGCCCACTCATCCCTGTTTGGGAATAGCACTTCAAAGTTTCTTTCGAAACTCAGTTTCTGTGTCATAGAGTCCCGCGGCATGTCAAAGATATGATCAGAGATCATATTTTTGATCTTCCCATGCCCGGTCTTGAAACCTGGAGACCACCAGCCATCTCGTAACGTTAATAAAAGTTGAAGCTGTTTGAAGTTTAATTTTGCCTAAAGGATGCTTTATTTAGCAAAACATGGTGAAAAGAAATAAGTGTCTTATTTTTGTTGGAGGTAAGGTGTTTCCGAGAGGTGTATTGCCGACAATTATAGTAGATTACATTAGTCTACAGAGGTTTGCTGTTTGCAGTATGCTGTTGCAGAATATGGCCTAGTTGAGTGTCCATCACCCCTCAAAGTAGAGTAATTGGGGTCCAAAGAAAAATGTAAGGACATTTTCATTTAGTCATTATTATATGTTACTCAAGTTATATGTAACGTTAGTATGTACGGATTACTAGTGCATAGTCGGGCCTACAAACCTATACTAATATTAAGATAAATCTTACATATTATGATGGATTCTGTATGGATCAGAAAAGTGAACTTCTTCTGACGTTTTGGCCATGGTTGGAAAAGGGCGTAATTTCTAACTATGGTAATCGAAGTTTCCATTTCAAATATTTTTTGAAAGAGAGAGACCAAATCTCGTCAAAATTAGAAAATTTTTGATGAGGTGCTTGTTTTGTCAGAAGACGAGTATATGAAAAAAGTCGAAAATTATATAGTTTTTGCTATAATGTTTTCATGCACCGTCTTTCGACAAAACAAACACCTCATCAAAAATTTAGTAATTCTGACAAAATTTGGTCTCTCTCTTTCGAAAAATATTTGAAATGAAACTTCGATTACCATAGTTAGAAATTACGCCCTTTTCCAACCATGGCCAAAACGCCAGAAAAAGTTCACTTTTCTGATCCATACAGAATCCATCATAATATGTAAGATTTATCTCAATATTAGTATAGGTTTGTAGGCCCGACTATGCACTAGTAATCCGTACATACTAACGTTACATATAACTTGAGTAACATATAATAATGACTAAATGAAAATGTCCTTACATTTCTCTTTGGACCCCAATTACTCTACTTTGAGGGGTGATGGACACTCAACTAGGCCATATTCTGCAACAGCACACTAAGCCTAACATTGGGCAATGACAGACATTAAAGATACAAAACCTCTGTAGACTAGTGTTATGCACCGCTGTCCAGGATGCTCTATTTTGACGATTTGGAGGTTACTTCCCGAGCCGAAGGCGTGGGAAATAATCCAAATCGTCAAAATAAACCATCCTGGACAGCGGTGCATATGCTATTTTATCTGCCGAGAAAAGATATATCGAGAAAAACAATTTTGCCCTAGGGCGAAAAATGCGAGATTATCGTTCTAGGCAGATAAAATATATTATCGAATACCACTTGAAGTCAGATTCACAATTCGGAATTATTCAGGTAAAAAAAGAAAAGTAAATAAATAGGCAGGCTCTTGCTTATCGTCTTATAGATTGCTGATGATGTTGTAGGTATTTTAATTAACTGTGGAATTCGGACGATGTCTATACAGAATGTGAAACGTTGTCTCTTGAATATTTGGAAAGAATGTAGAGCTCTAATGAAAAACTGGAAAAAAGTTAAGGACAAGGACATGCAGTATCCCTGATCGACGAAACAGTGTCTTTGACTCGAGCGAATCGCTATTATCTCCTTTACGGAGTCCCTTATTAGGCTCTATTCGAGTACTTTATATGATTTATGAACTTTAAAATCTACATTAACTGAAGGAGTAGAGAGCAACGCAAGCTCTATTAGTGAACTTTCCTCCAATTCATGTTTGCGTAAATATCATAAATGAATTATTGAGATTTGTGTGTGGGAATCTGATGAATTCCAGTGCCCAAGGTTTACAATTATGTAAATTTAACAAAACAATGATTTTTTAGTGAAACATTTTTGTCTATAGAAGTATGTGTCCAAAGCCTCTATTTAGGGCCCTAGGTCGGTACTAAGGTCGGCCCTAGCCCAAAATTTTGTTTCTTGCTTTGTTGTAGAGAAAATTGAGGTGAACACCGTTGCTTTGGACGGGTTTTTCAATATTGCCCTCTCGGCATGTGTTATCGGCATTCCTCAAAAAGGACAAAATTAGGACATTTTTCTTTTGTGAATCATAATTCCAGAGCAGCCCTGGAAGTTGTACTTATCAGAAATATGTAAGAAATTTCCCTAGCGTCACCGGTTCAAATCCCGTTGTCGACCATTTTTTTTCTTCACATTTGTTGATTACTCGAAAAGGACACAATGAGGACATCTTTCTGTCGTCAATCATAATTCCATAGAAGACTCAAGTTGTCCTTCACTTCGACTGTTATGTGTGAGAGTGTCCAGAAAATGTATACCATGGAAAACAACTTCTAAATATAATTATTTCGTAAATTTTGGAATAGATACTGAAAGGACAAATTCAGGACATATTTTTGGCATAATCAGTTCGTAGAGTGGATGAATTTTATTTATTGTAATTTGTTGTTGAAAAGATCGTTTTTTTACTGGCTGCGCCATTATGAGTAGCCTTTTTTTCGCTTAATAAAAGGATAAAATGAAAAAAAAAAATGAAAATAGCAGTATTACAGTATTTTTACTACGGAAGTGTCACTACTAATATACTGAATTGCGATCAAAAAAGGACAAATTGAAAACATTTTTTTGGCATCATTAGTTTTTCGAAACAACATTGTCGTCATTGTTTTCGCCTTGGAGAGCTTTTAGCGTTTTTAGTACACTGCTGTATCTCGGCCGGATAGCTAGGACAAAATTTTATTTTTGAAAGGACGCAAAAGAGAAATTGAGGACATAATATTAGGCTGGTCAAGAAATTTTTCGGTGACGATGACTACATAAATGTAACATCACCCAGTGAAATACACTCTAAAATCAAGGCTGAACAGAAGTCATTAGTCAGTGGGCAGTAGATCCCAGTACCTGTTAGATCACGATTTTTCATCCCATCGGTGAAACAACCTCTGTTGGGATGACTGTACATACCTTCAGCCCATTCTTCTCTACTGGGTATTTGAACAACAATGGCTTCCTTAGATCTATACGAGGATGTCATGATATCCGAACGCATCTCTAGCTGTGAGTGTTCCCTGATCATGCTATTCCACAGTTTAGCGTGGGCCGATGCCCGATTTGATTATGAGTGAGTTGTGATGAAATCTGAGCATAGTATTTTTCGCTTCTATCTCGATATGAATGTGCATGTGCAAGGGCTCAATGCTAAGCATTGCCTTGGGCGTCGCCGCGCCGTTGGCGTGGAGTTCATCGCACCTAAAAGAGCCAGTCTTTGTATTTTTGCGTGGGATTTTTGAACTGTTATTATTTTACATCTGGGCCACCAGATTACTACAGCAAAATACACTATAGATCTAAAGATAGCTTTATAGATCAATATGAGCAATTTGGGTCTTAAGCCCCATGATTCTTCGCCGTTGTCGGATAATGTGGTTACTAAGATGCTCGTAAAAATCAAGTTTGTTATCTATAGTGAGTGCCAAAACTTTAGCCGAGCTTGACAGATGCATTTCTTTCCCAAAGAGCTTGGGTGCCGTAAAGCTTTGAGACTTCCTACCTTTGTTATATAAAATTAGTTTGCTCTTGTCGGCGTTTGCGGATTGTTCATGGTCGTTGCACCACTTCTCGATGATGATGAAGAAGGCCTGTTAAGCCGCATAATGTGCTAATACACATCCCTTGACACGCATGTGGAAAAAGCGCGGTATCCTGGTATGTGTGGATATTTGAATTGATAATAAGTGATTGTATTGTGATAAATCAACTTGTGATGAACTCTTTTTTGCAATATTTTGTTTTCATTTTCAAATAAATAATAAATCTATCTATGTTAAGGTATGGAACACGGACACTGGAATTTCAACTTCCATTCCTACCTACTTAAATAATTATTACAGGAACGTCAATTTGCGGAGTTTCTATGATATATCTCAACGAACATGCCTGATGCAGTTACTACGTGGTATGTTCCATTAACATGTGAAAGGTCACGAGTTGAAAGAAAAAATTTGTGAGAAAATTTTTAGTTTTTTCTACAATACTAATACTAAACTACTAATACCTTCTAATATGTTCAGGCATTAGACATTACAGAACACTCAACGTCTGTTTTTCCTGTTTCATTCCTTTTTTCCGTTAACTTTACAAGCGCAAGGCTCATGGTTTCGTTGGACAAATTATTCTGTATGCACCGCAATGCACTTGTCAAAGTCAAGATAAATGAATTTTCGAGAAGAAACTTGATTTTAAATCTGTGAATCGTAATCCAGTATTTTCAAGTGGAGCTTATAACTAACGCTTTTTCGGAACTTAAATTTGTGCTAGGGGTGTTGAACACATATATATCTACATATCTATACATTGAGATAAGATGTAGACGCGACAAATAAAAAAAAGATGTAATTGCAGGACGTTATTTGTGAACGGTCCTAAAGCGATTGAAATGATAACAACATTGGTAGTCATTCCTCTGAATTTCCAATGGTAAATAAAGTTATGTCCTACGAAGAAACATTAATTATTTGTATGCCACCGACCGAATCCAAATAACTCAACATCACTTTTTCCACAACAGGCTGGTCCAACTTTTCGCATTATTAACGGTCACATTGACACAAAAAATCAATTTCCATGGCAAGCACATGTTCAAGCATCGTATACAAACAGTCCAATTAATAACTGTGGGGGTTCTATCATCACTACTACATACATTCTGACCGCCGCTGATTGTGTACTCAATGCGAAAACATTGAAAATCAATTTGGGATCGACCTATTTATCAACGCCAGCCAAGACTTTATATTCGAATTCATTTTTCGTTCACCACTCGTACAACTCAAATTATTTTCAAAACAATATCGCATTGATACGCTTGCCGGAAGCTTTGCAATTTACTTCGACGTTGATGGCAATACGGTTACCATCGAGAAGTCAAGTTAATGAAACGTTTACGAATCATGAAGCATATTGCACTGGATTCGGTGTTACATCAGCGAGTAAGTTGAATGATGCATTCGATGAGTTTTTTTTTTTGGAAATTTTTGTAAAGACAAGGAAAAATGGTGTTGAAATAGTAATTTTTGATACAAGTTACGTATGAAGGTAGTTTAACGCACTAGATGTGAGATGGCCGATACGAGCCGAAGGCGAGTTCGGGAACACATCGTGTGCGTTAAACTACCAGCATACGTAACGTGTATCAAACAACGTTTTTTGCAATTCACCGACAAAAACGAGATTTTCTTTAAATATAAAAATTCAATTCCAGTAGTGCGTAAAAAAACCGTCATCGCACTAGTGCGGCAAAATGATTTCATGCGACACCGAAATTACGCAGAAAAAAGCGAATTTTTGTCGGTGAATTGCAAAAAAGAAGTTTTTCGCTATCTAAATGAGGAATCATGGAAGGGGTAGTGGTTCATGCTTGGTATGGACAGGTGTGGTGGGTGGCGAGAAGTGGGAGACATTACCGGACACTGTGGTCTGAACAAACATCTAGGAAAGATGGAACTTCTAAGCGACCGACATGTGATTTTTTAATTTACTAAGTTTGGTTTTTTTTAATTATTACTGAGCCAATGACAAAAGCTAGCTAGCTGACGATATACAATTTTTATCAAAAAAGATTTTAAACTACGTGCCATTCACAAAGTACGAACGCACCAAGGGGAGGAGGGGGGGTTAGGCAGAAGCGTACGGAAGCGTGCAAGGGGAGTGCTTTGGTATGCCTTGATATAAATTAAAAAGTCTGTTCGCTGCTATTTAGAAAATGATTTTCAGACCCGTACTATGGTGCTATTCATAAATTACGTAACTCAAAAATTATGACTTTCAGACCTCCCTCCCCCTCCCCCCTGCCACGCAGAAAAGGAAACATTTGATCCAATTTTGTTCAGACAGTCACGCTTGCCTCATACACATTTATGAACGACCCTACGTACGAGGGTTCAGGCTTTCACACATTTGTAACACATCGGTTAAGAATCGCTGAGTAAGGGGAACCTTTGGTGGCATGTAGAAAGTTTGGGTGAAGTGTCTTTGTACTTCGGACGGGACTATCAACATTGCTTTTAGCAATTTTTGTAGTCTTTTATAGTACGTGGTATATCAGATCAAATTGCAGTCCAACACAAATTTATACTTTCTATAAAGTTATTGATGCGTTTATCGACTTGAATATTCAAAATCATTGCACTAAATCGACAAGAACGAAAAAATAGGGTTTCATACAATGTTTTTGTTTCTGTTCAAAGTATACCAGTCGGAAGGGCACACAACACAAACAGCAGCACCACGAAATTTAGCAACATTTCTTCGGTACTATGAAATGAGAATTGTATGCGTACTTTTAGGGGGGGCGGGGGTCTCTCGAAAAGCGTGCAAAAGCGTGCAGGGGGAGGGGGGTCAAAAATCCGACTTTTTGTGCGTGCGTACTTTGTGAATGGCCCGCTTTAGACTTAGCGATCATAATATCTGCAGACAAGCAAATCCGGAGGTGATATGTTAAGGGGAAAAAAGGAGAAAACCGAAATGACCTTCCACAACTAAATCGACACAAAAAAACCCCGTCTCTTTAATATCTCGTCAGTCAAGACAAATGACTTTACTGACGCACGAAAGACGAAACGACTGCCCCGGACAGTGAATAAGTGCACAAATAAATTAAAAATCCTCGATAAGTTATTTATAGGTTCGAATTGACCATAGTTCGAACGATGTCTTTCTATCACCAGATAGGCATTGTCCCTAAGAGACCTGGTTAGTTGGTTGACTCTCAGTTTCGAGCGCAAATTCGGAGCATCCACCCGACCAGTCAGCACATCAAAGACAAACATCGCTGACACGTCAAGACGTCTACGCGAAAGTGTTCCAATTCCAATCTGTTCGCATGTGCAAAATAGACGCTCTTAAGGGCTGCAATATTCCGAAAGTCACGGCAGGTTCGTTTGACAAATCCGAGCATCGAATACGACTTGGCAATGGCAATGTCCATGTGCTTATTAAATGACAAAATTTCGGTGAATGTTACACCCAGGTCTCGCATCTCCTTGACCGGGTTACAGATCCTAAAAAAAGACATTGTGGCGCACTTTTCTAAGCTCAAGACCAAAGAGTTATTCGCTAGACCCCCTCCCCCTAGAGTGTGACGTAATATGTGAACGATATATAATAGGGGACTGATCCTAGTTGGGACGGGGAAATTTGCATGTGAGTCTTACTTCAAATACTTGACTGTGTGACCTCAGAACCGGTACAGTGAAGTGTGTGGATTACTCATGCAAGTGAGACTATTCGCAAACGTACGAGAATAGCAAATAAGTGGGACTATCCGCACACGTTTCAACAGAATTTGTACTACACACAAACAAGGAGGACCACGAAATTCGTCCCAGTACGAAATGTTTAAAGAACTAGGTGGCTAACGAGGCTAGGGAATTTTTCCTTATACGAAATGTCACAGAGAACTAGGTTGCTAACAAATCTACGTAATTTTTCCTTATACGAAATGTCACAGAGAACTAGGTGGCTAAAGAAACGAGGGAATTTTCCTTATACAAAATGTCACAGAGAACTAGGTGGCTGACAAAGCTAGGGAATTTTTCCTTATACGAAATGTCACAGAGAACGAGGTGGCTAACAAAGTTAGGGAATTTTTCCTTATACAAAATGTCACGGAGAACTAGGTGGCTAACGAAACGAGGGAATTTTCCTTATACAAAATGTCACAGAGAACTAGGTGGCTAACGAAACTAGGGAATTTTCCTTATACAAAATGTCACAGAGAACTAGGTGGCTAACGAAACTAGGGAATTTTCCTTATACAAAATGTCACAGAGAATTAGGTGGCTAGGAAAATGTGCATTCGATGTTTGGTCCCTCCTCCCTGTCGTACTACGTCGGCCGCCACCTTTAACACTTGATAACAACCCAGTAAGAGTAGCTAAACATCTTAGAATGTAAGAAAAAAAATTTCGAAACACTTACGTCAAGTAAAATTTGACCTTGACAGAGCGCAAGGTCACGCCAAACACGCGGATTGATTTTAAGACAATTCCCATCCCATGGTTCCGTTATTCCATCGACATTAAAAACAGCGCTACAAAATTTTCAGAATCCGAAATTCACGTTGATTTTCTTTAAATTAGACGATCAAACATTGTCGAATCGATTGAGATGGGTGAAGGTGAAAGTTATTTCCAACGTTGAATGCCGTAAATCGTATCGTCCAGAAATGATCCAGGCTGAGACAATTTGTGCAGTTGGTTGGAGCAGTCCCTGGCAAGTACCATGCAGTGGAGATGGTGGTGGGGCTCTAGCAATAAATGAGTTTGGAACATGGACACAAATTGGAATTTTTAGTTTTTTCCACGAAACTGGGTGTGAAAGTGGATATCCGAGTGGCTTTGTTCGCATTACTTCTTATTTTGAATGGATTACTCAAATAACTGGATATTTGTTCAGACCGTAAAAAGTTGCCAACGATTACAAAACAAACTTGTCGCTTTGAAGTTACTCATCAGCACTGTGGCATGAAGGTATTTTTTAGTTGAAATGGACAGGACGCTAAGTAAAGGGAAATATAAATGTAAAATCGTTTGCAAAGTTTTTCATTCAACAATTCTTAATATTATGCAAAAATATTCCGGTAGTTAACCCTTGACGTTTTAAATCAAATTAAAATTTCAAAACAAAGTATTTAAAGGTAGATGACTCAAAACATTAAATCAACGTAAGAATTAGCACATTTCTCAAAAAGATTTACAGGTGTTTCCCTTACATCTTCTACCTTTGTTAAAATGCACCCAGTTGTAGTGTTCAGACTGTTAGAAAAGTAATTGGACGGTCGAAAGAATTCAGGGGTCCAATGTTTCTTTTCTGGTCTCGAGTTTGGTTCCATTAAGAGATGAGCGGGTTGCCCGAAACTTTGAAAAACCCGACCCGAACCCGAACCCGAATTGTTTATTTCGGGTTTCGAAAAATTTAATCGGGTCGGGTTCGGTCCGGGCCGGGTTTGGAAACAGTTCGGGTTTCGGGTTTCGAAAAATTTTATCGGGTCGGGTTCGGTCCGTGTCGGGTTTTGAAACAATTCGGGTTTCGCGTTTCGAAAAATTTTATCGGGTCGGGTTCGGTCTGGGTCGGGTTTCGAAAAATGGTTGACCCGCTCATCTCTAGTTCCATTTCCCGCTCAAACAATGTAAATTGTCGTTGTTAAATTTAACGAAAAGACTCCTTGCACATTGTGCAAATAGTCTCTATTGTTGGCTATTTGCACTGTGTGCAAATAGCCGAAGGTATATAGAAGAGACTATTTGCACATGCAAAAACGTAACATTCAACCAAAACTCTTTCACAAAGAAGAAAGTTTTCAATGTAATTTTTCATAAATTTTATAATGTGTACACGATATGTAAATGTATTTGTACATGCATATATGGTGGCTAACGAAAGTAGGGAACTTTTCCTTTTACAAAATGTCACAAAATCTAGGTGGCTAACGAAGCTGGATAACTTTCCTTTTTACGAAATGTCACGAAAACTAGGTGGCTAACGAAGCTAGGCAACTTTTCCTTTTACGAAATGTCACAAAAACTAAGCGGCTAACGAAGCTGGAAAACTTTTCCTTTCAAGAAATGTAACGAAAACTAGGTGGCCTACGAAACTAGGAAATTTGCGCTTTAATGAAACGTCACGAAAAGCTAGTTGCCTAACGAAGGTAGGGAACTTTTACTTTTAAAAAATATCAACAAAAACTAGGAGGCTAACAAAGTTGGGAAACTTTTCCTTTTAGGAAATGTCATGAAAACTAGGTGGCTAACGAAACAAAGGAACGTTTGCTTTTGCGAAATGTCATCAAAACTAGGTGGCTTACGAAACTAGGGAATTTACGCTTTAATGAAAAGCCCCGAAAAGGTGGTTGGCTAACGAGCCTAGGGAACTTTTCCTTTTACAAAATATCACAAAAACTAGGTGGCTAACGAAGTTGGAAAACTTTTCCTTTTACGAAATGTCACAAAAATTAGTTGACTAACACAACTATGAAATTTCGTAAAAGGAAAGCTTCCCCAGTTTTGTTAGCCTCCTTCAGTTAGAAGTACTTACCGATAAGTTCACGCTCTTCATTCATTGCAAAGTGTTATACTGAACACTCAACAAATCTTTATAGAGAAACATTAACAAACGACTTTTCAATATAGAGAATATTTCCTTTTAGAAAATGTCACAAGAACGAGATGGCGAATAAAACTAGGAAGCTTTTCCTTTTAAAAAGTGCTACAAAAGCTAGGTAGGTAACGAAGCTAAGGAAGTTTTCCTTTTACAAAACGTCACAAAAAGTTTTTGGGTAACGAATTTAGAATTAGTACGAATGAAGGGAACATTGTGCACAAAGTGCAAATAGTCTCTTCTATATATTGTTGGCTATTTGCACAATGTCTATTTCTAAATTAAAGGCGAACCATTAAAGAATATAAGGATGCAAGAGAAGATTGCTTCTAACACTCAGACGTCAAAAAACGGCGGCTTATGGTTAAAGCTTTTCGTTTCTCGCTAAACACCCTTTTGGGCGAATGATTCTTGATTTTTGATAAAGTTGTCTGACTAAGGACAACACAAAAAAAATGCTTCATTGGTGAAAACGTTCGATTCTTCTGAGTGGATCTTTCGATATAAATTGCCGAAATTGATGGGGCTAAGGCTCGGAATCACGTCAGATCGACTCAAAACCTACATGAATTACCTGAAACCTGATTTGAGAAATTTTTACCTGACCTGAAAAGAGGAATCACAATCTTTCATCTGGTCACTTCAGGTCAGGGCAGTTCATGTCATGTGTGATTCAGGTCATCATACGAGCCTACAAAAGTTTCTAGGACTAGGACCGTTTCTCTTCGTAGTTGAATTTTGGTTCTAAAGTGGGAGTTGCAGGTGCAGACTACTGATGTAACATTTTCCCAAATGGTTGGGATTTCACACAAATTTTAGCCGCTGTAGTCGTCTAAAAATAAAATTGACCGCCAAAACACATAATATCGACGCACGATGGCTGCGGAAGATGGCCGATTCTGAGTAGAAAAGAAAATTCAGCTCCGTCGTAGAAATGCGTTTTTATTAAATTATTCGATCACTTAAACTTCGAAATTGTTGTAAAAATAAAAGTATAACGTCGGGCCGAGTTAGGTTGAAGAATTTTTGCAAAAAAATTGATCGTTTCACAGTGTTCGTGAACAATTTTGCTAGACTAAGGACAGCATTGTGTGAAAATTGAACAAGTGATATAATAATGAACATATTTGCCGCTTATTAACGTTTAGCAACATACTATTAGAACAATCAATTATTTGCCAATATTATCCATTTTGGTGCATCAAATCAACGTTATACAGCTAACATTGGAACAATTTTTTCTTCTCGCCCAAGTTGAGGTTATGTTGAACGAAGAGAAAAACCTCAAGAGAAGGGCTATTGACCCAGCGATAGTGGAGCATACAAGTGGATCAAACATGGACCAATTAAAGTCATTCATTCTGGCGCAGAATGAAGATCTACAGAACAAATTCAACAAGACGTTACAGGAGACTATCGAAACCAACAACAAGACCAACGTTCAAACGTTTGAGATGATTTTGGACAAGAAATTGAATCTGTTAGCAGGATATGTTGATTCAAAAGTGGAAGCAGTCCGTACTGAATGCATGGCGTCTGTGGTAGAAGCTTCGGACGTATTGAATGACAAAATATGCAAGGTGAAGAACGATATCGAGGATCGGCTGGATTATTTCGAAAGGCAAACTAAACTGTGTGATGTCGTCATTAAGAACATTCCGTATCGACCAGATGAGGACATGAAAAATCTTGTATTTGGCATTTGTGAGGTCATTCAATTCGGCAACACCGATTCAATCAAATCTGCATTTCGCTTATCAAAGAGCCAACATAAGTCAAATCCGATTATTATGAAATTTTATGAAGTTGGAAACAAACAACAGTTTATAGACGCATATTTTCGACATCAAAATCTCAACTTGGCGGATATAGGTTTCAGAACTAAATTGCGAATTGTAATATGTGAAGCCCTTACACGGAAGAACAAAGAAATATTTCAGAAAGCGATGAATTTGAAGTACAAAAAATTGTTCTCGTCAGTCAGCACGAGAAATGGATTCGTGTATTATCGATTGAACCACAAATCCCGGCCGGTCAAAATTACATCAATCGCATTGCTGGACGCATTCGAAACGACTGGTGCGAACGAAAACACTGAAAACAATGAAAATAATGAACAAAATATGGACGAGAAAGTGGGTCAGACACAGGCGAAGAATGGTGGAGTTGATTATACAAACGATTCAAACATGGAAGTGGTACACGGTTCATCCCAGAAAATCCAAAGTGTTGCCATCGGCGAGTCATCAACAAAAGGCAACAGCACCGAGATCAATACGATATGTTTGGATGACGACACTGCTTCAAATTAAGAAAGAGAAGTACGAAAGGGGGGGAGGTTTTGTCTTTGTAGATTTAATTGTTGCGTTTATTCGAGAGAGAGAGTTTGTTTCATTAAGCAGTAGTAATAAAGTTGAATTTGATGTAAGTTTTTCATGTTTCATGATTTGTTCGATAAATGAATTTGATTCGGCAGAAAGAGTTGATGATGAAATAAGGTCCAATGATGTCGTTAAGTGATGGGAGTCGAGGTAGCTTGAACAGAGTAAGTATTCCTAATGTTCTGTTGAAGACGATGTTTAAAGGCGAAGAACAGTTAAACTTTTGTCATTTGAATGTGTCTAGTGTCAAACCAAAGATTGATGAACTGAGAAGTATCTTTCTCAATGTAAATGCGCATGTGATATCGTTCAGTGAGACTTGGTTTAAGAGTTATCATTCCAATAAGTCAGTTGAAATAGACGGGTACAATCTGCTTCGATGCGACAGGAGGATGAAGAAAAGCGGAGGCGTTGCAATTTACTTGAAAAAGGATGTAAAGTTCCGTGTTGTTGCTTCCTCAGAATGTAAATATGAACTTCAGCAGCGAGACCGTTTCAGAGTAGACTATTTGTTGATTGACCTGATATTTCCCGACGTAAAAGTATTGTTCGGTGTTTTTTATAAAGCTGTTAAAACGAATGAATTTGACGTTGTTAGAGATGTGTTAGCTAAATATGCAAATGACTATGAACATGTAGTGCTAGCAGGCGACTTCAATGAAAATTTAATGGATGAACAGAGACAATCTCGGATGAACGATTTTAGAAATATTTTTGTGAATAACGATCTGAATATTTTAAACGAATTGCCTACTCACTACTTTCAGACTGGAGCATCTTTGCTTGATTTGATGGTTGTTCGTGATGTAAACGCTGTTAAAAGATTCAATCAGATTGACACTGGCATGTCTCTACATGATGTCCTATTGGTAAGCTATAAATTGCCGTCAATGAAGTTACGCAAACAGCCTAAGGTGTGTCGTAATTATAAATTGATCGATGAAGATGCTTTATTCATTGATACGTGTTCGCTGCAATGGGAGCGAGTTCTGTCCATGACAGATAGCAACGATATAGTAGAAGAGCTTGTACGAAATTGGAAGTATTTACTGGATAAACATGCACCACTTCGGCCTGTTCGTGAGCGATTGAAAACTAATGCACCATGGTTTTCGACAGACATATCAACAGCAATCGTGGAACGAGACATAGCTAAGCGATATTGGAGGATTGTTCGTACAGCTGACGCACATCAAAACTATCGTAAATTGAGGAATAAAGCGACTGCAATGATGAACCGGGCGAAAAGCGTATATTACGATAATGTTCTCAAAAATTGCAAGGATTCAAAATCGATATGGAACAAGCTGAGAAGATTGGGAATAGGAAAGGACAAATCCGAAAATGATCCGCCATTTACAGCACAGGACTTCAACCGATTTTTGCTAAATAATGCAACGTCTGAATATAGCGCCCTGACATCGACTACATTACCATCGGATACGGAGACACATAGAGTGCGAGATTTTCCACCGTTTGCATTCAGCGACATTAATATGGAAACCACTAGGAAGGCAATTCTACAAGTTAAATCAAGGGCAGTGGGTCTGGATGAAATACCGATTAGTTTCATCAAGATGACGTTACCAGTCACTCTTCAGTATGTGAATCATATGTTCAATATAGTTATATCATCAGCGGTCTTTCCTGATGTATATAAAAAGTCGAAAGTTTTTCCAGTCCACAAGAAGTCAAAGAAATACGAAATGAAAGATCACAGGGGAGTACATGTGTTACCTGCGCTATCGAAATCTTTGGAGAAGGTATTGAAGTGGCAGATATCAGAGTACATCAATACACATGACTTGCTTTATCAATTCCAGTCAGGATATCGTCCTAAACATAGTACTACCACGGCATTACTGAAAGTTACGCATGATATTAGAGTTAACTTGCATAAGCGAGAGGTGAACAAGAAGTTTGTTTCATTTCTATTGATGTTGGACTTCTCTAGTGCATTCGATTTGGTTCGACATGGATTACTGCTAAGGAAACTACAACTAAATTTTTTCTTCTGCGGTCATGCCACGGATCTAATTAAATCTTATCTGAGTGGTAGAAGGCAAGCAGTAGCAATCGATGGATTTTTATCAGAATTCTTGCCGACGACTACAGGTGTACCACAAGGATCAGTTCTTGGTCCCCTTTTGTTTTCACTATTTATTAATGACCTACCAAGTGTTCTCGCCCACTGCATATGCCATTTGTTTGCAGATGATGTGCAACTATACCTGCATCACGATTGGCTTAACTTTAAAAATGGAGTAGACTTGATCAACGCAGACCTGAGAAGAATTGTTGAGTGGGCCCGGGAAAACAAACTGAAATTGAATGCTGCGAAATCTCAGGCCATGGTGATATCTGAAACTGAAATCAGTATTTTGGATCCAAGACTAGTGGCGAATCCAATATTAATGATCAACGAGCAAATATTCTACGTGAGCAAGGCAAAGGTACTTGGCCTATGGATCAACTGTACGATGTCGTGGACAGACCATACAAAGAATATTATGCAAAGAGTTTATGGAGGACTGCGAACGCTATGGAATTGTGGTCCATTCTTGTCGCTTGCTAAACGAATGATGTTGGTGAAAACGTTGCTGCTGCCACATTTTACCTATTGCGATTCAGTTGTGTGTGATATGGGTGCAGAATTGAGGAGATTACTGCAGGTAGCTATGAATGCTTGCATTCGGTTTGCTTACAATATGAAGCGAAGAGAACACATTTCGTCTCAAGAGAGGGCAGTTTTGGGTTGTGAATATCCAAACTTTAAAAGATACAGAATGTGTGACATGGTGCGTAAGATCTTAATTTATGAGCAGCCGGGATATTTGTTCAATCTGATTACGTTAACGCGAAGTGTGAGGAATCCGTCGTTGATTGTGCCTATTGCTGTGAGATCGATATTGAAGGATTCGTTCTTTGTTCAAGCTGCCTCTGTGTGGAACTCACTCCCCTTAGATTTAAAGAGAAAAATGTCATCTAACTCTTTCCCCGAAATGTGTTTGGATTATTTTTCGCAGCATTAATTGCATCAAGTTAGTAATTTTATTTTATTTTTTCTTATTTTTCGTCCTTATCACTCTCTCTCTCTCTCCGTGAAGATTAGTATAAGGTTTTATTTTTAGTTAATTTTTATAACGTTTATTTAAGATGGAAATCACA
>CM055403.1:21526316-21630072 GCA_029228625.1 Pseudolycoriella hygida | reverse complement strand
GAAACTTTTTTTGTTGCCTCCAGATGACAAATCAGCGAAAAAAACAACGTCCGTCTGTCTGTCCGTCAACACGATAACTTGAGTAAACCTTGACTGATTTTCAAAAAAAAATTTTTCCTGAAAGGTATAGTCGAAAAATTGAGGTCAAGTTAGATAATGATTGTCATAGTAAATCAACGAACCTCAAGTTAAAGGATCAATGTATATGATGTACCTTTTTCTATGTCTATCATTTTGTAACAACTGAGTATTTCGAGCGTGGGTGGGAACGAAGTTTTCGTGGAAAGGCCCGATGACTGATTCCATGAAACAGTGTTTCTTTTTGAGTCCATGGCAGCTGGTTCTACAGCTTTCGTCGTACGTGTTGTGGAATTTCGATTCAACACGCCTGTATATGAACATTTTCTCACAAGTCACACATTTCTTCGAACAATCGAACTTCAAGCTGGCAGTAACACCAAATAACAAACAACAGAAATAAAATAACTCACCAATATGTTTTTTAAAGTGGAATAATTTACAGATTATTACAGGGAGGCGCAAAAGCATAACTAAAACAAAATCTCAAGTGAAAAAAGTGCAGAAATTTTTCGACTTTTAAGAATTTTTCTCGTTTTTTAAAATGATATTAAATTTTGCTATAATTATATTCAATAGAAAACAATCTAGCTGCCGAGTCAGACGGCTAAATCCTTGAGCGGGGCCATTAGCCGTCGCCAACTTTTAGCCGACCTAACTGGCGGCGGCGACGACCGTTTTAGCTCTTAGCCGCCGTTTTCGGTGGTTAGAATCTGGCGGCTTTCGGTCTTTTGTACATAGCTCGCGTGAATATTTTCCCATTTTCCCATTTTCATATTTTTTTTTTTTGTTTGAAAGATTATCCATCATTATGACTCTCAGTGAAACCATTATCAAAAAACCAATGAAACCATCCTTATGCAACAAGACTACGGATTGGAATGATTCAAAATCCAATTAGGCAACGAAATCAACTTAGACGTGGATCTGATTGCAAACGATCATCTTGACGAAGCTGTAGCCAACTTTACAGTTCAAATCCAATAAGCTGTATGCAGTAATACCAAACTATTACCCATAAGACCTCTGGATTCAACTATCCAATGAAAATAAGAAATATGGTCAAAAATAAAAGAAAAATTAGAAGAGATTGGCAGTCGACTAGAACAAAAACAAAATTGAATACTGAATCTCAAAAAATTAAAAGACTCATTCAATAATTGAAAGAGAACTCGGCATATTCACGCTATGGCCAATGTGTGCGCTTAGAGTACACAAATAGTGCAAAATTTTGTGAACACATAAAATACACAAAAAGTTTGTAATGTGCATACAATTTGTGCACAATTTTTGCACAACTGCGTATATGTTTGTACAATTTGTGCACAATTCTTAGAAGAAGTCAGAATGCACATATTGAACACATGTTGTGAACTCTAAGCGTCACATTGACCCATTCTTAGATAACCGTACAGATGAAAAAACTACAAATTATTCACTCTGGAGAACTACTAAAAAATTAAGAAGAAAATATGCACACCAACCTCCTCTCCTGAAAAAGGATAATGAATATGTCAAAACTGACCAAGAAAAAGCTGACAGTTTTGCTCAACATTTGGAAAACACTTTTACCCCAAATGAACCAGCAGATGGCGTAGACCTAGATCTCCCTCAGATTGAAAATTACTGGAGTAAAACAGTTAAAAAGGTGACGCTTAAAGAACTAAAACGTGAATTAAAATATAACCTCAATCCAAAGAAATCACCAGGATGTGATCTCATAACGGGCAAGTACTGAAGAAATTACCGGCAAAAGAACTTCAAATGTTACTTCTACTGGTCAAAGCAACATTCAGACTTATGCATGTACCTGCGCACTGGAAAGTAGCTGAAATGATTTGATCCTGAAACCCGGGAAAAAAGCAACGAAAACAGAATCATATAGACCGATTTCACTTCTACCAATCATGTCAAAATTATTCGAGAAATTGTTACTGAAAAGGCTTGAGCCAATTATCGAAGATAAAAAACTGCTACCGAATCATCAATTTGGATTCCGACCGAGACATTCTACTATAGAACAAGGACATCGACTCATTGACATCATAGAGAAATCGCTTGAAGGAGAAGAAGTTTGCTCCATCATCTTTCTTGACATATCACAAGCATTCGATTTGGCATGAAGTTTGGCATGAAGGATTACTCTACAAGCTCAACCAACTCTTACCAGTTCAATACGTTAACCTGCTTAAATCGTATACAACCGACAGAATATTTCGTGTAAACCATGGAGCCGATTACTCAGACTTCAAATATACAAAGGCTGGAGTCCCTCAAGGCAGTGTTTTGGGACCAATTTTCTATCTTCTATTCACCAGCGACCTACCTCAAACACCAGCAGTAAAAACAGCAATTTTAACCGACGATACAGCTAACTCAGCCACAACCAAAACTGATGCTCAATCAATACCTCTATTGCAACGATCTAATGACAACGTTGAATATTGGACTAAAAATGGCGAATTAAGCTTAACGACCAAAAAGCAGTTCATGTCAACTTCACCAATAAACAGATCTCGCACTCTCAGCGACTGACGATGAATGGGAACCTCATCCCTCACAAAAACTCGGCGAAATGCCAAAGCTAAATGGATCGAGCACACCAAAACCAAAATAACAGAGTTGAACTGAACATCCGATTTCGAGAAGTCTGTTGGATATTGAACCGCAAATCGAGAACATCAATTTACAACAAATTGCTGATATACATATAATCAAATCCTGAAACCAATTTGTATGGTATCCAAATGTGGGGATGTGCGAGCAAATAAAGTCAAACCAAACATTTCAAAACAAAGTGTTAAGAACTGTCATCAACGCCCCCTGGTACATCAGAAACAGCGACATTCATCGTGACTTTAAAGTACCCATGGTAGCTGATGTCATCGAAATAATTGCAACAAAACATGAAAACAGACTCATCCATCATGAAAATCCTGAGGCCATTCGCTTACTGGAATACGCACTTAACACAAGACGACTCAAATGCATCAAGCCACACGAACTCGTCAATCGTGAGGAGTAGTTACATTAACAACTCTACAATAAAATCACTCTCAGGCAAAGTGCAAAGACTATCAATGGATAATTTACAAAATCCAGAGGCGTCAAAATCCGGACAAAAAATGCGGAGGCTACAAAATCCGGAGGCGTCAAAATCCGGAGACGTCAAAATCCAGAGGCATCAAAATCCTGATGATGTTGTTGCGTTTGGATTTTGCATAAAAGAGTTGATTTGATGTTTGGGGGGCTCTGCCTCCTCACCCCCGGGCTTGGTTACGCCCTGCATGGGGCTCTGCCTCTTAGACCCCCCAAGGGGGATATTCCCCCTTGACCCCCTATGCGGGTCAGAAAAAAGAAAGGTTTAGGCTATGGAAGAATATTTTTAATTTCGAGTCGTTAGACTCAGCCACGGCCCTAAAACTGAGTCCTTACTAGGACCAAACGTTTTTTTCTACATAATATGAGGTTTTCTGTTCAGTGATGCGTACGGGTCCCTTGCATATGTTTTTATTAGTTTGCAACCAGCATCGGTTCTTTCTCTTCGGCCGCAATTCTTTCGCAATAGTTACAGAATCGGCTAAAAATGAGAATTAGAAAACTGAGTGAGAATAATTAATCCTTTAATCTAGTTCACCTGCTACTACTTCAAATTGTCACGTTGAATTTCTATTTCTTTTACGAGGAAATTGAAAAATAATGAAATGGAAAATCTAAGCTTTGTATGGATTGTACTGTTCTTTATTAGAGTGGTAATTTCTGACTATGTACCTGCTATCATTTTGGGTTCAAAAGTTAGGTTAATTAGTTTTAACTTATAGATTCTGTTCCAATGATTTTACAAAATAAAAAATCTTTAGGTACGAAGCAGCGATTGCAATGAAATCATTTAACGGTGGCGAATTTATGGATTTATTGAGAGAACACCTAACAGCCAGTACAACTAAATTTGTTGTGAGCGAGGAAATGGTACAAGATCCTGTCAACAGTTATTTTCCAATTCTTTGTCACCCTTCCATGTTTAGCTTTCAGTTGAAGACTTTTCTAATTGCCAAACTCTGGAAGGTGTAACTTGTTTCAAAGGAATTTCAAAAATCGATTCGAAATTATATTTTCCAAGCGTTGAAGATCCTGCGGCAACAATAAAAGAAATGGCTGGTGTCGATATGGTGGAGGTTAACGTTGCATCGACTTACAACTTCAGCGCATTGCTCGATCGTGAAATGGGGAAATATATTTTCTTAAATTTCACGGACGATACCAACGATGAAAGAATTTCCGAGAAATTACAGCGCCGCGACCGAATTTTGCGGAATTTTTACAATGAAATTTTGTCACAAAATCGGAAGGAACTTGCCATCATTTTCACTGGGAAAAAGGGGAAGAGGGCCACTCATCGAAAACGAGTAACTCGCGCAGCGGTATTGGAATATGAGATAACAAAAATGTCACACATAAAAAATGAAAGTGGAGCGGGGAGGAATGACACCGACTGGGAGAGTGTTCATAAATCGAAATATTTGTTGATGTACTATACTTCACTGAAGTTCGAAACGACGAATGAGACGAAGGCGCGGAATAATGGCAGGGTGATGACAAATCCTGAAAATGCGAAAAATAATTGGACCAATGTGGGAACTGAGGGAACTATAACACCTGTGGAAAACGACAACAGAGTGATTACGAAATTGATCGTCTCGATGCAGGCGTATAACTCCAACAAGTTGCAATTTATTCTAGAAACATCCAACGGTTACTGGTTTGCTGATCACTTTGCTTGGAACAACGAGTCCATTTTATCGAGTACACAAATATTTGCTCCATATAATTTCTCCTACCATTGTACCCCAGCGATCCGTTTAACCCCAAAGAGTGGATATTTTGCCATAAATTTGGAAGGCCTCCAATTGCAGCCAAAATTTGATAGTGTCGAAGGACAACAAGTCGAATCATTTGGCGATGCATACGATTGTGTAGGATTCGTAAGCCCCGTAATTTTGTCCGGTTTATTTGTCACTTTCGTTTTACTGTTCATCCTATTCGTTGGTATTTGCTGCCTGTTGGACATCAAAGAAATCAATCGCTTCGACGATCCCAAAGGTAAGACAATTGTCGCTACAAATGATGAGTTATAATTTGAAAAAAATGGAAATCGAATTGCTACAATGAATTCTTTACGGCAATTAAAATCATTCTGTTTTCAACAATTTTTTCAATCTTTCTTTGCTTGGAAATCAGATTGTAAGTTATTGCTACTGCAACTTTAGAACTGCTTTGCACTCCAAATTGGTAGAGGCGTAGCCTATCTTGATAATATACACCAGAAAAACCTAACAAGTAGTAATTGTGATCTCCTGTGGCTGGGGTGGACTTCGAACTTTTCTCTCTTCCTACATTTTTCAAAAGTAATAACAAGAGCTTGAAATACAACCTGCCGCTTTATAATTTTGGGTAATGTGGAGAATGTGGATCACAGTCTAGTTAATGAACGTTATGTTTCAATAATTTGGGTAGCGCTTGTTGTAGAGCTAAAGAACGGATCCATCGGGAACAAAAAATGCAGGTCAGGTGACGTCATTCAAGTAGCATCAGTTCAAAATTCCTGAATTCACAAAACTGACGAGATTTCCTGGGCGCTGGTGGAAAAACCGACATTTCGCAGAGCTCGCGTGAAATTTTTTCAACAAACGCTACATATACGAAAAGTGGGACATGTCTGTCGGGAAGAGGGAAGCAGAAAGGGGTCGCCGAAGGCGAACTATGATTCTTTTTTAAATATGGGAAATTATCACAACAATAGTATATTGTACACCGTATTGCACAAAGTCGATTTTTGTAGCACCAAGTTCTAAGGTAATTACTGGAGAGCCTGGGCTGAAAAACGGCGGCTAGCGCCTAAATGTGTCGCCGCCGACGCCGAGTTATATTGACTGTAAGCCGCCGCCGAGGATATCAGTCGGCTGACATGGCGACTGGAGTATTTTTTTTTTAATATAGTGAAATAAATCTGCGACTTTTTCTTCTGAACGAATACATTTTCAAGATCTTCATTGGTCAAAAATTATTTTTTTTAAATGTTACGAAATATGTAAATAATGAGGCTCATGAAAATTCATCATTCATTGATGATTTCGATGCTCTTTTTTTTTGCTTCAAATACCAAAAATTCAATTCCTTAAAATGTTGTCCTACTTTTTCCACAAAAAATTGTTATTTAATTTAATTTCTTTTGATGTTTAAAAAAATTGTTTATACAATCAGCAAAATTTAATTTTCCTAGCTGTTTTCAGCTGTTTTGTTGCCAATACATTGGAATAACAGCTGATATTTGACAGCAAGTAAAATTAAATTTTGCTCATTGTACATGAGACTTACAAAGTCTTCCGAGATTTTTAGAATCCACATCTTCAGTGCTGAAATCGGCCTGCGTCAAAATTTGAGTTTTATGGTTCTTTGGTGAATTGTCAGGCAGTGAATTCGTCAATTATATGTCAAGAAAAATTATGAAATGGGATGTCAGTCATTTTTATCGCTTTAACTCGCTGTAGATACGTTTATCTCACAGCACGACATATGCCACTCGATAATGTCCCGTTTAATAAGCATACTTTCAGTGAATTGGAATTAAAGTGATTTAGATGACAGGGATAATCACATTTTTAGTTTTTTCTCCACATAAAATTAGGAAATACATTGTTTGATTTGTTCAGCAAATACACTAATCTGCTTTAATTTTCCTTTTTATTCGACTTTTCTTTTATATTTTATATAATTTATTTGACAAGAATTTGTCATTTAGCCGCCGCCAGCCGACATTTTCGACAGCGGCGACGGTCAAACGCCGTCACATTATTTTGAACGGCTTATATAGCCGCCGGCCGCCAGTCTTTTTTCGACAACTCGCCGCCGCCGCCGCCGCCGTCGACAATTTTTCGGCTCTCCAGTCTAATCAGCAACTGAAATCACTGTAGACTGAGGAAAATATCTTCAAGCGACGAAGGAATTGCGTTTATAATATACGCCCGCCGCCGACGTATTATATACACGGTGAATGTATTATGAACCTTATTTAAGTATTGTGTAGTATGCCCTACGAAACGAACGTGTTGAGAGCTAACATGATACGCCCACGGCGTTTGTAATACGTGCACGGTGGATAAAATTGTGTTGTTAACACAATTATTGCGTCGCTTGTAGATATTTTCCTTGTTCGATGTACAATTAAATTTTAAACAAAACTTTCATAAACCAAGCTGCATCGGAAAATGTTACGGTATCATTACGTTTCAACATACATTCATCAAAACTATCTAAGTCATGAAAATACTTTTCCCCACTTGTATCGAAATGAGCATTTTATTTCGATACAAGTGCGGAAAAATATGTCATTTTTATAGTTAAAATTTCAAGGGTAAGTTGTTCGGAAAATCATCTACAAATCTCTTACTGCGATCGAAATCTTTCAAATTGTGATACGGCAAGGCACAAACCACATTTCTTTAACGTCATGGTTTTAAAATCAAGCCCTACTTTGTAACAATTTTTCTAGAACTGAGTAAAAGATCCCGAAATTATAGTTAGCTCAGGAACTAGATTGGTCTTTCTTCTAGTGGCTGAACTTATTGGATCTTGGATCTCAAGTACGCAGCCTTCATAAAATTGGAGCAAGTGGAAGTTTGCATTTCAAGCTGGGCAGCCTGGTGCCAGAACACTTCCCATAACAATGTTGGATGGGTGAACTAGTACGTAGCCATGCATTCGGTTCCAACTCGGCACCAGGCTGCGTACTTGATTTGTACGAGTAGCCTTATAGATGGCAGCCTGGTGCCGAAAATATGTTAATGTCATCGTTACGGCAGTAACAAATACTGTACGTCATATGAATTTCAACTCGGCACCAGGCTGCGTACTCAAGATTTTTTAATGTTTATATAGAGGGCAGCAGCAGCTTGGTGCCAAGTTGAATTTTATGCGACGTATAGTATTCGTATCGGCCGTTTCTATGAAATTTACAGATTTTCGGCACCAGGCTGCCTTCTATCAGGCTATTCATATGTCTCAAGTACGCAGCCTGGTGCCGAATCAGAACCGAGTACATAGAAATGTACTCGGACCCCCATCCAACATTGTTATAGGAACTTTTTCGGCACCAGACTGCCTTCTGAAATTTGCCGATGGGACCTGACGTTAACCGAAGTATAGATAAAAACAATGAGTAAACAAAAAAACAGATCTAAGCATATGCAGGGGACCCGTACGTATCAGAATAGATGTGGCAAACAGAGTTGGTGTTACGAAAAGACTAAAACGTATTTAAGCAAATATTTCCTTAACTCTTAAATCTTACGTCCACTTTAAATTGCATTGGAAATAAATGGCCGATAGGGCAATATTGAAAAACCCGTCCGAAGCAAAAACATTCCCGAAAGCACAAAATTGATCCCCAAAAGTTTACGCCTCAATTTTCTCTACAACATAGCAAAAAAACGTTTTCTGGGGCCACAAGGACCATAGTGACTCGGACACATACTTCCATAGGTATGCCGCGATGAGGAGGTGTAGAAAGTAGCGGATAATGTAATTGCAAAAATAATAAGGAAGCTGCAAAGCGCATGGACATGGAGATACGATCAAAGAAGACTTCCAGTTGATCTAAGATAGTAAGTGCAAAAGCACAGCCCCTCCCCGAAGTAATGCTGTGAGGCGGCTCCGGGGAGAAGCGAGCATGGAGAGTAAGGGGGTTTTAGTTGGTAGGTCATTGAAGAATGGAATCCAACACTACCTTGGTCCAGGAGGACCGGTCGTCCATGAAGATTTCCTCACCCTTATAAAAAAAAGTACTTCCATAGGCAAACTGTTTCCTTCAATTTGCCCTACAACATAGCAAAACAATTTTTTTAGTTTTTAGTTTGGAACGACCTGAGGCCCGCTTTAGCCCCTAGCACAGGCACCGGGCCTAAATTTGTTTTTGAATATAATTGAGTACTCAATTACCTCCACCGCCCTACTTCAGCCCTAAGCACAGGCACCGGGTCCAAATTCGTTTTTGAATATAATTCGGTACTCAATTACCTCTCAAATACAAAAAGAATCAACAAAATCTGTTAGGATTTATCCAATTTATGAAAACAAACACGTTGGGCCCTAGTAAAAACTCAGTTTTAGGGTCCTGACTGGGTCCAAGGGTTTCTAGAAAAAGGGGTTCTAAAAAATTTTCTTACATAAAACGTCAGACAGTCCCAAGACCTTTCGATAAAAAAAATTAAGAATCGAAAGAGATTTACTCGAGTTAAGTATGTACAAAAAACATGTAGGGCACTAGGAAAGACCCGTTTTTAGTGCCCTAGCTAAATCTAAGGGACCAATTTCAAAAAAGTTTCTTCTACAAATTGTTGGGCTTTCAAAGGCCTGTCGATTAAAAAAACAATTATGAAAATCTGAAAAGATTTACTCGAGTTATGTACAAATACACGTATGGCCCTAGCAGAAACTCGTTTTTAGTGCTCTAGGTAAGTCCAAGGACTCAAATCCAAAAAAGTTTCTTCCATATATTGTCGCCCATGTCCAGATATTTCAAACAAAAAAAGTTAATGAAAATCGGAAAAGATTTAGTTGAGCTATGTACAAAAGACCAAAAACTACTTAATCTTCCTTAGCTCGGCGGCCCTTGAGCCAACAGTGCCTAGATTCAATTTCATAAAAGATTTTGCGATTACCTCTCAGGGAAAAAAAGGTTTTGGAAATCGGCTGAGTTTTACTCGAGTTATCGTGTTGACCCCCTACTCCAGGGTCGAAATTCGACTGGTTACAAACGTCGTGGTAAACGCAATAGACCCCTTTTCGAAGAACTTCGTTCTTCTTACAGGTCTAAAAACTAGACTCTTGGAACTGTCTTATTTCTTACATCTGTCAAAAGCATTTTTAATTTGAATTTGATGAATTATCTGTGAGTGCGTGGGATATGGGTCTTACTGAATGAATCTCTATGCCTGACGAGAGAGAGAGAGTGGGAAAAGGGTGTATTCCGACGGGACACGATATTTTAAAAAAATCGCTATTTTGCGTACTTTAAGACTTCTACATAAAAAAAAATGTACACAAATGTTACTAACACTACCAAAATAATATTTAAAAAAACTCCATGTGAAATAAGAAATTGCAACATGAAAAAAATCCCCTCGCTCCTCTCGCGATTTCCCATTTACTTCAATGGTTCACAAATTCGTATTTGCGAATTTTCTGGAAGAACTTCCCTCACACCCCCTTGCAGAGACGAGGCCGACTCATATAGTACAACCCTCATTTAACCCAGCTCCAGCTAATCGTTTTTTTGGATGGGGGCACTTTAATTTTGGCTTTTTTGAGGAGCCTTATTCTTCTCTAGAAACTTGTTGATGTCAAAAGTGAATGGGACATTAAATATTTATAGACAATAAGGAAATTTTTTGGATTTTTTCTGTTCCCGAGTCGCTTTTTCCATCAGCGTTCTAGGGCCTAGCTGAAAGAAGCAGACTAGTTCCAAGATTAAAATGTACAGAACCGATTTCTTAATGCCGTCACTGCCGTATAAAGGTTGCCGGTGCCGGTTTTTGTTGGTTGAGGAAGTATAGCATTGTTATAAACAAAAATAAATCGAAATCGGAACGTTAGAAAAACCAATCTTTATTCAAAATCTAGTCAAATTCAATTTCAACTTCAATTTAAAATATTTTTAGCCCTGTACGATGCCCGAGTTTTATGCCCTAACGTAAAAGACGCTGATTTTTTATGGGAGAAAGGTGCCACGTATGATTAAAAAAATGTTCCTCTTGTTGTCCATAATCGAAGTAACCCAAACACATGAATGGCACGAATGTTTTTTTTACATATCGCATAAGACGAGTAGTAGGAACGATATCTGGGCTGTTGTCTAGCAAATATGGTACTCTCTAATGATCTCAGCTCTGCCGTAATTTTCATAAGAAACAAGTCCTACAAATAGAACAAAAGAATTCTTTTGTTTTACTTATGGGACTTGTTTCTTATGAAAATTAAGACAAAGCTGCACCTGCCACCACGACGGAAAAGAGACGAGTTTTCAAGTCATATCTGAATGATCTAGAAGTTCTGGGATTCTCTCACTCTCTTTTGGCTCGTTTCGCAAAGCACACACTTCCCATAACAGTGGACAGTAATTATAAGGCTTTGCACTTAAACAAATTTCGAAAGTGCGCATGCGCGTAGAGAAAATTCTCTCTATACGCATGCGCAGTTTCAAAACGGAATGATATATTTTCTAAGTGCAAACCAGGGCTAACTAGAAGAGAAATGTGTTCCCACTACATCGGTCGCACCCATCTCTTTGAGAGAAGTGAGTGGGACCACTCACCCGAACATTTTCTTAAATATGGCGTTACTCCGCTGATGTAAGAATTTGCTAGAAATTCTTGCGGGTCTGGCGTCCAATGCTATTTCGTATTCAAAACAAACATTATTATGTTGTTGAGCTTACATATCGGTACGACGGCTTCCTCATCCCGTTGGAAATCAATATCCTTTCAACCGAAATATTCACAAATTTGAAAACCGAAAAATCGTCATTTCGTATTCACGAAATTCAATTTTTCACTGGAATTCTTTCGATATTGCATTCAATAATAAAGTGTTCGAACTTTTGTATCGCTTTGCATTTATTATAGTTCCCCATAGACCATAGAACACTTACTAGTGAATTTTATTAAAATTATTTACGGGCTAAAAGTTTCCAACAAACTCAAAAATTATGAATTGAACTAGAACAATTTGGAGTTTGTATGTTAGATCTATTGAGGCATAAAACAAATTTGTGAGCTACGCGGCTGAGATAGTAACATCTTACAAGCCATTATCAATTCAAATAAAACCGCATCTTCTACTTTCTATGATGTTGAATTTCTTCTGGTAACATTTTCATGGGAAATGCAAATTATTCCATAAATATACTTTGGAAAATGTGGCTCTTTATTATGTGTTTTAAAACCAACTCTTTCTCAACATTTTCTTTTATTTGAAAATGCTACGGTTGGGATAGGATTACATATTTTCTATTGGAACCATTTCTTTTGACGATAAAGGAAAAACTTTAGTAAATACTTGATGCCAAAGTATTCGTTGTCGTCATAAGTTTACTGTTTTGGGAAAAGCTGGATGCAGAATTTATGATTTTGTTTTTATTGAAACTAATATCATCCATTGAAGTATTTGCTTAGTAAAACTAGCTCTTGTTGATGTAAGACAACCATATTTCCCATTTGGTTTTTTTGTCCTGTAGTTTTTACATTGAGATTATATTTCCTTTCCTCATTGTTTGCGGAAAAAAATTAAAGAAAAGAAATAAGGAAATGACCGACAAAAGAACATTGGAGGTATATAAGCAATTTGTTCCATAAAATCTACTGTCAGACATTTTCGCCTTTGAGAAAAGCTCTTATATCATTAAATAGTCATTAATGAAACTAGTGCAAGAAATAAAAATTTGAATCTTGAGTTAGAACTATGCTACGGACGATATTCGGCAAAAATGTATCCTACCCTAGCAAACGAGGACCGCTAGAACGTAGTGTTTCGAAAATTGGTCTATTACGTTTATCATAACGTTTGTAACCAACCGAATTTCGACGCGGGAGTAGAGTAGGGGGAGCATCGATCATAACGAATCAGCAATAAAAACATATGAAGGGAACCGTACGTATCAGAATTATGCGGCAAACAGAGTTGGTGTTACGAAAAGACTCGAACGTATTTAAGTCAATATTGCCCTACGTACACATTAAATTGTATTGGAAATTGCCGGTAGGGCAATATTGAAAAACCCGTCCGAAGAAACAGTGTAAAAAAACTTTTCCGAAAGCACAAAATTGACTCCCAAATAAAGAAGAATGTTCTCCAAAATTTTCCCTACAAAATAGCAAAAACCCATTTTTTTAGTACCGACCTAGGGCCCTAAGCAGAGGCCTCGGAGACACATGATTCCACAGACAAAAATGTTTCCCTCAATTAGCTCTACAACATAGAAAAAAATTTTTTTTTGGTTAGGGCCGACCGACCTAAACTCTACTTGAGCCCTAAGAACATGCACCCGGCCCAAATTTGTTTTTGAATAAAATTCAGTACTCGGTTACCTCTCAAATAGAAAAAGAATCAACAAAATCGGTAAGGATTTGCAACATTTATGCAAACACGTTGGGCCCTAGTAGAAACTCTTGGGGACCTGGCTGAGTCCAAGGGCTTCTTATCAACAATTTTTATTCCATAAAATGATAAAATGTGAGACAATCCCTGACCTTTCGATTAAAAAAACAATTATGATAATAGGAAAAGATCGGAAAAGAAAAACACGTAGGGCCCTAGCAGAGACTCGTTTTCAGTGCCCTAGCTAAGTTTGAGGGCTCAAAATCAAAGAAGTTTCTTCCATAAATTGGCGGCCATGCGTAGACCTTTCAAACAAAAAAAGTTTTTGAAAATCGGAAAAGACTTACTTGAGTTATGTACAAAAGTCCAAAAACCACTTAAACGGCCCTAGGTTGGCGGACCTTGGGCCAACAGTGCCCAGATTCAATCCTATAAAAAATTGTTAACTTACCTTTCAGGGAAAAAAACGTTTTTGAAAATCGGTTTTTTGCTATGCTGTAGACAAAATTACGGGAAACATTTTTGTCTATAGAAGAAAGTGTCCGAGGCCTCTCCTAAAGACCCTAGGTTGGTACTAATGTCGGCCCTAACCCAAAAAATGGTTTTATTCTCGACATGTGCGAGGTAATGCAGTATGGCACCCTAGCTTTTTGGGATTCACATGGATTTCTCTAGAATATTTCAACTTTCATCAGATTTTTTTATATTTTTCGGTTATTCTCGACATGAGTGAGGTCATCCAATGGAGAAGTTTTGACACCGTTTCTTCGGACGGGCGACTGTTCTGATTCGTACGGGTCCCTTCATGTTTAGACCCGTACGGAGAACGAAGTTCTTCGAAAAGGGGTCTTATGGGTTTACCACGACGTTTGTAACCACCCCAATTTCGACCTGGGAGTAGGTAGGGAGCATCTGTCCTGGTGCTTAGATGACGAATCAACAATAAAAACGCTGCCCGTCCGTCCGTCTGTCACCGCGATAACTTGAGAAAACTCAATCGATTTTCAAAAACTTTTTTTCCCTGAAAGGTCATCATCATCATCAAACTTTATAGACCATTATTACCCTCCGGTGTGAGGTCTTTATGTCACAACCCCAGAATGGTGAACTATCGTCCTCCATGCCCTTCTATCGCCTGCCAAGGAGATGGTTTGTTCGCTCAGAGAAAGTCCCCTAACTTCTAAATCTGATTTAATTGAATCTATAAACCTTCTCCTTGGTCTACCCCTTGGCCTAACAGCCGGGACCTGTGCACCCAAGATCCTTTTCGGTAACCTGTTATTACCCATCCTTTGAACGTGCCCAAACCAACGTAGACGACTGGCCCTTGCTTCCTCTTCCACTGACGCAATCCCTAAGTTTTCCCTAATGTCGTCGTTCCTCATATGATTATCCCACTGCTCCCTCCTATTAAATTTCGCTATATTCCTAAGAACCCTCATATCAGAAACCTCCAGGTCATGCACTAGATATCCGCAATCCACCCAACTCTCACTACCATACAGAACCGTCGGCCGGAATATTGACCTGTGAATAGCTAACTTCGTTTCGCTACTTAATTCCTTCTTGTTGAACACGTGCGACCTCAACTGACTGGCCACCGCGTTTCCCATTTTCCTCCTTTCCTCAAATTCCCAAATTGCCATCCTCTGAAAAAATGGTTCCTAAGTATTTGAATTCAGAAACCTGCTCCAGCTCCTCCCCATTTAAATTGCAAGCTATCTCCTTCCGAGATTTGCCTATATGCATCACCTTCGTTTTCCTCGACTATCTTCATCCCATACTCCTCAAGCAGCATCAGGCCGTCAATCCACCCTGTAACTCCGCGGTACTATCTGCCAAAGAATCATAGTCATCCGCATTAGGCCAGAATTTTCATTATTACCTCCACCCCCCTGACCTTTCCGCCAGTCGCCTGCTTCTTGATGATTTGTCCATGAAAATTCTGAACAGAAGCCTTTAACCTTTAACCTCGAAAGAATCGCTAATTTCGCCGTTCTCCTTACCGGGCCTGCTTTCTGAGAAATACTCTTCCTGGCACGCAGTAGAGTGGGTAAACCCCCATTGATACCGTACTCGCTAAGAAACCCCGAACAACTTCTGCCTTGGTACCCGGTCGAATGCCTTCTCCAAGTCGATGAAGCATAGATACAAGTCCCTGTTCTTTTCATAAAGCTTTTCGATAGTCTGCCTGAGACAGAAAATCTGATCCTGACACCCCCTCAGAGGCCTGAAACCACCCTGAATCTCATCCATTACACCTTCCACTATGTTCCTAACCCGGTCAACAAGTACACTCGCGTACACCTTACCTACCACGCTCAAGAGCGATATCCCCCTGTAATTACTGCAAACCTTACGGTTGCCCTTCTTATAAATTGGAGCAATAACACCGAAGCTCCAGTCAGCAGGTACCGTAGAAGACCTCATGGCCAAATTGAAACTCCTACAAAGCCATTGGATCCCACCTGATCCGCTATATTTAATAAATTCTGTCCTAATTTCATCCACCCCTGCGGATTTTCCTGCCCTTAATCTGCCGACCTTCCGGGACACCTCATCCAGTGTAATTTCCTCCTACACCTTCAAGCTACGACCCGCCTACCTCCCATTTTCTTCTACCAGATTGACAGATGTAAATAAATCCTGAAAGTAATCCCGCCAAGTCTTCAAGACTTTACCCTTATCTGTAATTAACTCGCCGCCTTTATCTAAAATGCTACTACATCCTCCTTTCACGCCACCGCGCCTAATGTCCTTAATCATCGACCAAAATTTCTTACCCCTGCCTCGGCCTGCCTTTTCCAATTCCTCCCCAAACTTCTTCCCCTCCCTGTCCTTCGCTTCAATGACTAGATCCTTAACCAGTTTACTACAAGCCTTGTAAGCATCCCACTTCTCCACCGTCCTGTCCTGTAACCAGATCAAGTAAAGTTTCCTTTTTTCCAATACAACATCCCTGATATCGGCGTTCCACCAACCCGTTTTTTTGTTTCGACCCCCGCTAGTGACACTGCCCAGACATTCCTCAGCCGTACTCAAGATAAATTTCTTAAAATTCGCCCACTCAGTCCCAATGTCCCCGCAGTCAGCTGGAAGCCCCTCAAACCCTTCGGCGAATTTTGCCATAAAACGAGACCTTACTGCCTCTTCCCTAAATTTGCCCACACGAAATTTGCGACGTACCACCTTCTTCCTTTTAGTCTGACAGAGTTTCCCAACCGACAGATGGGTACCCAAAAAGTAGTGGTCAGAACCAAAAGTGAAACCCCTGAAAACACGTGTGTCCCTGACCACCTGTCTCCTGTCCTGTTCTATAATCATGTAATCAATGATGGATTTGTGATCCAAACCCTCCTTGACGTACGTATACCGATGGATCCCCGAAAGGTAATTGAAATAACTTTTATGGGATTGAATCTGCGCTGTCGGCTCAAGGCCCGCCGAGCTAGGGCCGTTTAAGTGCTTTTTGGTCTTTTGTACATAACTCGAGGAAATCTCTTACGATTTTCAAATTTTTTCTTGATCGAAAGGTCTAGGATTGTCTCCCGTTTTATGAAAGAAATTTTTTTGATTGGACTCATTCACGACCCTAAAACCGAGTTTCTACTAGGGCCCAACGTGTTTGCTTACATAAGTTCAATAAATCCTAACTGATTTTGTTGATTTTGTTTCTATTTGAGAGGTAATCGAGTATGAATTATATTCAAAAACAAATTTGGACCCGGCGCCAGTGCTTAGGGCTGAAGTGGGCCTCAGGTCTGTCCTAAGGTCAGCCCTAACCAAAAAATTTTTTTTTGCTATGTTGCAGAGCAAACTGAGGGAAACATTTTTGTCTATGAAAATATGTGTCCGAGGCATTTCCTTATGGCCCTAGGTCGGTCATAAGGTCTGCCTCTGACAAAAAACAGCTTTTCACTATGTTGCAGAGAAAATGGAGGGAAATATTTTTGTCTTTGTAAGTGTTTGTCCGAGGCCTCTCCTGAGGACCCTAGGTCGGCCCTTCGCCGTTTCTTCGGACGAGTTTTTCAATATTGCCCTACGGCAATTTCCACCACAATTTAATGTGGACGTAATTTCAAACACTTAAGAGTTAAGGCAATATTTACTTAAATACGTTCGGGTCTTTTCGCAACATCAACTCTGTTTACCACATCTATTCTGATACGTACGGGTCCCTTCATATGTTTTAATATGAAGTTTTATATTTTGAAACATTAAAGAGAGAAAATTATTGCATCAAATTACAAATATTGATAAATTTCATCTAGTTTCTTACCGTGTGGTAACCTGCCCGAGATCGAGATCGCGTTTCGACACTGAACGGTTAGGCTTAACCGTTGGAACAAAAATTACCTTGACCTTGGTTCAGCGGATGTGTCTCACAATAATTGACCCAAAGTTTGAAAAAAACTGAAGGACGGTCCCATCGTTTCGAAAGTCACGGGGATAAAAATAAAATTCTGCTCTCTTGCTGGTAAATACAAACGTTCTTTTAGACGGGCGGAGGTTTCGGCGCATCGCGATGACTGGTGGATGTACGAGGGTGCGAAGGTGTTGCATCCCATGTGAAACATTTTCCATTCGCCTGCGGGACCAAAGAAATTCCATCAACCTGCTTTTTATCAGTGCGAAAAAGACCAGGTGGTTCCAATCGCCTCGGATAATGGACCGTATTCAGAGTGCGCTAAATTGATTTTTGTGAACAAGGTGCTCTGCTTTACCCCATTTTATTTTACAGGGGCTGTCCATAAATTAACGTCCAGACTGGACAGATGATTTACTCCCCCCGAAAGCGTCCAGCATTTTCCATATAAATACCATGATTCTTCTGAAACCTCTTCCTCCATAAATATAGGCCGTCTTATGAAAAAAAAATGTCGTAAAGGCCAATTCATACACTACACGACTACATTCACTTATTATTTAAAATTTTGGGTTCATTTGAATCATTTTAAAATTTTATCAGGTAACTCAGATTCCGTCCTATAAATTTACAGTCCTCCCTCCCGCTCTATCCCATTTCTTTCTACTTTTCACGTAACTACTTTCCCCCAAGAAGGATTTGTGAACGGCACCTCTGTGTTTTTTCTTATTTTTATTAACAGCGCGAGCTTAACATTTCACATATTGTGAGCATCACATATGTGATATTATTCACGAATAATGTTTGTGCATGAAAATGATAAAGTAATGAAAACTTTAAGGTTAAAAAACTAAACTTGACGGTTTTCTACTCTCTCATAAGAACACTAAGCAAAATTTCAAGTTTCGAAGTAAGTCAAGCAGAAGTAAAAAGGGATGGGGATTGCTTGCAGATTGAAACCTGCTTTTTAATCAAATTTTGCAGTAGTTTTTACCTGTGGTTAAGCTATCTGACATGAAAAAGAAATTCACTTGTGGAAACAAAAAGACTAACAATTCCGATACCGCAGGCACTTTTTGCTACAATTAAACGAATCAACGTTAAATGACTTTTAGCAGAGTCATGATAATTCTTCAGAAAATGTTCTGTTAACTTTTACAAAACTGTTCTTTGAATGCAGTACTTAATACGCTATCAACCAAACTTTCTGAAATTACTTACAAAAATGAGTGTTTCAAATTGATTTAACTTTCGTTGACTATGCTCTGTATATGTTCACTGTTCAGGTGTGAACGCACGTCGACCTGCAATGAAATCTTCCAGTTAAATTACAAAGTGCGAACAACCTTTACAAATAGTAGAAAATTTTTCCATTGAACTGAGTGCATTAAAGTGATTGAGAATTCAAAATTTAAATCGGTGATGAATTGTAGACGCTATGTAGACATTGAAAGAATTCTAAATGACTATCAGACATTCGTATCTAGTCGATGTGATGTATCAGCAAATGGCTTTATGTTGTAAGGTTGAAATTCCACTTCGTCGTATTCTAAGTAAAAGTGAGCATTAATGTGGGATACACTCACTTTGGAATTGTATATTTTTCAGTGCTCAAAATACTCGATTTTTGGTCACAGTCGTCACAGTCTTATTAGTTAAAATAGTTTCGGAACAGGTCGACCTCGGTCACACACGTTTGACTCGACAGAACGCAAATGATTAACGATTTAAATGTGCTGACAGCACTGAAAAAACTGGACGTCATTTATGGAAGGCCCCTCAGTGGTATTGGATTCTCTGTGTATAATCCAAATAAATCTCATCCGCTCTTTCTAAAGCCAAATTCTTTGCGGAAGAAAATTTTTTGAGTTTTGAGACGTATGAATGCCCAAGAAAATATTTGGGGTCGAGACCTGTCCTTAGATCAAAAACAGGCCACTTTTGCACACGGAAGTATGGGCCGGGACGAGGTTCTTCACAGCGTTGCTTCGGAATTGTCTTTTGGGCAATTTCTATGATAATAATAATCCGCCGTTACAAACCGTCCGGGTCAAAGGCTAGATCATTTTATTTACTAGTCCCGCAATTTTTTCTGAGCTTTTTTTTGCTTACATGGATTCTTCTTAGGGATCATTCATAAAGTATGTCACGTCGAGGGGGGGAGGGGTCCGGACCTGTGTGACAGGTTGTGACAAGGGGGAGGGGGAGGAGTCTAGGTCAGTGTGACGTCACATTGAAAAGTCGTATACAATTATCAACCACATGAAATTTATACATTAAGAGTTCGAGAGAAGACTGGCACCTTTGAGTTGGGATTTAGCCGGGCTAGTCATCGATCACCAGAAACTCGTTTCCCATTTAAACGAAAAGGGTGAGGCCATTGGCGCAGAGCTAGAAATGAAAAACTTCGAGGCCGCCGGAAGGATATTGGAAGAAATTTGGTCCGAAACAGTGATTGATGGTCATCCCTACTATTGTGCAGTGCATATCGCGAGAAGAAAGCGAAATCGATGGAATAAAACCAATGTCAGCTGTTTGGATGACAAAACATGTTAGAGAAAGTCATTACTTTCCGCAAATTGTGAAGTGCTCAGACCGAAGCTGCTTTAGTGAAATGAAAAGCAGCTACTTTCAAACAATCAAACAATTTGTTCCTGCGCCGATGTGTATCGGAGAGGGTGCATCACTGACCGACGAAACTGAAAAAAAAATTTCCTCTCTATTCTTGCGACTGGCTCTAAGAGACGATAAGTTTCAAGTTGGAACGGTGCGAGAGGTACCTTTCGACCAGTGTTGTCCGTCCTTGGGGTACATTGCAAAAGAGTGAACTTGCGAAGCCTGTGGAATTTATCATGGTACAAAAAAAAAAAGCCTTAAGAAACATATCGTCAACTGCGCTGGCAAGAGAACGAATAAAAAAACAACAATAGAAACAGTCATCACGTCCGGGCCGAAGCGAATAGCAGCTATCCGTCAGAGAGAAAAAATGGTAATATGGAAATCGGGGTTTTACGCTGAACACGTCGATTGGTTCGACAGTAATTGCGACAATGAAGTGAACGCGAACGATTTGAATGTCGCAGAAAAAGTAGGCGACATATTCCCAGTCTACGAACTGGACCATGTGTTGAAAAGTCGTTGGGAAAATGAATAATTCTTCTAATTTTTGCTGCTTCATTTTGTGACATTGCTACAGCCTACTGCTTTCACTTAAATCACTTTTTGGTACCAAGCTGTGTTTCGCATTTGGATGTAGTGACACCACTCTTATACTAATGCCCGATTCTCACACAGGTGTGACATGGGGGGAGTGGGGTCTCAAAAACGTCGATTTTTGCGAGACATACTTTATGAACGACCCCTTTGAGATCCTTTCGTTACTGAAGTTTTTACTGTGTCCGCGGTAAATTGCACACGAACCTAGTGCCGTCTAGTGCGGAAACTAGTAGAGCGTAGAATGTCGGTACGCCCCATCAATACGTTTTACCAGATGCTTAACGTGAATTCTGAACGGTAGCTTGCATTTTACCTTTAGGATTTCTTCCGGTGCTAATTACATCTACGGCTAAAGTTGGACTCAGACATTTGTATATACAGAATTCATAGAAAATGGGGACGTCATATTTGTCATTCTTCTACGTACGATTCGTTGCAAATTCACAACGACCCATATCATGAAGCCTGGGTGTTTTTTATAAAGGTGGGGAAATCTTCATAGACACCCGTTCCTCCCGTACCAAGGTAGTGTTGGATTTCATTCTTCAATGACCTACCAACTAAAACCCCCTTCCTTAGTCTTCATGGTCTCTTCTCCCCGGAACTGCCTCACAGCATTACTTCGGGGAGGGGCTGTGCTTCCGCACCTACTCTCTCAGATCAACTGGCAGTCTTCTTTGATCGTCTCTCCATCCACTTTGCAGCTTACACATTATTTTCGGAACTACATTATCCGGTACTCTCCACACCTCCTTATCGCGGCACATCTCCGATATTATGTTTTCGGCATTTACATCTGACCTACTCACCAGTGGCGCCGGATTGTGAAAAGCAGTAACGTGGCATTTTAATGAACTAAAAAGTATTTCATTATATCAATCTAAGTATTTTAGGTAGACTTTCTGTGGGGTTCCACGCACACAAGTCGTCTCGTACACCCTCAAAAATCCGGAGGTCTGCTGAAAAACATGCCAAAATTCAAGTATTTTCGTTAAATTCTTGAAAAATTGGGTGTTTTTCAGAGTTCAAACTGATTTTTGGGGGTGAAGGAGACGACTTTTGTTCTTGGCACCCCACAGAAAGTCTGCCTAAAATACTTCAATTGATATAATGAAACACTTTTGGTTCATAAAAAGGTCACGTTATTAGTTTTGACAATCCGGCGCCACTGCTACTCACAGTTATTAGCTCACCTCGCTCTTGTGCGAAGCGAGGACAGACAAATAACAAGTGCTCTAAGGATCGGAATGGGTCGACCCACTTCATACAACCTGATTATCAGGTTGTATGAAGTGGGTCGACCCATTCCGAACCTTAAAGTGCTCCGCAGTCTCTTCCTCACCCTCGCATGTCGTGCAGAAAAGTGACAATGTGAATCCAAACCTGTGCAGGTATTTTCTGAAGCATCCGTGGCCCGACAGAAACTGTGTCAATTGGAAGTTAACCTCTCCATGTTTCCTCTGTACCCATGTCGTTATGTTTGATATGAGTCTATGGGTCCATCTTCCCTTGTCAGATGAGTCCCACTCTCGCTGCCACTGTCTCATTTATTCGGCTCTTAATTGCGTTCTTACTATTTTGGTAGTTTGACCCTCCCTTCTCTTCTTTTTATGACATTCGCTGTCTTCCGTCAATGTTATGCACATGGGCATCGTCCCAACTATGACACATACCGCTTTTAGGGATATGGTTCGGTATGCGCTTGCTACTGCCTGGGTGTGCCTAGAAACGTTGCTTTCATGACATACTTTAAAAAATCCTGTACAGAATTTGTCCCCACCAGGATTGAACCCGGATATTCTAGGTGGAAAGCCAGCTGACCCATTTCTCTTGGGCAATTTCCAATACAATTAAATGAGGACGTAGGCTTAGGCTCTTCGATGCTTATGTTACTTCTTATTATCTTATTATCATCTATAGATGAAGAAGTGTGATAGCGTTCGTCCGTAGTAAGCCGCCCTTTCATCGGTCGCAATTAGTTATTCCGACCGATTTTTTTGTAAAGGTTCTGCATATGAGGGTCTGGTGGTCATTGTATTGTTTCTATAGGGGTTGGGTCCACCCAATAGGCAAAAAATTTCCATCGCGCCGAACGAAGAATTCATTGTAAAGCTGCATTTCTTGCGAAATTTTTTGCAAATTTACCGTAAAAAAAACCGGTTTTTCAACGGTAAATTTCAGACAATTTTCGCACGAAACAGAGCTCCAGATCAAAGCTTTCGTTTATTGCGATTAAAATTTCCGGTTGGGTGGACCAACCCCCATTAAAACAGTCCGTAAGATATGACTCTTCCAGCAAACATACAATGACCACTAGACCCTGCAGAACCTATATGTCTATAAAGATTTCGAAAAGTTTTAAGAGAACGTCTCCGACATTTTTCATTTACGACAACGTTTCTTAAAATTTAAACATACGAAGTATAGAAATGTCTACATCTGACCATTGTGTTGAGGATTAAGGGTTAGCGAAACCTTTCGCCCCGGCAAAGTAAAATATTTTTACATACTTTAACAGACGAAATAAACGTTATGCACACATTTTTCTCTGAAAAGCATCTTTGAAATCTTCATTTTTTCCATTCCTTTAGTCCTCTTTTTTTCTTTTGTGAGTGAACGACACGAAAATATAAAAATTAAATAAAATCTCAACTCGAAAGATTTCTACAGATTTAAGCGATTTTCAGAGTCTTATTTTCTTGATTCGTTAAACTGCAAATAACGTCGGTACATACATATCTAGCAGACGGTTTAATAAAATTGGGATTATCTGAAAATAAAACTGCAGTGAACTGAATAAATCTGCAATAACTTTTTGTGAACAGAAAAAAATACACTGAAGTAATTTTAAATACTTCCTTGCTTCTCATCACCACGTTCTCTTAAGTTATGTGTGTGCCAGCGTTTCACAGTATACGATTTCGCAGTATGACGAAACCTGACACTTTTCATCCGCAAAGTTTGGAAAAGTGTCTATACACTGTGTATGAGGTGGATAACGCTCTGAAACAGTGAATAAACACATAAAACCAATATCGCACCAAATTCGAAAGAAAAGGTAAAGTTAAATTGGTTCATCTAAGCTGCTGTGCAAAATGAATGAGTTTGTCTTTCGAGTTTCACTTTTGTAATACGATGCTGTGTCGTAAGTACTATATACGAGTGAAACAACTGAACAACAAAAAGAAAGAACTGGAAGAAAAGAAATGTTAAGGGAAAAAACATCAATCAATTTCAAAGTCGAGTTTATGCAAACATAATTTTATTTCAGCATGAAAAATCATCTAGAGATGTGCTAATAATGTTGCTTGTGTTCCATGTGCTTAGGTGTGTTTCACTCTAATTATGCAAATGGTGGTTTTCACATTGTTCACATTCCAAGTTTTATTGAGAACGCTCTGTTGCCACCGAGGGGGAAACAGCTCCGGAAAGTCGTGGCCCACAGCGGTAAAAAATTACATTGAATCCCGAAAGTCACAAAGTCAGAAAGTCACGAAAAGTCAAGTAAATTAAAGAAAAGTCAAGTAAATTAATGAAAAGTCATTGCACTAAAGTTTCAGAAAGTCGTCCAAAGTCATAGAATAGTGTTATTTGGATCACTAGGACGGGAGATAAGAATTTTCCATGTGTTTGTATTGTCACCGAGAAGCTGAATGTAACATGAGCCGAGTCGGAGACGAGGCATCATATTCACACGAGTGTTATAATCAGCTTCGAGGCGTATGGGAATTCCGAGGTGTACGTTCTAGTTATCCAACACATTTTTCATACAGTATGCACCGAATTGCGAAAACACATCAGCCAACATTCGATACGAAATTAATTTACATGATTGCGTGTATATTAAATGCACACAATCCCATTCAAAGCATAGCTTTAAGTAAGCAGATTTCTATAAATGCAACGCATTTTTCTCTCCTAGGAATTACTTTCCCTTTATATACGTAGGTACGTACACACCGGGCTGTATTCGCCAATTTTTTTAGCGATGCTCAGTAATGATGAATCAGTTAGTTAGCGCGCTAATAGCGGTCGCTATTAACGAACGCTAATCGTCGCTAACTTTAACCATTAAGGTATAAGTTAAGAATTTCAACTGGACGGAAGTATTGAAGCTCTTTTGAGGTGTTGAGAGATTTTTTCGACTGATACCACTCGTTTTGGCAGTAATGCCAGCACATAGAAATGTAGCCTACGTAACTCTTCAGCGACTAACGTTACACATCTTTGCCAGAATTTAGACATTTTTGAAGATGTTCTAGTTTTAGCTAGGACCAACGTACAGAGCTAAGTAAGGGCTCCTTGGAAAGTTCTGGACAAGGGATTTCTAAAAAAACAGAACAAAAATCTGTAGGAGTTACAGTTTTTGAGCTAAATGGCTGACTTTCACCCCATTGCTAATAGCGAAATGTACACCTTCGTGTACTTCAAGTGAACTTGAGAAGTATAGAGGCTTTCGAATAGATTTGATCTTTTTCAATTTTATATTTCGAAATTCCCTCACGCTTTCGATCTGTTGGTTGTGAGTGAAACGTGGATCACACCGAGTTCGGTTGGGTTGTACGAAATCAAGGGATTTAATGGGATTTTTTCTTGTAAAAACGGTTACGGCGGTGGCCTGGCTGTTTATGTGAGTGAATTCTTGAATTATTCGGATGATAATGACAGGTTTTGTATGTTGGCAGGGGATTTAATTTTCGATATTTTGAAGTTCTCGTCATCGAATGCTTCGTTATCTTTGAATGAATATGTTAAGAGGACGTCCATCATTAATTACGTACGCAGCGAGGGGGGGTACGTGAAAGCGTACGGCTGCGTACGGAACTTTCAGGGGGGAGGGGAGGGGTTTGGTACATAAAGTACGTACAACAAATTAATTTAAAAAAAAAAATCTATGCACAAGGTGCGAACGTATCGAATACTTAAAACGATTGTGATCTCTTATCATTATCCTGTAATAATATACGAACGGTTTGATTTTATTTGTAATGAGACAAATATTTATTTTCTGAAATTCCATATTAATGCAAAAATGTGCCAAAGAACATGTGACCTATGCACCAAGTTGAAGTACAAATGAAATGTAGAATTATAGTAACCTTATAACAGCATCATTGGTGTAGCCAGTTCAAGTTTCAAGCTTCAAAATTAATTATTTTTATCTGAACTTTTTAGTCTTTTTGCGTACGTACAAAGTGAGGAGGGGAGGTGTTGGTTAAAATGTATGGATGCATATAAGGAGGAGAGGGGGGTCCAAAAATCACATTTTCTTGCGTACGTATTTAATGGACGTCCCCTAACATACTGCGAAGATCAAATTTCAAGATCTCGAATGACAGGATAACGAGGCCTTATTCTTCCACCCTTATTGACCATGCAGCCTTGACGAAGTTTTAATCCATAATGTTAATATGAGTAACGAAATAAGTGATCACAATCCAATAATTTCTTATATTTTATTTCCTGACAAATATAAATTGGTTGAAAAAAGGTTTACTGACTATGCCAAAGTTAATTCGGAATTGTGTCAACTTTTTGACTACTCCAAACGACCAAAGACCAATGATGTGAATGAGCTTTATGATTATCTTCTACATACGCTAACGAGGGTGTTGGGTGAGTTTACAACCATAAAAACATGTAAAGTTAAACGATCTTATTTAAAATGCCCTTATATGAATGATCATTTGGAGAGTTGGCTTATTATGAGGAGTACTGTTTGGAAAAAATTCGATAAGAATAGAAGTAATGAATTCGTTCGTGTGAATTTGGAGGCACTTGATGTTTCAATCTCACGCCTCCAAGCTCAGTATAAATTGGCTTATTATGAAAAGCTATTCGAAAGATGTGAAAACCCTAAGTAGACCTGGCGAAACATTGGGTTACTGTTGGGTAAATTCAAAGGAAAGAAAAAATACTTTAACATACATGGACCAGATGGTGTAAAGGTTATAGACTCAGGTGTGTCTCGGGCTTTCAACGAATATTATGCGAATGTTGGAGTGAATCTGGCTTATGCCATGCCATCACAACACGCTTTGACCGTGATCTGAACAAGTTCGGAACATTGTACAGCTGTGGATACTCTATGTTTTTGAATTCTGCTACTGTAAGCGAAGTTTATTCAATTATATCATTAATGGATGACAATAAAGCTTCAGGGTTTGATAATATTAATGTTGTCACTCTTAAATGTTGTGCCGCTAGTGTAGTCTCATTTATTTGTGATATTTATGACATGTGTGTCTCTACTGGTAAATATTCCGATTCGCTTAAAATAGCCAAGTTGACTCCTACTTATAAGTCTGGTAAGTCGAGTGAAATTTCTAACTATAGGCCTATTTCGGTCCTACCAGCCTTGAATAAGGTATTTGAAAAATTGATATTTCGTAATGTAGTTGCCTTTCTTCAGACCCAGAATTTCTTCTATTCTCGACAATATGGCTTCCGGACTAAGAGTGGTACTCACACGCTAAGCGAAATGAACATTCATGAACGAAATTGAAAAAAAAAAAAATATTCTGAGTGTAAAATTTGACACTTCACACCCCCACTAAACTGAGATAAGATTTTATGAAGGTGCTCCCCAAAAAGCAAGCGTATTTTGAAAAAAAGGACACAAATAGAGTTCAAGACAAATTTCATTTGATTCCAATCAGATCTTTCTCTATCCCAGATAACACAGATCACACTTTTTAATGTGGTTGCCCACGGAATGTGCGAAATCCAATGTTGTTGAGAATATGTACATAAAATGTACAAAAAATGTGCCTATAAAGTGGTACATATTTCGATGCACATTTTTTGTGTTATTAAAACTCGAAATTATTGCACTAGATCACAAGTACATTTTTCGCACATTTTATGTGCGTGATGAGGTGTGCACTATTCCTATCACATTGAACGTACCAAAAATGTGCTTGTGATGTAGTACATTTTTCGATGTAAATAAAAGGCACATTTTTTGTGCTATGAAAACTATAGAAATGATTGCATTAGATCATAAGTACGTTTTTCGCACATTTTATGTGCGTGATAAGGTGTACACTATTCCTATCACATTTAATGTACCAAAAATGTGCTTGTGATGTAGTACATTTTCGTTGCAAATAAAAGGCACGCTTTTTGTGCCACTAAAGCTCGAACTTATTGCACTAGATTACAAGTACATTTTTAGGCTATGTGCTTCGAAAAATGCTCATCTTAGCTCATCTATTGTTTCGCATAAGATCAATTTCAAATAACAATTAAACAATGAAGATGATACAATAATTTGAATGCAGCATCAACGTGTGCAGGGATATAAAATCTTTTTGTAAATGTACAACCGCTACAGTGTGTTCGATCAAATATTATTTATCTCTGTGGAGTTTGTTTAATTTTCATTTACTAGCATATCTTACAAAACTTTTTCTCTCAGTACAAGAAAGTACATTTAATGTACTTTCTATAATTTAACACTTTATACAAATTTAACAAACCAACACATAAGTATCCGGTGACACAATTGGTAAAGCAGTCGACTCATAATCCCGAACGTATTGGGTTCAAATCCCGCAAATTGAAGAAATTTTTCAATAAAAAAATGTAGATGGAGGACTTAGCGATTATCAGAATAAGAAAAACCGAAATAGAAAAGTCGGAAAACTAAATTTAATTTTCCTTTATTTTCTTACATAACATTATATGTACATGAAATGTGCTAGTAATTAACACTAAAAAGTACATTAAAGGTACATTATTCAAAGGGTTTTTATGTACATTAATTGTACATGTAATTCACATTTAATGTACATTAAATGCACTTCACGTTCCAAAGAAAAAATGTTACGGTAAGGGCGCTTTTTAATATACATTAAATGTCCTGGAACTGGAGCACATTAAATGGGATCAGCACAGTTTCCGATGGCACTTTAAGTACATTTCGTGGGGTCAATTGTTATGTGGGTATGTATCTATACGAGATTTTCGATTTTTTTCACCCGTAGGGCTGATTTTTTTTTATTTTTCGATTTTTTCAGATTTTCTCCACTGGAAAGTTTCTACTATTTGAGAAACTTGGAAATTTTTTTTTTTTTAATTTTTCGAAAAAGATCTTGAGATCGCGCATTTCTTGGGCATTTCTAAGCGTTTTCAAAAAAACCGATCAGATCGGCTTAAGATATTTTTCATTAACAGCCACTATCATTATCTTTCCAACGACACCCCACTCGAGAAATTTGGCAAAAAAGTGAATTTATGGCAGCCATTTGAGTGAGGCTGATGGTAGGAAAAAGTAGCGTCGCTGGAAATTTTAAATTATTTTAGTTATTAGCGTCCCTAACTCAACATCCTTTCTATTCAATCCTTCAAATTTGGACAAGTTTTTCTGGCGTAACGGGCTCTTATCCTTTGTTTCCATATGGAAAATGAAATACTTAGAAGAGCTCGATGAATCTGCCAATTGTCAAACTGCTTTCGACTAATTGTAAACATTATCAAAAATTTCACGTGACGTAACACTGGACCTCAGCCCTCCCCCTGTCATGATAGGCACGAACCGTCCCCCCCCCCCCTCAAGCGTTACGTAATTTATGAACGGCCCCTTATGAAACACGGAAGACCGCCAAAAGATCGTCACTTAACCCACTCATTTAAAGCTTTCTCGCCACCATAAACAGGCACCCACACAAATTATGTAGTAATGTGAGGAATAGTAACGTATTCGGGAGGATTGATAAAGTTGACGACGTTACGCCCGACTGGATATCCATATCAACACGGCGGTATTACCTCGTCTATGCACATCTTATCTTCTTACTACATGGTAGTTTTGTCAAATACCATTTGAGTTCATTAAAGGCGGTTTATATGGAAGCCTGTCGCAGTCGCCCGTAGATACATTTATTTTATCATTAGAATTGGAAATAAAAGACAAACAATTCAAAATAATGAAACATCGAATTCGTTTATTTCAATAATTAACATAAATGTTATTCTGAACACATCAATAAACAGAAACTAGAGACTCTTGTCACGTTCCACAAAGTTTAACATAAGACTTCACTTTTTACGATTTCTCGAATTTCACAAAAGAGAACTTAAAACTTTTGGAGGACTTTTCGGCAAGCGCTTCTTTCAATGATTTTTCCTTTTCATTTGTCTTTAAAATTACAAAATATTTTTTCAAATAAAGGACTTTTGAATGTCACGTTAATTCGTTGATTATTTGTCTGGCAACGTATCTGGTTCTGATGCCAACTTCCATTTCTTGCATCGTTTCTACATCGCAAACCTCCATCGTCCAAGTGAAATCAATGGCTTCTCAATCTAGAAAAACGAATCAAAAGTTGACGGCGTGATGTGAATATATTGATCGTAGGAACTTACCTGCGTTCGTCGCTAGACGAAGGAATAAACCATACTTTTAAGAGGCCTCAAGATCAATCAGTCGGACATACATTACCTTGAACTCTCTGTCAGGTCTGACAGAGAGTTCAAATTAATGTCCGACTGATTGATCTCGAGGCCTCGACATGGTGTGGTTTACTCCTTCGCCTAGCGATGCCTCCAATCCAGAATCGACGGTAACAATCATCGCCTTCTTTGTGTTTTCAAAATTAACTTGGACTTCACTCTGACATCTTCCTCCAATTACACTGTCTCCGCAAGAATTTCGTCGGGAGTTCCTTATTCTGATGCTTTCAACTCCTTCTTAAGAAAAAATAGTAATAACCGAAATCAGATCAATTCGGTGGAAAATAATTTCTTCAAATAAAACTAGCTATCAGGAGACTCTTAATTTTGGGAACTTTTCGTAGAAGAACGCGTGGTGTGTATTCTAACCTCACAAATCTTTTTAATGAAATCTTGGATGGTACTACACATTTTCAAAAACTTACTTTTATTTTGGTTCAATAAGCACGAAGAAGCGATAAAAAATAGCAATAAATTAATGAAATGAACATTTTTTTACACTGAACATAGTGCAGTGAACAAAGAGCAAGAATGAAATACGAGTACAGCCATGGAATCTTTCTAGATACGAAACTGAACTGGTCACGAAAACTGAAAGAAGTACCAGAATTTTGACCCTTTGCTCTTCAATGAAGTAATCCTATAGTGTCGCTAACGTTAAAATGTAAAATATTGACATCACGCTAAGAGTAGGTGTAGTTTTGATTTACACATTATTTACCAAATAATCACGAAAACTTGACTGATACAATCACAATAAAAGTAATAAGTGGGCGCAATTTTTGATTCAAAATACATTGTAATCTGGAATGTAAAGCAGATTCATAACATAATACGCAAGCCACTAGAAAGTTAAAACTCATGAGTAACAGAAACAAAGGTTTGACGCGGGTTCGCTATCCGACCTCCACTCCTATCAGATGGCACTGAGTGCTCGTACTGCTGCTCGAAAAGCTCCCCTCGCTACTCCGTCGGAGTACAGATGGCTGACCTTGTTAAATAGCTTCGAAGCCGCATTGATCGTTTCGGACGATCCATAGTTTGTCCTGTGGAATGCGATGTAAAAACATATGCAAGGGACACGTACGTATCAGAATAGATGTGACTGTTGAGAACTGCCTCAAAGTCTTATCTTAGGGAATGGATTTGAGAGTATCGAAACTCGCTCGGCTGATTTTACCAATTTATTAAGCAACGAAATACTTCAAATTTCTAAACAGAAGAAAAAGAAATAACAATGTGTAAATGTAGCAAGATAACAATGTTCAGAATTTCTTACATTTGGTTTTCCCTCTGATAGAACAAAATGTCTAATTACCCGTACGTGTGTGTGTACAAATGCTTTTTGAAACTAAAATTTTAACCTAAATTTCAGCCCGGGTCATTTAAATCATAATAAATGAATTACCTCAGCTGATCTGGTCAGCTTGTAACGAACTTATGACGCCGGTATGTTATCGAATGATCGAAACTTAGACCTAGAACGATTTCTTCCTTTAAAGCAATGTCGCAAATGGTGCAAAATTAAATTTGCAATTTTACCTTTCTAGTCGGTCTCAACCAAATATTTTCAATTAACCGAAAAGCTAACACACACGCACTAAATTACGACTAATATAAATTGATTAATTTAATTTACTTTACAAATTTTTCTGAATAATTTTGGCAGTAATGTTTGCCGGTCTTATTCATTCGACTTTTATATATGTGAATCACGATCTTATTTCTTCTTCGACTCCTCGTCTGTGACGTTATCGGGCAATACTTTGGATCGGTTCAGAGCGGTGTTGACAGCTTTTGATCGCTGCACAACAGTGACAAACAGAGTTGATGATACGAAAAGACTCGAACGTATTTGAGTAAATATTGCCTTAACTCTAAAGCGTATGAAATTACGTCCACATTAAATTGTATTGGAAATTTCCGAGAGGGCAATATTGAAAAACCCGTCCGTAGAAACGATGTAAAAAAAGCCTTGCGAAAGTACAAAATTGACCCCCAAATAGACAAACCCTTTTTTTGTCTAGGGCAAATCGTAGGACCGACCTAGGGTCATAAGAAAATGCCTCGGACACATACTTCCATAGACAAAAATGTTTTCCTCAATTTGCTCTGCAACATAGCAAACAAATTTTTTTTGGATAGGGCCAACCTAAGGACAGACCTGAGGCCCACTTCAGCCCTAAGTACAGGCAACGGGTCAAAATTTTGTTTTTGAATATAATCGGTAAGGTAGTTAGGTACGTAAAGTAGTTAGGTAGGTAAAGTAGTTAGGTAGGTAAAGTAGTTAGGTAGGAAAAGCAGTTAGGTAGGTAAAGTAGTTAGGTAGGTAAAGTAGTTAGGTAGGTAAAGTAGTTAGGTAGGTAAAGTAGTTAGGTAGGTAAAGTAGTTAGGTAGGTAAAGTAGTTAGGTAGGTAAGGTAGTTACGTAGATAAGGTAGTTAGGTAGGTAAGGTAGTTAGGTAGGTAAGGTAGTTAGGTAGGTAAAGTAGTTAGGTAGGTAAGGTAGTTAGGTAGGTGGGGAACGTTGAATATGGGGGAAGTGGAATACGGGGGAAGTGAACTACGGGGGAGTGGAATTCGGGGAAAATTGAATACGGCGAACTTGGAATGCGGTGAACGTTGAAAACGGGGTAAGTGGAATACGGGGGAAGTGGAATACGGGGAACGTTGCACACGTTTCACGGAGGAATTGGAATACGGCGGAAGTGAAATACGGGGGAAGTGGTATAAGGGGGAAGTGGAGTAATTTTACGGCAAAGAAATCATTTTGATTTATAGTACCTTTCTCGCCCACTTCGATTTTAGTATTATTAGCGGTAATATCAACGAAGAATGACATGAAACATTACGCATCATTATTTAAAACAAAAAAAATATGCTTTGGCTCTCTGAATAGACAACAAGCGAAAATGATAAAGGCTGCGTAGCCCCTAGGGGCGGGGGTTTCGACTACGTAACCTACCCGTTAATGTTAAAGTGAAAATGAGAAAATGATAAAGACTGCGTAGTCCCTAGGGGCGGGGGTTCGACTAGTGATTTTATAAAAAAAAAGCGAAATTGAGTACTTCTGAGTTTTTTTTCAAAAATTGAGACTGATTTGAGGCTGTGAGTACACTCAATTTTAGAACTCACTGAGACTGCCATTTTCACTCGGGCCTTCTCTGTGGGGTTCTGTTGGATACCAGATGTGAAATTGTGAAGCATATCTGACTGTGCAACAATTGCGTGCGGCTTAAAGAAAACTTTAATCGCCGCTTAAAAGCTTTAACGCACAGGTCTACTGAATGGTCGAGTCCCTGCGTTTCGTCGTCGGTCGTTTCTAATGTCGTATAAATTAGAATTGCATCCTTAAGCATAAAATTCCAATCAATCTCTCCATATATCATATGCCACAATGAAATTAATTGGGTATACTTATCAAGGGAAAACTACATCAAGAAGATATAAATCTTCGGTAAGCCCAACATTTTGTGACATTAATGACTACATAATTCCAAAAACATTTCATTCATTCAATCAAGCTTCTCCGACATTGTATTGCGTTACGCACCCGGAATTTTATTATGAATGATGTGTGTTTCTCAACTTTTGTAACTCATTCTCAAAGCATTCGAAAGACATTTCCATATATTTCTTGACATATCCCTCACTCATATATCCCCAAGTTTATATTTCAAAATATTTGACTGAAAATCGTAGGAAATATAAGAAAGGATAAGTTCGGTAGAGATACCGTTTTAATACAATATGAAGCCACAATCAAAATAATTTCGCAGGAGTCAGGAGACATTTTCGTTAAACGATATGCGACAATATTTTCCACCCTTCATTTGAAAATCCTTGCGTTGTGAAAAAAACGACATCGAAGAATTTAGCATAGAAATTTAACCATTTTATAAAAAGGTAAATATTGGCAACGTTTTTGTGATGATATGACTGGAGGGTATTCATGCAATTTATTGTTTAATATTTCCAGCCAAATGTGTATATACTTCCAATGAGCATAACACTCAAAATATACGATGTCTTCTTCGTTCCTTTAAAACATCCATAACACAACGATTGACTGTATAATGGAACTATAATAAGATGTGCGAGCTATGGAGTTTCGGCGATGGAATTGTGGCAAATATGGGAAAATTGAATTTTTCAACATTTTTATTTATGTAAATGGCATTCGAGCTTATTACTCCAGTAGCAGTTTTTTTCTCCGTTCTTCTTATTTTTTATGATAACCATCATGTTACACATACGTTATGTAACATAATGATGTTTGAATATTTTGCACAATATTGTTTGAATTGAAATATAAAGAGTGATTGCCAAAGCGAAAGTTCCTCATTATGCAATTTTATTACGTTTTTTATGTTTTCATCGAATCGATTTGATCATCAAATGTCGAAATGTTGTTTTAAAGTAAAGAAACCCCCCTCGCGCCTCCCCATAAAAAGAAAATTTTTAGATCCATTCAAGCTGTAGACTTACAAATGGAAAAGATTTAAGGAGAGATAATGATCTCGCCTAAGTTGAGAAGATAATTATGAAGAGTGTCTCTTAAACCAAGGGTCGTCGGTGAAAATCCGTCGGATTCACTTTTACCATGTATTTAACTCCGGTTATTTCCGGTACAGTTAAAATGATGGATTTACACTACCGTCATATGCAAAAAAAAAAAACTTAGGGAAAATTAGCGAATAATTTCAACGAGTTTCAAACCAAGTAAGCGATAAAATTAAATAAAAGGTTGATGGAAATTCTTTTGTCGCTCACTCAATCTCAGCAAGAAAAGCTGAAATTCGCTAATTTTCTCTGAGTTTTTTTTGCCTATGACCAAATCGCTTCACAGCACGTTAAAAATTCAAAAGGAGTAGTGAGCATCGAACAGCAAAAAACTGTGAAGAAGGGGCATCTACTGAACCTGAGACGCAGCCAGATTTCATATAATTTCGCTGCACCAGTTACGGTGGAACAAATCCACAATGCGTTGAGTCAAGTCAAAAATGGCAAGGCCCCTGGAGTCGACAACATATTTACAAATTTTCTCAAAATTTCCTCGAAAAATCATGGGCGCGCGGTAGCGATGCGCCCGTGACGTAAGTCCACACGAACAAAAAATTAGGAAAAATTTTTTTCGTAGACTGCGGAACCATATATACAGCTAAGTTTTGACTTGCGACGTACCCCCGGAAAATATTTTTTCTGGATTCTACGAAAAATTCTAAGGCGAAGTGTCTTTTCACTCATTCAAATCGGTTCGGTGGATCCGAAGATATGACCTTCAGAAATCGTCATTTTCCATTAGTTAGTTAGGGGCCGTTCATAAAGTATGTCACGCAAAAATCGCCTTTTTTCGAACCCCCCCTTCCCCCTCTGTCACACTTGTGTCACACCGACCTCGAACCCCCCCCCCCCCCCGATTTGTGACATACCGGCAAAAATAATTTAAAAACCATGAAAAATCACAAAAAGTCCGAAAAAATATCAAATTTTCTTTCATGTGGGAATCGTGAATTTTCGTTAAGGTAACGAATGCTACTCCAAAGCTCGAATCCCTTGCAATGTGGATCTTGCCGCATTGCAATTTTTTTTCGTAGGTAATAAATTTTCAGCTAGGTATAGACAGTAGAATGCGCCTTCATAAATCTATTCATAAAGAACAATGATTTGGTAGACCTGATCATTCGAGTGCAAAGTGTAAAAATATTGAAACTATAGGAAAATGCAAGTTTTCATTTTCTGAATTAAAAAAGAAAGATAGCGAATGCTCTCACATTTTTCGATTTCAACGTCAAAATGATGGACAATAACAATTACTTAAAGTAATGATTTCCATCCAAGAATTCTATGTAAATTAGGGAAAAATGTAAATTTCAGCCAAATATTTTCAAAAATTTCGCGTGATGTAACACGGCTTTAGACCCCCCTCCCCCTGTCACACACTGTCACGCGAAGCCGAACCCCCCCCCCCCCTCGGAGCGTGACATACTTTATGACCGACGTTTTTGGCTCGTGCTCGAAAACGACCTGATAACTTTTCCTGAAATTTCACAGGGACTTTCGGTCGGGCATTCTACGCTATATGAGATTTTCAAAAAGGGGGGTACCGGCATCATTTGGGCCACATATAAAGCCCATATGTATGAGTTTGTGTCTGTAATGTGTATGGTAGCACATTTTGTATGAGACAACGTTTGGTGTCAAAGGGAAAATTGTTGGGTTGGGTGTGTAGTTTATCAGGGTGACTGCCAAAATGGCGGAAAATAGGTGGGGACTAAAAGAACTTTTGGTGTGTTGTAGAGGCAGTTGAGGTGACCATTTTCGCCAATGGAAGTACTACCGTAATTTGCATAAGAATCTTAGTGCGAAAGAGAGAAAAGAAAATCTATACAAAAGTCCACACAAAGTTTTTTGTCCCTTTCGCTCTAAGTTTCTTATGCAAATTAGGGCAGAGTAGTAGCCGCCACGCTTCGGTTCGGCGGCGGCGGGGCGGCGGCTCAAAAAATACTTTTAATATGTTGGAGAGGAAGTTGGGGGGATCATTTTCGCCCATGAATGTAGTAGCCGGCTTCAGTTTTTCGGCGGCGACGGCTAAAAAGCAACTTTTGATATGTTGTAGAGGAAGTTAAGCGGATAAAATTTTTTTCGCCGGAAATTTTTTTTCGACAGATTTTTTTTTCGACGGAAAATTGTTTTGTCGGAAATTTGTAAACATCGAAAAACTTTTTCGTCGGAAATTTTTTTTCATCGAAAATTTTTTCTCAAAAATTACTTTCCTCTTTTCTTCAAAAACTGATATCACAACAAAAACCCTTTTTAAAAGGGAAACGTGACGCTAGTCCTCGTCCCTTCTTCCAAAACAACTGATATCAATTGGGGTGGCGCTTGCAGCTTTGAAACGGAAAACATTTTTTTGGAATGTTTTCATTTTTGACTAAAAAATGCGTCACAAATGCCGGATCCACCAGCAAAAATCTGGCTCTCTGTACTCCAGACATCATGCGAAGCTAATTTGTTTGGCTGTAAAATTTGAAAGAACAGAAAAACTATAACATTGGTGGGTGCGGCATTTGTGAAGCATTTTTTTAATCAAAAGCCGACTAAGATAGGTTCGAATCTTTTTGCAACATCTTTTTGGTTGCCTCATCTATTCTGATACGTACGGGTCCCCTGCATATGTCTTTCCTGGGGTAGAAGGAAACAGAAGGCTAAGTTCGAAATTGGTCGAGTCATTGCGGAGAATGAACAGAAAATGTGAAAAAATCCGACTTTTTTCGAGGGTCTGTGAAACTTTTTCGCATGTATCTTAGGAAGTCATTTACAGAATGCGGTTATCATGGTGTCAAATGAATGCTACGGTTCTCAGAAACGAGACAAAGAAAGTGTGTAGAAAACGGGTGAAGCGGTCGACCTGTAGGGTCTGTGAAGTCAATGCGGACGAACCCCCAAATAAACGAAAAATGGAAATTGTATAGTATTGCTAAATCATAGAATTGAGAGTAAATGGGAGGCATGCAGCATGAAGGATAGAGTTGGCAGTGATTTGAGTTCGTGTGAAGTAGAGTTACAACGGGTCGTACGGGTCGTACGGGTCTGTCGTTGCTGTGCCTCTCGTTTCTCTTTAAAACAACTATGGAGATTCACTGTTTTATTGCAAGATTCGTCATGTAGTTACACTACTGACGCACGCAGTCAGCAATGAGAAAAATTTCGCGGAAACGGCTTATCAAGAGTGAATTTGCGAAAACTTCAACCAGTCGAGATACACCACATCTCCGATTTCCGCAAGTTTGGTGTCAACCGTTGTACCTTCCCTGCAAAATCATGGTAAACACTTTTTTTAAAAACATTTTGGTTTGAGATGTAGGGATGGTGAAAGCCACCTCTACAATAAAGTAGGGAATGCAATACCGGTATTACTACCAGTATCAATACCGGAAAATCACAATACCGAATACCGGTTTTGACCAAAAAACACCGGTAATAATACCGAAAATAGAAAGTTGGAAAATTTTGTTTTTCGAATGACTATTTGATCTGAAGGGTATTAACAAAGTTGGTACTAATTCTAGATCCCTGCCACTAGCGCCTATGATCAACAGTACGTGGATTAATGCCATCAACTATAGTCTTTGTTTACTGCAGTACTTAAATATTAATTTGAACGCGAAAATTGAGTTTGATAGAGTTGTAAATTCCTTCCGTATTATGCATGAACTAACTCGTGCATCAACTGGTGTTTTGGTATACTATGTGTTGTCAACCTCAGCTTTGCCTCGGATCGATAATATTCACATCTTATTTTATTCCATCCATACTTATTAAGACAAATATTATTTCAGAACCGATCAATTGCTAAAATATTAGTTGCAGAAATCAGATTTTTTATCACTCAATTCATGATTCCACGCCATTCTTTCAATACCGAAAATACCGGTATTGAGTTTTCTAATACCCAATACCGGTATTGTAAAAACGGTACGGTATTGCATTCCCTACAAAAAAGTCATTAAAAACATTTTTCTCAAATATTTTCCCAACGACTAATCGGTGAAATTCACCCAAATTGACGCAAATGGACGACAAATATCGAAATTTCAACGAATTTTTACAGCAATTTTCTTCTTGTATACTAATGTGGTAACTACAAAAAATAGTTCTACTCAATTTTGCTTCTAGTGTACTAGTTGTGGATCGAAGTGTGCGGGACCATGGAGAATTGAACATTTGTCAACTTTGGCTCAATTTTTGAAAGGTCTCGCAAATTTTTAGAAAATTTTCAACAATTTTCCAACGAATTCTTACTAGTTTTGAGCACATAGCTGAAAAAATGAGCTTTCTACGTTGTTTCTAACTCAAGTTATAGATTTATGAAACTCACAAGTACCATTTTGCCCTCTGCCCGCAAGTCTTTCACGCCAAAAAATTCACAAATTTTTTTTTCGTAGAATAGAGAACATATATACAGGAACTTTTTGATTTCCCCGCCTTGTGACGTATCCCCAGGAAAATAGTTTTCCTGGATTCTACGCAAAATTTTACGCCGAAGTGTCTTTTTACTCATTAAAATCGGTTCTGTAGATCCGGAGATATGAATTAAACAATATTGCTATTTTGTATGGAAACGGATCCAAATCGAATATTTTGAAATAGTCAATTTGGTAGACCTTTGTTTGTTTGTGGCAATTTGTGGCAGGATGCCCCATATCTCTAGAACTACGAGACTTAGAAAGTTAGTTCCAAAGGCGATGTTGTAGAGAACTAAATTTAAGTGAACACGTGTTGCAGGGTTTTGGGGAAATATTGCCCCATCCTGGTATCGTTGTATCCGTACGAAGTACGTTTGGATTAGGTTTATTGATGACTTCTTTGCTATCAGCGATTCGCTCCATAACTACCTACAAAAGATGGCAGCACTTCATGCTATGGCACACCGAATGGTTCCGATCCCGCTGAATTCAACGAGATATAAAATTGAATGGGAACGGATCGAAGAGATTGGGAATGTTAACGAATATCCACGAAGAACTATCGAAAATATAATAAAAAAATATGAAATTAATAGAAATATTATTTGAAAATGAAGAAACTTCATCTGAAACCCAGAGAGTAGTTCTACCATACCTAAAACACACTAACAGCCAGTTAACATATATGTACCGATAACAGGGTATTCAAGCAGTTAATACTAACGTCTACAGCATCTAAAAATTGATTGGAAGTGCTAAAGACAAAATTCCTGAACTATTAAAATCCGGAATATATGAGATTGGTTGCCAAGAAGAATGTTTGTTTATATACTACGGGACAAGCGAAAGAAATCCTACCGTCAGATATGAGGAACACAAATATAGTATTAAAAAAGCTGACTTTAAAAGTGGAGTGGCAAAGCATATGATAGAACACGGTCATGAAACGGACATATCGAAGGTGAAACTTGTACAACCAATAAATAGCAAAAACACAAGTATTCGAATGTTATGAGAAAATTCACATTATTAGAAACCGAAGACACAAACAATTAATGAATATGAACGATGGTAATGTGATCTTAATATGATCTACCAAATGTTCGGATTCTTAGGTCATTGTTTTGGATTCAATTGTTGCAGAAAGAATATGATTTAGCAATGCGCGAAGTTACATGTTTCGAAGTTTTAGTTCGCATTTCACAACACTTGACAATGCATGCGAAATGCGTTGCTAGAATAAAATGTTGAAATCTAAAATTGTTGCGTTTAAATGTAAGCTTATCCGAAAATAGTTTTGGATTGAAGAAAAGTACAAGGTGCTGCTATACGTTTATTAAATAGTTATTTTCATGACAAGGGGAGAAAACAGAAAATTGCTATGGCCAAAGCGGAGAAAATTGCAACGAGATTAAAGTTTGTGGCACAAGCAGAAAGAATTTTATCTGCGAGGGCCACAAACTTTACTCTTGTTGCAATTTTCCCTGCGAGAGCCACAGACTTCAACCGAGTTAAGAATTTTCTATTTTTCCCCGAGTTATGATTTAAACTTTTCACATTTGTTAGGCGAAAATTCATATTTTCTCCCGAAAAATATTCACACTTTTTATCACTATTACAATTATTGTAGATAACTTAACACATCAGAGCATACAAAAGACGAATTTCACAGAAAACATAGAAAGTAACTCAAAAACACATTCGACTGTGTTGTTTTTCCAAACTCTTATATCTCGAGAAATATTTGCCAGATTAGCAAAGCAAATGAACTACTTTAGAGTAATCCTGTGCTCATGAGCTATGTCCTGGCAATTTGTTTGACTGGAATCCGTCGAGTCGAAAATTAATTATTTTTTGTTTGCTTTCTTCATCAATAAAAAGTTCGTATGATCAGGTTGGTCATTATACTTTGATGACTGAATATGAAGCATAACCAACTCCATGTGAATTTATTTTATTTTCGCACCTCCAAATGAGTGGCGAAAATATACTTTTCATCCCGCTTCGAACTACTCATGAAAAAATCAATTTTCGCCCCTCATTTGAGAAGGGAAAATATGAATTTTTGCCAAACAAATGTGAAAAAAAATTTTTCATGCCTTGGGCATAAATTACAGAATTTTTCTCGTAATTTAGGCGCTCGGCATGAAAAGTTGTATACGAGCCAGTTTAGGACGATTAATTTGAGGCACTTTCGCATGTAGACCTCACTTCGTTTGGTCTACAACTCGCGAAATTGTCTCAAATCATCGTCCAAAACAGGCACGTAAATAACTATTTTTGTAACATTGCGTAGATCGACTCGAGCGTTTGAGGGATACATTTTTGTTCATCAAAATTTTTTCGAACAAATTTTTTTCTGTTAAAGATAGAAATTAACTTACAAAAGTACTGATATCCGCACAAAAAATCTCTTACACAGTAGATGTTACACAGGTCTTTGTGTCTGCTTACAAAAGTTCTGAAATCAGAAAAGGGTGACACATTGAGCTTTAATTTTTTTTTTTGCGTATCGAAGCTTAATGCGTCACCCACCTCAGATTTCAGAAATTTTGTAACTGGAAGAAAATCGTTTTGAATAAGATGCTTAATGCGTCAACCTTTTCTGATTTCAGAACTTTTGTAAGCAGACACAAACACTTGCGTCACACCTCCTCCGTAAGAGGTTTTTTGTGTGGTACAAAATTTCATGACGAAATTCATATTATTTTAAGCTAAGACTTTAATTTATGTCACTGTGAATTTACGTTTTGAAATGTCAAAGTGTAACATTTAGAAATTAGGTTCACTGTAAGCCACTGCTAGTTGCTTCAAACACCTGGATTAGCGAACGCTAAACGTTGCAAAATTTATAGAGGTGTAGAAACGTGCAAAAGGTATGGATTGAACAGTGAGTAATAAAGCTCCAAAAATAGGCAGAAAATGACTGCCTCTTAAAATGGAATATTCAGATAAATAGTAAGTATAAACCTCAGTATGAACTAGAATCTTGAAATGTAATGTGAGTGGACCAATCTCCTGACATGAGTGAGTAATCGGAGAACTGTCCTTCTTTCATTCAAAAACTTTATCAATATAATAGCCATAGGTGTAACTTTTACTCATACATGTCCAAAGACTGGTCCACTCACCTTAATAATTTCTAGTAAGAAAACAATTTGACACATATGCCAGACGCGAGTGAAGGCCGTCGTAATATAGCACAGCTGCAGGGTGATGTTACAAAAGTCAGGTCATGGTCTTGGAAAATGTTGAGGAGCTCAGAATCAAAAGTCCTCATTGTGTCCTTGATGTCCGTCTTGTCCGAAAAAATTGTCCTAGCTAGGCGGCCGAGATGTAGCAGTGTACTAAAAACGGTAAAAGCTCTCGAGGACGAAAACCATCAAAACGAAGTTTTTTTGAAAAACTAATGATGCAAAATGATTCTGAGCTCCTCAACATTTTCCAAGACCATGACCTGACTTTTGTAACATCACCCAGCTGGAGAAGAAATCAAACGCCTTGAAGCGAAAAGTATCTTTTCCTTATTCATGCTTTTATGCAAAATTCATGATTTTCTAATTGACACCTGAAAGTTCAACGAATTAATAAACTGCGTTTAACATACGCTATGATCATCTTCGTTCAAATTTATTAACAGTTTGCCTTGGTTGAATCAACGCAAGGTTTCCATTAAGTTTCCTCATTTTCCTTCCATCAACTTTGTAATATTAAAATTTTAATCAAATCAAGCATTTCATTTACAGCATTTTTATGATACGACTTTCATCATATGTAATTTAGTTCTAAGCATTGACTGACTAAAACATGTAAATTCTCCTTGAAAGTTGAAAGTTTTTCGCGCTGCAGTTAATACTAAACAATGTTGGGAATTCAAAACGACATGGCGGAGATCTTAACCTAAATTCAAGATTTACGAGCTGCAAACGTTCTATCTGTTATGCTTTCTTATTCCTTTATGTAAGTTTTAATTTGAGAGTTTCATTTTACTTCTTGCTTATCAATGGGATAAAATGAGATAAAGGAAAAAAGTAGCGATTTTCGAATGAATTAACAATCAGTGTTGGTATGCAACGAGTCAGTACGTCTTTCGGGTCTCATGTTTTTGAAGTTGCAAAGTAACGTTTGGCCAAGCCTTCTTGGAGGTGAGATGCTGTCCCGTCCAGAAATTTTGAGTGGCGCATAGGTCTAATGATTACTTATCAAATAGAAAACTCTACATTTAAAGTTGTGAATACTTTAGGAGACAATACTTTTAGTTTGGATGTTTCCTTACATGATAGAATTCTGAATCAGAGGTGAGTGAGGCAACTGTTTTCAGCTCGATTCTTGTGCGATCGAACAAAAAACTTGTGAAGAAAGTGAATCTTAGGCCCTGCCAAATCGAACCGACCCGTAGAAGTTTTGGACTTACCGCTCATCTCTGTTGGGAATATAAGGACAAAATGAAAGTGCTACCGAATGATTCACAACTAAATATTTCACAATTTCTTAAGTTGAAGAGCTGGAAATGTAGAGCAGCTGACGGGTTTCAAGATAAATCATTGAATTCAGAAACTTGCTCCAACTCCTCCCCATTTAAATTGCAACCTATCTCCTTCCGAGACCTTAATTTTTCCTAGACTTATCTTCATCCCGTATTCCTCACAGGCAGCCAATCCCATCCCGCAAATCCCAGGTATTACAGAGAGGTACATTTCGATTTAAACAGTTTTAGGTTTGTTAGAGTTTGAAATGTCATTAACTTCAAATCACATTTCTTTTACATTGAGATACTTGGTTTGTACGTGTACGTTACGTCTGTTTCTTGCGGATACATCTTATGTAATATGACATTTAAAACTCTGACATATCAAACATAACTAAAAAGTGTTTAAATCCAATTATACCGATCTGTATCTGCTAACAAAATCAAGTCATCCGCTAGGATTTTCATTGTTACCTCCCCCACCTCGACATTTCCCTGCAAGTTTGCCCGCTTGATGACTTTGTACATAAGCGGGGAAAGACAACAACCCTGACGAACGAACGAACCTAATTAACCTCGAACAAATTACTAATTTCGTCATCTATTCTTACCGCGGCCCTGCTCCCTGAGTAAATACTCTTAATAGCACGCAGTAAGCCCCCATTGATACCGCACTCGCTACGAACCCCGAACAGCTTCCGCCTTGGTACCTGGTCAATGCCTTCTCCAAGTCGATGAAGCATAGGTATAAGTCCCCGTTTCTTTCACAAAGGTTTTCGATAGACTACATGAGACAGAAATTCTAATCCTTACACTCCCTCAAAGACCTGAATCTCATCCAGTACACCTTCCACGATGTTCATAGCCCGGTATACAGGTACACTCGCGTATACCTTACCAACCACACTAAAGAGCGATATTCCCTGTAGTTACTGCAAACCTTACGGTTGCCCTTCTCAAAAATCGGTGCGATAACACCGATGCTCCAGTCAGCAGGCACAGTGGAAGACTTCATGGCTAAATAAAAAATCCTACAAAGTTATTGTATCCCACCTGATCCACTATACCTAATAAATTCTGTCCTGATTTCATCCACCCTGCGGATTTTCCTGCCTTCAATCTGCTGGCCTTGCGGGAGACCTCCTCCACTGTTATTTGCTCCTCCACCTCCGAACTAGAACCCGCCGCCTTATCAAGTTCTACTACTACCTGATTGATCGATGTCCCTAGATCCTGAAAGTAGCCCCGCCAAGTCTTCAAGACTTCTTCTTTACCAAGAATTAACTCACCATCAATGACTGAAATGCTACTACAGCCATCTTTGACAGGGAACGTCAGTCTCGGCCCCAAATGAAAAATTTCATATGCCGCTTTTCCGGGAAAATTCTGGAAAAACCGTAGGATGTGGATGAGGTCAATTTTGAGGGTTTTTTGGGTAATGCTCGGAGTCTTCGAATTTTAGCTCCGGAGTGACAATAACTCGAGAGTTGGTTTCTTCGGGAAAGTTATAGAGTTTGATCAGGAGAATTTTTTTGGATGTGGCGCCATCTTGGATTTTTGTTAGGTATAAATTATGCTTCTTTGGGTTTTCGAATTTTAGCTCCGGAATGATAACACTTAGAGAGATGGTTTCTTCTGAAAATTATAGAGTTTCATCAGGAGAATTTTTTGGGATAATTAGAAAATGGCTGCGCTGTCATAGCAGTGCCATCTTGGATTTTCGTTTATGCTTTTTCGGTTTTCGAATTTTAGCTCCGGAATGACACTACTTAGAGAGATGGTTTCTTCTAGAAAGTTATAGAGTTTGGTCAGGAGAATTTTTTAGCGTTTTAAGAAAATGGGTGCCAACTGTCAAAGTGACACCATCTTGGATTTTTTGCTAAATTCTGAATAAGAATACCTAGACAGTTGGTTTCTTCAGGAAAGTTATATGAATCACTGAGAAGAATTGGTAACACGAAGTGTTCCGAAGGTAGCCGAAGGTAACACGAAGTGTTCCGAAGGTAGCCGAAGGTAACACGAAGTGTTCCGAAGGTAGCCGAAGGTAACACGAAGTGTTCCGAAGGTAGCCGAAGGTAACACGAAGTGTTCCAAAGGTAGCCGAAGGTGACACGAAGTTTTCCGAAGGTGACACGAAGTGCTCCGAAAGTAGCTGAAGGCGACACGAAGTGCTCCGATGGTAGCCGAAGGTGACATGGAGTGTTACGAAGGTAGCCGAAGGTGAGACGAAGTGTTCCGAAGGTAGGTGACACGGAGAAAAATTTTTTTAAGGAACTGAAAACTTCTAAAACGACTGATACCACAACAAAAACCTCTTAAAAGTTAGAGTGTAACGCAGTAAGAAAGTCCACTTCCAAAATTTATGATATCGCTTGAGGTGACGCTATCGCTGATAATACGCAGAAGCTTGTTGAATGGAAAAATGCCTGCCGGTTAAACACATTGATGGGGCGAACCGGCATTCTAGACCCTACTAGTTTCCGCCCTAGTACATCTTAGATGGCACTAGGCTTGTGTGCAATTTACCACTGACACAGTAAAATCTTCGGTAACGAAAGGATCTCTAAGAGAATCCATATGAGGAAAAACTCACAACAAAATGATCTAGCCTCTGACCCGGACGGGTTGTAACGACGGATTATTATTATTATTATATAATTCCAAACGCGACCCGACCAAAGTCATAGTTTTCCAATCCCGGCAGAATATTCGAAATCGGTTATGCGGAAGGTCGGCGTACCATTCTATCTCTGCTTCTTTGAATTCCATTTCAAAAAAACTAGATACATTCGTTGCCAAAGAGAATTTACATTTTTTATGTTGCAGATTTATTCTTTTAGTAGGAAAAAAAATAGCAAACGGAAGCTAATTTTCTATGATTTTTGTCCAGTACAGTAACTTACAACTTTCAAACGCTAACTATCACTAAGAAAAAAAAATTATGAAGACATTGCAAAATTTCAGCGAAAATAACAAGACAACAAATCATACCTTTGCACATTACATCCAAGGACCGGAATATATATTGCCATAATCTACAAAATTTTATGCCCCATTTAGCTTCTAACCATTTGATCATAACAAAAATTTTCGTCCTTCCACTATTGGTGAAAATCAGAAAAACACATTTCCATGCATATACGACTCGTCGATGTTATAGTTTGATGCTTGGAATATTGTTTTTGAGATGTACGTATACCTCAACAGCAAACTTTTAACCATGCTGTTGCTCTCCAATACCCACGTCGTCATCAGTTTTCCCATTTTTTTTCTATATTTTTGCTCGCCGGTTAAAAGATTTTATTTTCATCATAGCGCTTGGAAAACATACGAAGTTTTTATTGAAATATGCGTGATTTATTGGTCTCGCAACTCGTTTGGAATATTATTATTATATGTAATGCCAGTGTATTACATGGAATTATTTCAAAGAATATTTTGTGACTTTTTATGTTGCCACATTCTATCTTTGGTTATGATTTATTAACATCCTGAGTGTATAAAGCGCCTTCGGTTGAATGGAACAGACAACTAAGCTTTAACTTTGAATAGAAAAATTGAAAGATCAACTTTTACTATTAAGAATATGTTTTCAACTACGAAAGGAATGCAGCTGAAAATTACTTTGTTTTTGTAAGAGTTTGCAGTAACGAAAAGAGACCATATTCGTGCATTGAACTCGAACGGATGGAAGGAGTTTTTATTGAAAATTTTAACATGTCCTGAAGGTGAACGCAAAGTTTGTCATGCCTCGTACCTCGTGGCAGAAAAGTAGTTTTTGTGTAAAAAATTTACCTTTGTCGTTTGTATTGACAAACATGTCCCAACTCATTCAATTTATTTCTTTTTGTTTAAGTTTCCGAATACTTTTTGGAAAAATTGTGAAAGTTTTCGAAAGTTTGTAAAAAATATTGAAAGTTTTTAAAAAATACTTCGGGAGAGTCTCGTCCGTGCTACTGAGAAAAAGGATTTTTTTAAATTGTAGAGATTGTGAGATTTAATCAATTTTTGAAAATTGTTAAGAAAATTTATAATTTTCAAAAAAGAAATTTCCAAAATCAAAAAATTACCCAAGCATGGAAGAGGAACTATGAATTACGACGAAATCATTTCCGTTTTACTAAAAAATTTGAACTTTATTCGATTAAAAAAATACTCCCTCTTTGCGAACCCCTTGACTTTGTCCAACATGCTCTTAGGCGCTGTCCACGAATGACGTACACTTTTTAGGGGGGTGGGGGATCCAGTATGGTAGCGTACAGTGGGGGAGGGGGTCAAAGTCAAGTCGGACGTATACAAAAAATAAAGTGTTCACTTTTATCTTTTTTTACAAGTTGAGCTTTCACACAAACCTTACGCGATTCGAATCGCATCGCCTCCAACATCATTATATTTTTTATTGCTGCGTTTATGTTTTGTCAATATTGACAAGGTAATTTAATGAATCTTCCTGAAGTGACGCTGAACGACTAACGACATATGACACAGTAGTGGACTAAAGAATAAACTTCAGTTTTTCTAGGGGGAGGGGTCCTCAAATTCGTACGTAATTCAAAGGAGGGTCTTTGGAATTGTACAGTTTCGTACGGATGGGGGTGGGGGTCAAAAATCGTTTAAAAATCCCTACGTCATTTGTGACCAGCCCCTTACCTATTCGTATCTGACATCTCAAACCTGCGATATTCCACAGGCTTGCAAATCACATTTCATAAACAGACGTAGCTGATAATATTTTCATCATGAAATCTAGAATGCACGGTCTACGCCTTTATTAGTTCATCGGCTTATGTCGAGGTATAGTGATTTTCATAATACGACACAAGCGATCAAACTAATGAAATTACTTGTCTGACAGCTTAAGCTTCCAACAATGCTCAACGTTCACGCACCAACTGGAACGAAAGAAGAGACGACGAAAGACGAATTCTATGCCGAGATAGAACGGATCCTCAATCAAATGCCATCGACTGATGTGAAAATGCTCCTCGGCGACTTCAACGCACAGATTGGCAAGGAAAATTGCTTCCTTCCTTTCCTCCACAGCTCGTTGACATTCATCATCGAACCAGTGACTGTTTCGGTTCCGCGTAGTTCTCCCAAGAACCTCGTCCGCAGCTTGCTTAATGATTTCGTTATTCTGTCTTATTATCTCATTTGAGCTCAGGTTGTCGTCATTATGTTGCTCAATGAGACTTTCGACATGGTCACCGTTTCATCGTTCTTCAGCTTTACGACAGTAAACTTCGGTCGCACGTTCTTGTCTCCCACATTTCTTCTGGGCCAACTCGCTCTCATTCTAATCTTAACCAGCGCTTGGTCAGATTCATGCAGGGTTCTTCTATAGCTTCTTACGTTAATGATGTTTGAGTTGAATTTTCCGTCGATGAGCACGTGGTCTATCTGGGTTTGGGTTCATCCGTCGTTAGAGGTCCAGGTTACCTTCTCTCGAACTGAGTGTTCTTTATCACCAAACCGTTCGACATTGCAAAGGTCATTGCTCAGGTCGTGGAGGCTAGGAATGCCTGCTGCACTCCTTAAAGCCTTAAAGCAAACACGCGCAGTAAGGTGGAAGCTTACAAGCGTAAGAGGATCCAGGTGTACATATTGCTGAGGAGGAAAAAGCGAGAGCACCTAAATTAAGAAATCAGTAACCTGGAAGCGAACAACAGAAATGGGAACGTAAGAGACTTCTACAAGCAACAGCGCAAACAATTTCAACCAAGATCCATCAAGATAAATGAAGAACATGGCCAACTACAGAGTGACACGAAAGAAATAGCGAATAGTGGGCAGAGTCTTTTCATGACCTGCTGAACTAACCGACAAGACAACTTCCTCAGCGTACTGTGCAGAAGTGATTGAAGCCATCCACAAACTCAAGGCGAACAAGTCTCCGGGCGAGGACAATATACCAGCCGAACTGATCAAAGCGGTAGGACCTGACTTATGGCACCGACTGCATCAAACAATAGTCAAAGTATGGGACGAAGAAAGAGTACCGGAGGACTGGCAGATATGCCTACTGATACCGATTTTTAAGAAGGGAGCAAGAGTGGAATGTAAGAACTACCGAGGCATATGTCTACTTAACGTAGCGTATAAAGTACTGGCGGAGATACTTTATAACCGCTTAGTGATCTATTCTGAAGAAATAACTGGAGACTACCAGTGCGGATTTAGGAGAGGCAGATCCACAACCGAGCAGATTTTTACAATTCGGCAGATAATGGAGAAAGCATGGGAATACAACATAACGATACATCAGCTATTCTTAGACTTCAAACAAGCATTAGACTCAATTGATAGGCCAGCGTTATTCGGTATTATGGAGGAGTTTAGGATAACGAAGAAGCTAATAAATCTGACGAAAGCAACCTTGACCCATACCAAGTGCAAAGTGCAGATTCTAAACGTTCAATCAAATCCATTCGACATAAACACTGGACTACGTCAAGGAGATAAGCTATCGACAATCCTATTCAATCTAGCGTTGGAGAAAGTCATCAGAGTTGGAACTGGACAATATCCACGTCATCAAAACAAATTACTGCGTTCGCCGACGATGCCGATTTAATGGGACGGGGTACGATTGCGATCAAGGAAATGTTTGTCGAAATGGATAGGGAAGGAGACACGATTGGACTGGAAATCAGTGAGGATAAGACGAAATATCTTACGCTAGACAGGAAACAGGGATCGCGTTGGGCAGTGGAGATGTCTGGCCCAGGATCGCTCCAGATGGAGAAACGTTGTAGAGTCAGCCAAAACCCGCTTGGGTTAGTAAGGCTGATAAGCAAGTAAGTGAGTAACTTTGCCTTGGAATCGGTGGATTACTCCGAAGGCTGATGCAATAAATGCACAAATATGTCGCGTAGGGCACCTGCTGTTTTTAATGAGCGACTGGCAGAAATTTTCTATGGAGCTGACTTGGTCAAAATGGATTTAGAGGATTTGCACCAGCTAAACAAACAATAGAAAAAATCTCTGACATGTTTGAGATGAAAATTGATTGTTTGGTTACCATTTCAATAAAGCGACGTCCAATGAAGATATGCCCACTCAAATCGTCGAAGAACAGTTCATTTTTATTTCAAATATATTTGCCATGTTGTGTGGTATCGTTGGAAACGTGATGCTTCTGTCTTTCAAATAAAAATATTTTCACGATTATTTTGATGCTGGATGGAGCTGCGACGTTTGTTCTGATTTTCGCGGTTTTTGTTACTGTTTAGCTCTTCAGTGGGGTTCACTGATAAGAGTTCAGTTAGTCAGGTTTTCATAAGCAATTACCCACTCCACTGAATAAATCGAGCAATCAAAGAACTTATGGGAATAATGAAAACGTCGAAAAAAATCCCAATTTTAAATTTTGATAAAAAATAAATAAAATTTTATTTCAAACATAATTTACAAAGAATGAGCGAACAATGAAATATATTTTGTTATACGTAACTTAGTAAATGTCGAATTGTGTGTGTACTAGATATAATTTCTATGTAATCGTCTTATTATATAACTTCGTTTTAAATATCTATCTAAAAATGGCTAAATAACAGCGTTGAGCGTTCAAACAATTTTTTAAATTAGATTTATAGACGAAATTTTCTTTTTATTTCCTTTTTTATAGAGTTCTCTTGCTAGATGCAAATTTTAATATCTTCTATGGAATTTTTTTTAAAAGACGTTAGTTTTTCGTTTTTAATAACATTTAATGAAATTTTATAATTTAGGCTACACTCATATTTCGTTAATAAATTTTCAATTCACTTCATTTTATAGACGTTCTTAAAATTTGAGCATTTTTTTTTCAATTTTAATCAATTTTATTTGCGACCTTCCTAATAACATTATGTGCAGTTCAACGGGTACGAAATTGTACACGAAATATTTTATTAAACACATCAATTCATACAACGACTATACTGGTAAAGATAAGATCACTGAAAAGAACGTATTCGGGGAGTGCCATCAAATAAACATCACAATTTGATCCATTAGCGCCGGTATTTTCCATTTTCAATGCATCTTCCTTCGTTTCTGGAGACCGTTCACAACTGATTTCAAACGTAAAGGCAGGCGGTGAGGGGCACAATGAGAATGGAGTAGATTTGTAATGTATTCAGAATCAATTACTCGTCATGACTTGAAGGATACTCTTACTCCTTGAAAGTAAGTTGAAAAAGTAAGAGTAAAACTTGAAGGAGTAAGAGTAAAAGTTGAAGGAGTAAGAATAAAAGAGAGACAGGCCGGACAGGCCTACGTAATTTATGTTAGAGTGACAGATGAGTTGCAATTCAAGACAATATTCATCATGATTGAGCGAAATGAACTCTGTTCACTTTTGTAGTGAATATGTTTCAGTAAACTAAAATTTCTGTGACCCAAATTTAATTTTCGCAAATTTTACAACAATTTTCATGAAAATAGCTATAACTAAAATCCGCGCGGCTATCCATAGACCAGAAAACCTTGACGATTTTAGTAGGACCCATCCATAAAGTACGTACACAAAAAATTACTATTTTTAGACCCCCTTCCCCTCTCGTACGCAAAAATTTATGGAGAAAAATGATGAACTGTATGGATCATACGCTTTCGTCACATAACCCCCCTACCCCTTTAGGATGTAAGTACCTTATTAGGGTGCAGCATTTTAGAAAAATTATTTTATTTTCAAAAGCCCCCCCCCCCCCCTGTGGGTATGGTATAAAAGAATAGTCTTAGTGCGACAAAGAAAAGTTTCTTCAATTCGGACCATTCGACTTAAAGTGAAGAGAAATTATTTTTCCAAAATCTATTACATCGTCAAAAAGTGGCATACATAAAAGTGGCAAGATAATCGCTTTTTGTGTTTTATTTGGACATTATTGATCATACGTCTTATTCGTAAAAAGAACAGACCATATATCTATCTCTTTCGCGCACTCGCATGTTGGAGAGGTCATACACCAGTCATATGCCGCTTAGGGTAGTTTTTGATTTCGGCGATTGTGGAAAATTGGATTCTTAAGTTAACAGAAAAAATTATTTTGACGCGAAAACCACGAAAATTTTTTGTTAAATTTTTCTGGTACGATTAGTGATTGGGAAAATTCGAAAACTATATTGCTCGACCATTTAGCTTCGGCGAACCCCATACATTGTGACCTCATATTTTCATGTTGAAATTGATTTTTGCTGAAAGATTAATTGATTAGCTTTCAAACGACACCCTACTCAACGATTTCGAGCAAAAAATGAATTTTTGGTGACACTTTTTAGGTGGCAAAGCCGGCTCAGACCTCAGACGTCTATCTATGGTTTTGAAGTCAAATGTAGTTCTCAACTTCATCTATCTCATTAGCAATGTTTCATGTATCGAAATTAGCAATTTCAATAAATTGCTGATTTGGATAGATGAAGCCGAGAACTGCATTTAAGGTCAAACAATATCATAGACGTCTGAGGCCTGAGCCGGGAGGTTTAAATCGTGTGTCCAGTCTGGAATCGCCGTCGAATCGTGTTTTATGATGAAAATGCGCCGATATTTACGAGAACATTCGAATTGATTAATTGTTTAATACAGATGGAGCCATAAGATGAGCAAAAAATTATTAGGATTACAGTCAAATGAGCTTACTGTACAGTCGAATCATAGTAAAGCATAGTCAGTAGCGCCATCTGTACAAAAGCTAGACTTTTTATGCCGCTCTGATCATCACTTGTCATTCATAGTTGTTATATTTGCGTGCGATGCGAATAAATCGCGTAAAGTTTGTTTGAATGCTCAACTTGACAGAAATAAAAAATGTTTTGCTAAGTTGAACTTTCGAACATAATATGAAGGGACCCGTACGTATCAGAATCAGCGGCGCCGAGTATAGGGGGGCAGGGAGGGGTAAGTGCCCCCCATGAAATGATCCATGGGGGGCAACGCCCCCCATGACAAGAGGAATACACATAACAAATTAAACGGAAGGTAAAAATCACTTTCTGAACAGAAATGGTACATTCAAGGCATATTAGCAAGTAGGATCAGCAATCCATTTTACATTTGACGTTTTTTCAAGGACCAAAAAAATTTTTTTTTAATATTTTGGAATAACTAGCTTAATTTTGTATCGATGAAGTGTTATTCCAAACTTCTAGCCCATACATTTTTGAAGTCACTTCTTGATGTATATGTTACGTGGGTGCACCGAGGTTCAGCACCTAGGCCGCCTTTGTGTCTGTTTTGCTTAACCTGTACCACTACAAGTAGCATATATCTGTAGAGTTTTCAACGAAAGGGGTCTGAATTTCTCATGAGAATGTCTCAGACTTGCACACTAATGGCCAGAACAGACTCGTTTTTCGAAAGTTTCCAATAATTTAAAAAAAAACTAGTTTCACAAATTGAGAGATTCAGAGATACCTTAGGCAGTGGCGCCGGATTATCAAAAGCAATAACGCGACATTTTTATGAACTAAAAAGTATTTTATTATATCAATTGAAGTATTTTAGGTAGACTTTCTGTAGGGTTTCAAGAACAAAAGTCGTATCCTTCACCCTCAAAAATCATTCTGAACTCTAAAAAGCACCCAATTTTTTACAAAATTTAGCAACATTTAACGAAAATACATAAACTTCGGCATGTTTTTCAGCATACAAACGGATTTTAAGGGTAAAGGAGATGACTTTTGTTCTTGGAACCCCACAGAAAGCCAACCTAAAATACTTCAATTGATATAATAAAATACTTTTTAGTTCATAAAAATGTTGCGTTATTGCTTTTGATAATCCGGCGCCACTGACCTTAGAACTTTAGAATATTTCTTGTAAAATCTATAATTGCTGTGGGTTCCATTAAATAACAAAAATAAAAAAATTTTCGCTCGCGTGCACACTCACTTCTGTCACATAAACAGCAAATACCGCAGCTTCATTCGGAATCTATTACTTCAAAAACTTTCTTATAATTTTTGCTATAAAAGCAAACATTAGCTACCGTTTCATTGCCGATATTATCCAAGAAATATACCAAACAATTTATTACTAACGGCAAAGAAACAAAACCAACAATCATTGCTTACTTTGGCATGTTTGCCAAATACACATCATCAAATTAAAAAATTTTGCTTGCCCCCCCATGGACGGTAAACAAGTCGGCGCTGCTGATCAGAATAGAACCGGCAAACAGTGTTGATGTTACGAAAATACTCAAACGTATTTAAGTAAATATTGCCTTACGTCCACATTAAATTGTATTAGAAATTGCCGATAGAGCAATATTGAAAAACCCGTCGGAAGCAACGGTGTAAAAGCCCCTTGTTAAAGCACAAAATTCATCCCCAAATAGACGAAAATGTTCACCTCAATTTTCTCTACAATATAGGAAAAAATCGTTTTTTGGGCTAGTGCCAACCTGAGTCCGTCCTAGGGCGCTCAGGAAGAGGCCTCGTACAAATACTTCCATAGACAAAATTTCAATTTTTTCCACAACATAGCAAAACCCATTTTTTTGTCTACGGCCGACCTGAGGACAGACCTAGAGGCCTCAGACACACACGTCCATAGACAAAAATGTTTCCCTCAATTAGCTCTGCAACATAGCAAAAAATTTTTTTTTGGTGAGGGCCGACCTTAGGACCAACATGAGGCCCACTTGAGCCCTAAGCAACGCAATGGGCCCCTTTTCGAAGCACTGCGTTCTTCGTTCGGGCCTAAACAAACTTATGCGATTTTTTGCATCGCACGCTTATATAACTCTGGTGACGCCACCCTTAATATAAATCAACTTACACGATCCATAGATGGTGTCATTTGTTTTCTGTTGAATCGTATTTATCAATGAAAGAATGTAGGCGCTACTGGATGAAAACGACTCAGCTTTTGTGTTGAACAGTATGAATGTATGAAAAAAGGTAGACTCATCAAAAGCAGGCATGTTGCCTGATGAAATCTGATGCTAGACACGGTCTATTGAGCTTCTTAAATGACCAGATCTTTGCAGTAAAAGTGTCAGCGCATCGAAATGTTGACACTCGTTTTGTATCGAAGAGTGCAAGAGAAAAAATTGCTCATACTTCTTATGCCAAATTTCTTCTTATTAAGTGATTTTTAAAGTTTTAGTGGAAATGGAAAATAGTCAGAATGCGAATGGGTGGAGAGTCTTTCCCCAAGCAAATGCTGTTCATGCAGGTCGACAGAAATAATGAGCCTGAAAAATGTGCAAATCGGTTTTACTCCGGACCAGCCGGACTAACCTTGTGAAACTTCAGAAATCCATAAAAATCTACAGACTAGCGTCGGCTTAGAATTGTGGAAGAAATTTTTATTGAACTGTATTTTCATTTCAATTTTGATATCTCAATATACACTTTTCACTTACTTCACTTTCACCACGGAATCCATTAAAGAACATTTAGGAATATGAAGAAGATTTTAACGATAGGTGGCAGCACACAACTGAACACATTTTTATGGCTAAACTGAAGTGGTTATTTGCTCGACCAAATGTATAGGACGTGAATGATGACGAAAACTACCTGTATGCCAACGATTCACATGACACCATTGGCAGTCACATCCTTGCATCGGGTAATGAGCCAAGCCTTCAGGAACACTACGACTTCGTGAGGGATGCTGTCGCAAACCATTAGAGTGTGAGGTAGGATGTGAATGTATCTCACATCTGAAATCAAACACATCAAACATGCAATCAATTCACAACATTTCAATTTTACCTTGACTGTGGTCTTGGGTGACAACCAATGCCATTGTTATTGCATGTCTGATAGCTTTCATTCCAGTTTGGTGTTTGAAAAGCGAATGATAAACTCTTTTGTAATCGTCCTCGTCCTACGCTGCCATTCATCATTCCATTTTGGCACATCATTCCACCATTGATATATCGATAATGTGTGGGTGTGTAGTGAGGATGTACGGCAGATGCACAGCCGTTGGTCATCGTTGTACCGCTGTACCAATTACCGTATCGTGCCGACGAAAAACTTCGATTGAGTAAATCAGGACAATCGCTCGTCGCCAGTGTACAGTGAGATGTTATCGAACCGTTGGTTGAATATTTCGAAACATTCTGACGACCATTTGACGTGTTCGGAACAAAGAACATCAAAATTGCCGATATTGCCGCTACAGCAGCACACACATAATATCCAGCACGTCCGTAACGATGTGATGAATCGTTTAAAAACACTGATATTGGCACACCAAGCAGTACCGGTATCGATTCTGCTCCCTTAATAAAACCTACGTCGAAAGGACAACATTTGCTGATTTCATTAAAAAAAACAAATTTCCATCAACTTCGATTTACAAACATACCCCAAGCCTTTGTAAAATGTTTGGCACGAACTCGTTCTAGAGCAAACATTTTCAATGAATATCGATAGCCGCCCAATCCCAAACCATAGCCCCACGCCAATATACACAAGCTTCGATAGCCGGTCACGGCTGATATGATAAGGGTTGAAATTGCAATCAATGTTATGCTTACCTTTAAATAAACATCAAACGTTATGCCACTTTGTAGTTTTTACACGTATGTACAATTCATTAAAATTCTACGCCTAGGAGTGGAAAGAATATCTTCATCTCAATGGACATCACATTACCTGACAAACATGCTGTCGCGTTATGTTAATTTTACGGTACGCTATCCGACACACTTTGTTTATGGCCGAGCCACTGGCGACAATTCCGAAAGCTATCGATAAACCCAAAAATGTCTGCAGAAGAACTAAATCTTGTACATCATAACCCTCTTGATAGCCATGAAGTGACAAAAAAAATATTGGTGTGTAGATGCCAAACGATGCTATAGACGAAAATATCATGAACATACGAACGGTGGATGATTTAAATATTGAAAAATCAATGAACGGTGGTTTCGGTGTTCGAATGTGTGTTTTCTTTTCTTTTACCTGTGAAGAAAACAACAAGAAAAATGGATTTGTTACATCGCATTGTGTATAATACACTTAAGTGGATGAGGGTTTTGGAAATGAAGTCAGGAATAGTTTCTGTTTCCGATATTTCATTGTATTTTGGGATGTTTCCTTTCGCTTGTGTTCGATGTATCTCTATTCGAAGTATACCCTAATAAAGTCAGTTTATTTCGTTGACTTTGTTAACTTTTAATGGATACAAATTTCGCTTATTTTGTTGTTCAGTAAAGCCTCATAAATAAAATGTGCTATCGTTGATTTATTAACATACCAACGGTAATGCTAATTTATGTAATGAGTTTCCGTACGTTCTGCATCGAATGTCTTAAGGCGAAAATTTGCTTAGCACATAATAAATTTAGGCGTACGTGGTGAATAGGTTGAACATTTATTAATTATAAGACAAAGCTCATTTATTCCAACAAATTGCTGGTGTACTCTCTGTATTCTTCATACAATCTTTTGTAAATTTAATGATATTCCCCAAATAGAATTGCTTTCGTTTTACCTTCGGCGAAAAACAATTATTTTAGTCTATACAGCTGTGTTGCGACATTTCATTTTCAAATATTCGAATTATTATTGTTAACTCTTTCCATGTTGATCGCTTCAATGAAATTAGATTCCACGTGTAACGCAATGACCCGAAGGATTCGTTTCAAGAGGCTTTGTAGTCATTTGGCCATTGATAATTGGAAATTTTCGTACGAAAGTTCAAAGGTCCTATATGTTTACTACAAACAATTTTATTGTAACATGGTGTAGATCGAGGTGGGAGTTGGGGGGATGCATCTATTATCGTCTAGAGATGACGAATAAATTAGCAATAAAAAAATGTCCGTCTGCATCTGCACATTTTTTTTTTCAAAAGGCTCAACCGATCAACTTAAACTTTTTTTTCCCTGAAAGGTACATGCCTCCCATGATTCAAGTTCGAAGATGAGCAAGTAGTTCCGGAGATATGGTCGAAGAAGTGGAGGTCGGACATGGATTTTCGAGCGTTGGTAAAACGTTTTCAGCAAGTATAGCAGGAAATTCCTCAAAGGCAAAGTTGTAGAGAATTAAATATAAGCGAACACGTGTTTCAGGATTTTGGGGATATACGGCCCAATTCTGGTATATGGCCACTTCCATATAGGGAATGCAAAACCGGCCGGTTTTGCGAAACCGGTTTTCGGTATTAAAATCACAAAACCGGTTTTGAAAAAAAATACGGCTGGGCCCCTCCTGTTAATTTTTGCATTAAAATCTTTGCTAATTTTTGTCAAAGCTTCCATATTTCTTTAAACAATTTTCGCTGAGCGGCTTAACAAAGTATCCTAGGGTCTTAGTCCAAATCATTAATTTTGCTGTAACTTGAATCTACCTATTTTCAGTTTCACTTCAATTTCTGAAACAAAATCTTGATCGCTTCGCTCGCAATCTCATGTATGAATGATAACAAAAATAAACATAACCAAAGACCCGTACGTATCAGAATAGATGTGACAAACAGAATAGATGTGGCAAAGTGACTCGAACGTACCTAAATATACAAATAAGCAAACAATCCAACGTTTTCTGTTCTTTTATAACTGTAAGCATTTCAAAGATCCATAGAAATTACCCAAGGTAATGTCAAAGGCCCTACCGAAGTACGTCTCAGACCATTCAAATCTAGAAAAGCTTATATCCAAGGACTAAGTCATTTTTCCCTAAAACCCTGAAACACGTGTTATCTAAAATGTTATTGTCTACAACTTTGTCCTTGGAAGCAACTTTCTACCTCTCATAGTTCTGGAGATCTGGGTCATCCTGCCCAATTATGGAAGTGGCCATATACCAGGATTTGGCCATATTTCCCCAAAACCCTGAAACACGTGTTCACTTAAATTTAATTCTCTGTAACTTCGCCTTTGGAAATAACTTTCTAGCTCTCATAGTTATGGAGATCTGGGTCATCCTGCCCAATTATGGAAGTAGCCATATACCAGGATTGTGTCACATTTCAACAAAACCCTGAAACACGTGTTCGCTTAAATTTAATTCTCTACAACTTTGCCTTTGACAGTAAATCTCCATATTGCATAGTTAAGGAAATATAGACGAAAAACTGTTTTCGTATATGGCCAAGATTCTCAATTTCGTCCATTCCATTGGTCCCAGTGCCCAGACCCCTGTACCGATTCCCACAAATTTTTTTTCCCAGTTTTGTGACATCAAATGCTTTCATTTGACACAAAAATGAGGAATTTCCGTGCTATACTTGCTGAGATATTTGCAAAAAAGCTTCACTGACCCTCGAAAAACCATGTTTTTGGTCACTTCCTCGACCATATCTCCGGAACCACTTGGTCGATTTTGCTCATCTTCGAACTTGAATCATGGGAGGCGTGTACCTTTCAGGGAAAAAAAGTTTATGCTGATCGGTTGAGGCGTTTGGAAAAAAAGTGGAGACGGACAGACGGACATTTTTTTTATTGCTGATTCGTCATCTCTAGACGATAATAGATGCATCTCCCCAACTCCCACCTCGATCTACCCCATGTTACAATAAAATTGTTTGTGGTAAACGTATAGGACCTTTGTACTTCGTACGAGTCCAAAAATAAATACTTAATAAGAAGGGCCCAACAATTTTTTTTGAATTAAAACCTATAATTGCGCCAGCCCGAGAACCTCTAGCCTCTCGAGACAACGATTCGACGTGTCCAGTGCTGATTTTAGAAGGTATATTATATACGGAGCATTTTGCAGTTTGACATTTCTACTGCATGTTGAACTTTACAGTAGAGAGCAAAATAATTAATTTTTGCAATTCACCGACAAAAACTCGCTTTTTCGTGCGTCATGACGCTTCGTTTCGGTGTCGCATGAAGTCATTTTGTCCCACTAGTGCGATAACGGTTTTTTACGAACTAGTGCGATGAAGGTTACGCATTACTTGAATTGAATTTTTACATTAAAAGAAAATCTCATTTTTGTCGGTGAATTGCAAAAAACGTTGTTTGATACACGTTACTTATGCTGGTAGTTTAACGCACACGATGTGTTGCCGAGCTCGGCTTCGGCTCGTATCGGCAATCTCACATCTAGTGCGTTAAACTACCTTCATGCGTAACTTGTATCAGAAATTACTATTTCGTCACTTCAGACAAAGTGAACTATTTTCTTTCCCTAATCGGACCTATATTACTGGAGATATTAGCGTTTGAAATTCCTTCGAAAAATTCGTAAACTATCGTTTCAATTTGTAGGAAAACTGTTTTACTATCAATTTGACAAGTAGGAAACAAAACAAAACAAACTTATAAAAACCGTGAAACCGCACTCAAAAACCGGTTATCAATACCAGGATGCAGGATGACCCGAATCTCCAGAACTATGAGAGTTAGAAAGTTGGTTCCAAAGGCAAAGTTGTAGAGCATAACATTTTAGAGACCACGTGTTTCAGGGTTTTGCGTAAAAATGCCATAATCCTGGGATATGACCACTTCTAGAATTAGGAGGGATGACCCATATCTCTAGAACTACAATAGGTAGAAAGTTGCTTCCAAAGGCAAAGTTGTAGAGAATAAAATTTTAGAGATAACATGTTTCAGGGTTTTAGAGAGAAATGGCCCAGTCGTTGGATATAAGCTTTTCTAGATTTGAATGGTATTACACGTACTTCGGTAGGGCCTTTGACATTACCTTGGATAATTTCTATGGATGAAAAGAACAGAAAATGTTGGATTGTTTGCTTATTTGCATATTTAGATACGTTCGAGTCTCTCTGCCACATCTATTCTGATACGTACGGGTCTTTGGTTATGTTATGTTGAGTTTTTTGAAATAATTTTAATTATTTGCTAAGTAAGTGTTCTTGCGTCAAAATTCATTTCCCTTCCACTTCCTAATAGTATGTACATTAAAATACCATGAAGTTTGAAGTATACAATGAGATGTGTACGTACACCAACGCTTGAGCAGAAGTATACTTCGATGTCATGTAAACAGACGGTAACATGAGGGCGAAGTTTTGAAAATTGAGCCGAAGGCGAGATTGTGTAATCACCCTTGTGCTGGAAGCTGCGGTAATTCGTCCAAAAAGGGCATCAAAGTAAGACAAACGCAATAAAAATAGCGGTTCCAGTACAAATGATTTTTAAGACCGGTACGAAGAACAAAGTTTTCCACGACGTTTGTAACCACCCCAATTTCGACTCGGGAGTAGGGGGGGGGGAGCATCAATCATGGTCCTTAGATGACGAATCAGCAATAAAAAAAATGTCCGTCCGTCCGTGCCTCCGTCACAGCGATAACTTGATTAAAACTGAACCGATTTTCAAAAAAAAAATTTTCCCTGAAAGGTAATTGAAAAAAAAAAAAATTGGGGGTTGAATCTGGGCACTGTCTGCCCAAGGGCCAATGAGCTAGAGCCGTTTAAGTGGTTTTTGGTCTATTGTACATAGCTCGAGTAAATCTATTTCGATTTTCAAAAAAGTTTTTTTTTGTTTGAAAGGCCTGGGCATGCCGCACATTTTATGGAAGAAACTTTTTTGTATTTTGCGCTTGTAGTCTCAGCCAAGGCCTTAAAACTGAATCTCTACTAGGGCTCAACGTGTTTTTTCTGCATAAATCAGGTAAATCTTTTCCGATTTTCAAAAACTTTCTTTTTCCTGAAAGATAATCACCGAATTAATAACGAGATTGATTTTGGGCAAATTTGATAGAAAACTTTCGAAGTTATGGTCGAAAAAGGTCGAAAACGTGGTTTTTTGAATGTTTGTGGAGCTTTTTCACTTATATCTCTGCGAAATTATAACGGAAATCGCTCTTCAAGGTTTTGAATGAAAGATGTGGACACCAAAAATTCAAGAAAATTAAATTAGTGAAAATCTGTTGAGTGGTTCGGGTTGAAGAGTCTTCAGTGTGGGCCAAACTCACGCTACGCGACCACTTACGATATTTGGTGATTTTTCGTGAATATTTCTATAATTATGAGGTTCTTTTGGCAGTTTTGCAGAGAAAATAGATGCAAACATTTTTGTTCACGGCACTATGGGTCAGGGGCCTTTCCTAAGTGCTCTAGGTCGGTTCTAAGATCAGCCCTAGTGCATTTTTTTTTTAAACTTTGAGATTTTTTAGAGAGGTTTTTGCGCTGTTTCTTCGGACTGGTTTTTCTATAGTGCCCTTTCGGCAATTTCCAATCCAATTTAATGTCGACGTAATTTCATGCTCTTTGCAACATCTATTCTGTCTGCCATATCTTTTCTGATACATACGGGTTCCCTGCATATGTTTTTAAAACTGCTCACTTTTCAGCGAAACAGCTCAAACAAGTCAAACTAGACATTCTGTAATTTATATTTACCGAACGGTTCTGTTCTTTTACGCGCGCTTGAAATGTGGGGTAATTTTTGAAAATCGCGAAATGTTGGAACTTTTTGAAAATTGCGAAATGTTTGAAATGTAGAAAATATTTAGAATTACCAAAATGTGGAGGTCAACGAACCCAGGTCGATTCTCATGTTTTCTATGTATGTGTGTATGTAAAACGTAATCATTTTTGTATTATTTTCTCTAAAAAACGAACGAATGGTAACACCTGTATGCGATTGAACTGAAATAAAACAATTACTGACTGCTGAGATCCAAAGATGACATATTCCAACTGTCATAGTGGCATTCTAAACGTCAAACTTATAAAGTACTCAGTCAGTAAAATGTTCGAATTGATTCTGTTTCGTAATTAATTCTGCTTTTAGTTTAAGCTCATGCACAGTAAATCAAATATTTTAATTGTTTTAAATTACATAACTGGAAAGTTAGTTAACTGGATTGGTTAGTTGAGAGAAATTCTTTCATTTTCAAAAACTTTTCGACAACTCAATTTTCCTATTCAATTTTAAACAGGTGTAATACATAAATAAACATTTGCAAGCGTGAATGCATGAGTCTGCATCGCACGAGTCTAAATTGGCGTACGCAGCCAACATAAGAACTTCATGCATGCTACACAACATTGTTTTAACTGACATTTCATACATTTATAATAAGTTTTTCAAATCATTTTCCAAAATTGTTTTCTAAATAAGTTTTAGTCGTTTCATTAATTAACACAGTGTTTAGTGTAATATGGACATAGTGTAAGTGTTTATTGTTTTATTACAGTATGTCCTGTAGTCGTCTAACATTTGTTTTTATGTACGAAATTTGTATGTTTATTTGTTCAAAACAAATTTTTTCATGTAAAATGTAAAGATGTTGCTCTGCATTTTGTTACATACATGTTAAGAAAAAATGTCACACGTGTGCGACAAAATGCAGAGCAGAATCTTTACATTTTATACTTTGCGTCCGAGTTTTGTGTTTCCAGATTTTGCAGTCAGGCTTGCATGAAATGTTTTTGCTTCAACTGACTCTTGTTTCAAGTACTGCGGGTTGATGCCAACATACTTTGTGCTCGAGCCCCTCTTTTCAGAAGTAAGTATTTCTATCAGGCTGGTTGTATTTTTAAAGTATTAGAGCACAAAATATGTTGGCATCATCCCGCAGTACTTGAAACAAGAGTCAGTTGAAGCAAAAACATTTCATGCAAGCCTGACTGGAAAATCTGGAAAATCGCTAAAAAAAAGCATCTGTAGTAAGCAGCATGAAACACTTAATACGCAACGCGGGAATTAATTTTCAGCCTACTCTCTTGTTGCGCAAATAATTATGTGTGTTTTAAGCAACTCGCTGTGGAAACTGTTATTTTGACAAGTGCAAGTGCATACCTCGCCTTCGGCTCGGATATGCACTATGCAGACTCTACACTTGTCAAAATAACAGTTTCCAAAGCTCTTTGCTGAATTACTTTCACCGCATCCAATGTAATCTGCTACTTCAAATCGATGTGCTTGATTTCTAATCGCTGGCCGTTACACGAATCCGTAGGATAATGTTTAGCATGCAAGACGCTGATATGGATGTGCCGGATTCAAATCGCGGTGTGGACATGGTTTTTTTCTTTATAAAAATAAGGGCTACACCCTAGAATATTTCATTCTGGATGATCTGGACCATAATGGCTCATTACGTAGGTCGCATCCTTACTGCGTAGCATGTTCGCCTACATAGCAATGAACCTGCCACGTATACTCAACATACCGAGTGCGTACACGTTAAAATGTTTTACTATGTCCGCGAGAGTTTTTTGATGAAAACTTGGCATTTGCTTTAAGTAATAGTAATTCTCAATCATTCTTCTATCCGATAACAAATTAAATTACAGTGCGACTGTCAAAATGTTTTATTAAATTCCCCTGTTACATGGCAACACGGGGCCTACCTTCATATACGAGGCAATATTAGAAATTTCACGACTCGGAAAAAATGTCAATCCACATCTTTCAAACAACATGTCAAAGCACATTCCTTTTGTGTGATTTTTTTACATGTAAATCTCTTCATGAACCGAAAATTTGCATACTTTCAGGTTACAGTAAGTTTCATTGATTTTAAATTTTCGTAAACAAATTAAGCGAAAAAATATGGCTCTGGTCTCATTACAAAGAATTCATAACGCCGTTAATGGTCCTTTAAAGCATCATAAGGTCATATTTGGTTGTAGTTTGGTAGGGAAGAAGAAGTCAGTGAAAAATATGGAACTTCGTGACTAGAATCCATACACTTTGAAATTGGGGTTTAATTTTCCCGCCGAAGAAAAAAAAAGTTTTTAGCGCCACAGTAGCCACCGAAGAAGGCAAGCAAAAGTAACCGCTGCGGTAAAAAAATATTTTACTATCTGCGCCATGTCAATTTCTCTCTACGAAAATGATCCGGCACGGATGTGCAAACTATACACTCATGAAAACAACAGTTTCCAACGCGAGTTGCTCAAATTAACTGAGTGAGTTTGCGAGTTCACAGAATTTTGTTTCAGATGTAATCAATTATGTAGCAGGGTCCAATAATGTTTCATTGCAATCATGTAATGGATCATTTTCGCAGGGAGTATACTGACATATAATGATCAACTTTCGCATTGGCGCTGCGGTGTACTTTTGCTTGCTTTTTTTAGCGGCCACTGTGGCGCTTAAAGTGTCTGCTATTACTTTTTATTAGGCAATACTTCAAATATTTCTGAGAAGATATCAGCATCTGTGAAAATACATGTAGGAAGTGTCAAAATTGTGACGTCAGCATGCTGACGTTTTTAGTAGAAGTTGATTGATAGTAGGAGTGTCGAGTGCCGCACTTGCGATTGTGTAACAGCATTGTTCAAAAATCGCCAAACCAACAGTTTTTAGTTTAGAAAACGGTAAAGAAGGGTCAAATCGTGGACTTAAGAGGGATTTTGCGAAAACTTCGAACGATTTTGGGACAACATGTCCAATTTTTTCCCGATTAATGTGGCATTAATGTGACTCCTTATTCTATCGTAAGGAAAGTAATTTCTCATTTTTGGAAAATTTGACATCTCGGGAGAGTTATCTTGCTGTAAGCAAGTGCATGTCGGGGGTAATAAAAATCGTTTTTTGGCTACCACTCGTGTAAGACCAAATGAAATTTTATGTGATGGTAGGGCCCAATGATACGAAGGTTTTTCATCATTACACCCCTTGGAGCCTTCCCCCACTTAGGAGTTATTTGTCATTTTAGGTGAAAACTTCGGGGATGCTTTACTGCTTGAAGCAGCGATGAACTGAAAAACTGACTATGGGGTGTTCCAGTATACTACCCCTACTATAAGACTTGCACTGGTCTGGAACAACTTTTGTAAGAAAGGTCGGTTTTTGACCTTTTTTCTTGACTGTTTTCAACTAAAGTAGTCTGTATAACTGCCCTGAAACATTATCTGCAGCTGGATATGCAAAAAGGAGCTGTTCACAAGTGACGATATACTCTACGTAAGGGGGGGTTGAAATTTATATGGAAATGTAGGACGTTTTGAACACTTTTTCTATGTTGAAAAGGGGGGGGGGTAAAAAATTATATAACATAGTGTGACGTCATTTGTGAACTTGCACATAGTGAACTTAAAATTGTGCTAGTGCAGTGGTCGTAAGATGAGCTGTGGGGTTGGAAGAGGAAATGTGATAGGATTGCTATAAGGGGGCAAATGGAGGGGTCGGTCGCTGGGGGAAGGAATGAGTTGAAGGGGAAAGGGAGGGGTCGAAAATACTGTAAAGTTCTCGAAATTTCTCAAAAGTTCTTCACAGAAGTTTCTTGAACTTTGCAGAACTTTTAAATAATTTCTACAATTTCCTAGAACTTTGCAGATTTTCCAGATATTTCTAAAACATTCTAGAAGTTTCTGGAACTTTCTAGAATTTTCTGGAACTTTCTAGAACCTTCCAGAAATTTCCAAAACTTTCTATAACTCTCTAGAGCTTTCTGGTGATTGAAGAAGCCTAACACCATTATGTGAAAATTATTATCTACTGAGTTTAAATGTGACCCACTCAAGCATAAGTAAAAGATCCGGCATCGAATGCTCAAGGATGAGCGAAGACTTCCCAAGCAAAAGCTTTTACTCCAGCTTTTACTTATGCTCATGCTTCGTAAGTATATGCTTTTACTCGTGCTCAAGCAGATGCTCAGGAAGGCCTGGTTCCCATGGGAACTTTTAGGAATCATAGGGAAGAAATGGAGAGTTCCTGAAAAAAACTGATCGTAGATTCGTGTTTTTCAGATCAAAATACGTCAGACTACATCATTCTTTTCTTCATCACAAAACCTCTGTCGGCTAGTGAATTTAAAGTTTTGAAAAATATTGTTGGCACTTCGGCTTTGGCTTTGTGTATACTTTTAGATGGTAACTAATTTATTGGCTTTAAGCAATAATTAAATTTAATAGAAATATTCTGTTTATGTGAGGAAGAATATTTGAAGTGTAAACATGATTCAAGTTTCTTGCAATCGACGCTAAAGATTGAGATAGGTCCTCAGCCAAAACAAAATACGTAAATGCGCACAAGCAACTTTTCCCGCAGCTTACTATGATTCAAACGCGTACTTTCTACTGCGTACTTTGGAAACACATTACATTCGGAGTTATGACGTTCCCGCTTAAAAAATTACAAAGAATCGAGTAGTTTGAAGAACGTGATTTCTAATTCAGCGTATCAAAGTGAAGAGAATTCGTATAAACGATGAGTATCTTAAAAAACACAAGATCGAATTCTCGATTTACACGAACTACTACGTACGATAACAATTATCCAAATGACAAAGAAATGAAGACAATTGACGAACAAAGTCTCATGGGTCGATTCGGTTGGCCAGAGAACGATCTCGATCCATTCGCAGGCATTCCGTATATTTTACGGGACATTGGCAAATATTTTGCCGTTGATATGATTCTTGAGAAGGAGCCAATAAAAACATACATTTCCTGTTTAAACAAAGATGTGTACAGCTACTATATTACTGTAACAACATGCGCAACTAAGGCTGAAAGTAACTTATTGAATGAAATAAACAAAATACATTGTGATAACCAATTAGGATTGATAAATTTTACCACCGAATCTTTATTGATCAAGGATACTGACGCCTATTCGTTTCACGAATTCTTGGACACATGCTGCAACAAGTTGTTCCATCACTCAAAAGCACCATCCAATAAAATTGGATTCCTTCGGTTTAGCGACTCACTTATTTTCGTTCCATTTGTTTCTCATAACAAAGATCGCTATCTGCCGTTTTTCTGTTTCTCAAATGCAAACAATTTGAAAATAGAATTCATATTTGGATGGGACTTTGCTTATCTTAAGTTTTGTTGTATGTATCAAGGCACTTGGAAAGGATCCTACGATATGTTTCCTGTCATTGCACTATCATCTCTGCAAGATCATCTGCCAGCTGACACTCACTGGGAAGTGTGTTGGCCTCAATTGCAAACGCATAACTTACTCTACACATCGCCGTCTATCAAAAATCTTAAGGTAATTTCGGTTATATTCAAATCGCATCCGAATTAGAATTTTCTTTCTTTAGGTCAATGCGAAACGCTCACGAAAAATACAAGATACGACCACGGCAAAGCCATCGAATAATGAATTACAAAAAGATACTCAGAAACGCAAACACAATGGGTAAGAACATCTTTCTGAAGCCAAATAGTTATTTACATGCCTAGGGAGATAACACTGTTTTACTTTACCAAAATTGGAAGAGGTGAGCGGGTCGCCCGAAACTCGCCTAAAAACCCGACCCGAACCCGAATCAATTTGTCGGGTCGGGTTTTCGTTTTCGTAAGTATCAGAATAGATGCGGCAACCACAGTTGGTGTTACGAACAGAATCCAACGTATCTAAGGAAATCTGACCTTAACTCTTAAGTATGTGCAATTATGTCCTCATTAAATTGGATAGGAAACTGCCGAAAGGGCAATATTGAAAAGCCCGTCCGAAGAAACGGTGCAAAAAATCTTTCCAAGCCCTTAAAATAAGCCCAGAATTTAGAACCGACCAAAAACACTTAGCAAAGGCCCCTGACACACACCTCCATGGACAAAAGTTCGCCTCTCTTTTCTCTACAACACCGCACCAAAAGCTTCATTATCAAATATCGTGTTGGGTCGAGTAGCGTGAGTTGGGCATACACTAAGAACTTTATAGCACGAACCACTCGACATATTTTCACTAAATTAATTTTCGTGATTTTCTGATGTCCATGTCATTCATTCAAAACCTTGAAGAGCGATTTCTGTTCAAATTTCGCAGTGATGTAAGTGCAAAAGGTCCCCCAACCTTCAAAAAACCACGTTTTTCACCACTTATTCGACCGTTTTTCAACCGATTTTGCCCAAATTCAATCCCGTAATCAATTTTCTGATAATCTTTCAGGAAACAGAAAGATTTTGAAAATCGGATAAGATTTACCCGATTTATGTAGAAAAAACACGTTAAGCCCTAGCAGAGACGACTCAGTTTTAGGGCCTTAGCTAAGTTTAAAAGCTCAAAATCAAAAAAGTTTCTTCCCTAAGCTGTGAGGCATGCTCAGGCCTTTCAAACACAAAATCATATGAAGGGACCCGTAAGTATCAGAATAGATGTGGCAAACAGAGGTCATCTTACGAAAAGACTCGAACGTATAGTAAAGATTGCCTTGACTCTTAAGTGTTTGAAATTACGTCCACATTAAGTTGTATTGGAAATTGAAAAATCCGTCCGAAGAACCGTAAAAGAACCCTCTCGAAAGCACAAAGTGGATCTCCAAATAGACAACAAAACCAACTTTTTGTTAAGGGCCGACTTTAGGACCGACCTAGGGCCATAAGGAAATGCATCTGACACATACCATAGACAAAAATGTTTCCCTCAACCTGCTCTGCAATATGACAAAAAAATGTTTTTTTGGTTAGGGCCGACCTTAGGACCGACCAGAGACCCACCTGAGCCTCAAGCACAGGCACAAATTTGTTTAAGAATATAATTACCTCGCTTACCTCTCAAATAGAAAAAGAATCAACAAAATCGGTTAGTACTTGCCCGATTTATGTAAACAAAAACACGTTGGGCCTAGTTTCAGGGTCCTGGGCATCTCATCAAAAAACTTTCTTCAATAAAATGTGAGACATTCCTAGACCTTTCGATTATAAATTTTTTTTTGAAAATCGGAAGAGATTTATACTCGAGTTATGTACAAAAAAATGTAGGGCCCTAGCAGAGACTCGTTTTTAGTGCCTTAGCTAAGTCCAAGGCCTCAAAATCAAAAAAGTTTCTTCTACAAATTGTCGACCATGCCCAGATCTTTCAAACAAAAAAAAAGTTTATTAAAATCGGAAAAGACTTACCCGAGTTATGTACAAAAAACACGTACGGCCGTAGTATAGACTCGGTTTTAGTGCCCTAGCCAAGTCCAGGGACACAAATTTAAAAAAGTTTCTTCCATAAATTGTCGACCATGCTCAGATCTTTCAAGCAAAAAAAAAATGTATGAAAATCGGAAAATATTTACTCGAGTTGTGTACAAAAGACCAAAAACCACTTAAACGGCCCTAGCTCGGCGGCCCTTGGGCCGACAGTAGAAATGAGCGGGTTGCTCGAAACTTCGAAAAACCCGACCCGAACCCGAGCCCGAATTGTTTTTTTCGGGTTCGAAAAATTTTATCGGGTCGGGTTCGGTCCGGGTCGGGTTGTTGTATCATTTTATTCGGGTCCCGATCCTTTATTGACTTTTTATATTTTACAAAACTCGTCTAAATTTTATCATCTTACATTACACGAATTTTGTTTTTTGTCTAAGGTCCGTGAAGAATGCAGACGTCGGGCCTTGAAAAATTTTTGTTTCGAAGTAATTTGGGTTGTGAGTTTCGAAAAACTTGAGTGTCTGGTTCGGTCCGGGTCGGGTTTTGAAACAGTTCGGGTTTCGGGTTTCGAAAATTTTAATCGGGTCGGGTTCGGTCCGGGTCGGGTTTCGAAAAATGGTCGACCCGCTCATCTCTAGCCGACAGTGCCCAGATTCAATCCCATAAAAGATTTTTCAATTACCTTTCGCCAGTTTTGTGATCAATGCGTCGGTAAATTCTTCTGGAACGACCTCCAATCTCCACACTTCTTGAATTATTGGGTGCAGCAATTCTGTTATGACTTCGATGTCAGCTTTCAGCAGCTCAGCAGCTATGTTATCAGCACCAGGTGCTTTGTTGTTCTTCAACTGCTTGATTGCTGATGTGACTTCGGTCAAGGTTGGCAGCGACTCGTTGAAACTACGTGCTCTCACTGGTTCTATTGGACTTTGGGCGACTGTTACGGGTGGCTTATTGAGTAGATCCTCAAAGTGCGTTCTCCACCTTTCACTTTGCTCCAATTCCGTGGTCCGATTCCAGGTCGCTTTCCAGAAATATGTCGAGCTAACCGATAAATTTCACGCATGTTGTTGCTGTCAGCTGCTCGTTGCCCTCGTTCGGCTATGTCATTCAACCATTTTCGTTTATCGGCTCTAGCTGACTTTCACTTTCTTTTCCAGTTCATTGTAGTTTTGCTTCGTCTGTCTCTTCGTTCCAGCATCTGACGTAGTGTTAATGATTTCTTTCCACCATTTGCGTTCTTCAGTAAATGTCCATGTGTTGTCGGAGATCCATTCTTTCCTCTCATTGTTCCGAAAACCTAACGTTCGCTCACCGGCTTGTTGCATAGCATTGCTAATGGTTCTCCATTTCTGTGCGACGTCGTCGTCATCTATGCGGCTCGATGCAACTGTCTCGCTTACTTGTCAAATGAAGTTCTGCTTGATTTCGTCGTTCTTGAGCTTTTCTATGTTTAACCGTTTTGGTGCGGTGAGTTCGCGTTTCCGATGGGTTGTAAGTTTGATGCGGATGAGTCAAGTTAGCAGGTAGTGGTCGCTATAGACGACTTCGGACGTCTAAGAGCGAGCTTCTCCACTTCCCACTGATCGCAATGTGGTCGATGCAACTGTCACACTTAGTTTACCACAGGGGTGGTTCGCCAACGGTCTTTGCTTGCTTCGACCCGTTTGTCCACTGGTGGGTAGCGACACCACGGTTTCCTGAACTGGCTCAGCGGTGCCTGGGATGGGTGCACATTCCTACCGAAGTGGTATGGTTAAGAGCCTTACCGCGAAAGCCCTCACCGAGGGTAAATTCGGTACCGCGAGGCTGGGGGCGCCCGGGTGTAGTGTGCCATACGAGATGGCCGCATTCGGCCCCAGCGCTTGGTTGAGGTGCCTAGTGGGTTCGTTCGTCAGGTGACTTTGTATATTCAGGTGTCGAAACATGACACTTTCCCAATTCACATTCGAACTTCCCACTTGCGCATTCAAATCGCCCATCAGTACCAGGATATCTGCTTTTTTAACATTATTCAGAGTGTGGGAAAGCTGTTGGTAAAAAGCATCCTTCACGTCGTCAGGAGCTTGCTCGGTTGCTGCGTAAACTTGAATAAATGTTAAGTGTCTCACTTCGGTTGCAAGTCTCAGTGAGATGATTCGATCAGATACTGGGTTCCATCCGGTTAGACATATCTTTGCTTTCTTGCTGAGGAGAAAGCCAACGCCGCTGCCGTGATCTCCAGTTAGTAGAGTAGAGTAGAGTTTCTCCAGTCGATAAACGTCTTTCGCCACTCCCTTCCATCTGGTTTCGCTCAATCCAAGCAGTTCCAACTTGTAGTTTCTGAGATCCCTTGTGATCTGTGCTAGCTTCGTTGCTTTCATCATAGTGCGAACATTCCAGGTTCCAAATCGTGTCCGTTGTGGTGTGCCAAAAGTCGTCAACATTAATTCCGGTTCGGTTTTTTTCTTTGTGTACGTTGCGTTTGTTGTTCAAGTTTCGGTAGAGCGAGAAACAACCACACAGCTATCTAGTTTAATGATGTTCTATATCTTATGCGGCTGAACCCGGTAAATTAGTATAATCAAATATTTGAATTTAAAAAGACGCGTGTAATTAATGTCGATGTTCCAGCGCCGTACGCACACCTTACATACATGACATTTGACAATTTGTGTGGAATATGAGTAGAATAACAAATAAGACGAAAATGTCCAATTTTATGTTATACAAAAAGTAATGAATTTTTGTCAGCCCATGTGAAAATTGAATTTTACATAACAATTTACGAATAATGTTCCATCATGTAATGGATCATTTTCGCGAAGGCATGTGGGTACGTAATCCTCAGCTTTCGCATGGGGTAAGTTGTAAGTTGTATTATTTTTGTAAAAAATCGTAAGTTGAAAGCTCAGAGCTTTTAATTTCAATGCTAAATGTATAGAAAGCCCAAAAGCTTTCATTTTGACATACGATGTTAGAAGTTAACAAGACAGAATAGAAATTTAACGACTATGATAGCACACGGGTGTTTCGATGTTAAAATTATGGATGAAAATTTAGGGAAACATATTGATATTTTTACAAAAACATCAGTTACTATGACACAGATAATACTAAAAACGAAAACGCAATCACATTCTGTCATTTTCAATCAGCAATTTGATTTTCAAATGAATGGATTTGTGAGAATGTAGCGCAGTGTGAAATGGAATGCTTTTCCGACGAATCGAATATTTCTTCGTAATATTAGCATATGATTTCAGTTCTCCTTCAAAATTTGTTTATCGCATGAGTACGTAAATTGTTACTCATCCTCAAATTTCGAATGGATTTTAGCGGGGAGGAGGTAAAGTTAAAGAGTGGGATGTTTGTGAAAGTCGATCGCTTGGAGTAGGGGCAAGTCAACATAAATATACGAAAATAAGGGAAATAATTCGCTTCATTTTACATAAGGGACGTAATTTGATCGCAACATAAGCTTCTCGTGCCTTTAATTTATTACGACAATAGTTACATTTTCACTTTACTCGGATGAACTACAGGGATTTCTACCTACAAGCATTCAGCGAAAGGTTAACCTTGGATAAGTTCAAGTTGTATGGAAATTAGCTAAACTTTTTGTTTGTTTGGGATAACAAATTTTCAACTTACAATAAATTTCAATCTTTCATCGACCTGATTCTAACAGGATAACCGAAACGAAAGGTCACGTTGTACACCAGTGAAGATAAATGTGTTTTTTTTTTCTTCTTCTGTGATTCCGTAATTTTATTTGAATTTTTCGTTTTTATCTGCAGCATTTTATGAATACAATTCAAGTATTTAATGCGTCAACAATAAAGACAATTTATGATAGAACGTCGGCCTTTAACGATTCGTGAAATAATTTTACCGGAAAATCTGCTGGTTGTGAGCACATGCTTTCAAAAGAAAAACTCTTTGTTCGTTAGCATGATACTGACTTGCCAAACGAAATAAATTAAATTTAAAATAACCCACGATTCACGACCCACGATACCCGCTGACTTAGCACGAAAATTCTAAAACTTTGTCAAATAAGTCATAGGTTGCGATTTGAGAGACAGTAAAACCTTTAGGGAGTGAAAAATACTTTTCGCGTTGACCGCGCGTTGTTCAAGAGATTAAAAGAAACATTTTTCTATGGAGATGAAATATAGATTTCAGCATGTCCTATGCCCCGAAGAAGAGACCTCTGGTCGAGGAAAAGTACACAAAGAGCGTGCTTTGATCGAAGTTTTCTTTTTGTAATAGACGAGTGGTTATCGATGCGTTTGTGGTGCTTTTGATATTTTTTTTTTGTTTTAAAGAATAAATTTTTGACAAACATTAGTGAGTAGTAAATGTATTGTCATCTGTAACGGCAGTAAAACGGAACACCTTAGACTTTGTCCGGGCCGTGCAATTATTCCCAAAGTGTCCAAACTAGTCAATCTACTATTCTTTAAAAAAGTCGAAAAAACGCTCTTGTCATTTGCTTCCTAGAGATGAAAAGTTTTTTTACAGTGAGTATTCGAGCGAAGTTTGGAAGCGAATATGAATTTCAAAATTGAGACCTTCTAAGCAAGTTCTTGCAGAATTTTAGAACATTTTTAAAATTGCCAATTTAACATCGTCGATATGTTTGACATCTACTACTTCATGTGAACGTAATAGTACATTACAATACTTTGAACGAGATGTGCACCACAGGGTTAGGACGGAATGTCCCAAAAAATAATGCCCCCAACCAAAATATCCCCTCGGACAAAATATCCCCAGACAAAATAATCGGATATAATAACCACAATTTTTACCAGGAAAAAAACCGGACGAAATATCCCCTCAGACAAAAGGTCACCTTAGAAAGTAATTAATTCGAAGTAGCAGATGAATTTAATTGAAAAAAAAGCGGGGTCGAGGAGCGGCAGCCCTCGCAATAAGGGGGTCAAGGGGGAAATATTCCCCCTTGCGGGGTCTAAGGGGCAGAATCCCTAGCGGGGCTTGAGGCAGCGCCCCATTCGCGTAAAAAAGCCCGCCTCAGGCGCGGGGGAGAGGGGGCATAGCCCCCCAATACGCAATATATTATCTAATTAATAACACCTACCTATATCCAACACTTATGTGGGATATTTTGTCCAGAGATATTTTGTCCGGGGATAATTTGTCATGGGATATTGTGTATTGGGATAATCGGTTCTAGAGCCGTGCACCACACGAGGGCTTCTTTGTTTTACTATATTCGCGAGAGAGTGATGGTGTTGTGAGTGAAATTGTTTTTGTTTCAGGTTGGGTTTAAGATTCACTTACTAGAGGGTTTGACGCTTTTTGAGCTTGATGTCGAAAACAAATTCAACCTAAGCCTGGTCAGGGAAGAATTCAGGTCAATTTTTTTTTTGAGTCAGACCCAAAACGACCCATTCCGATTCTTAATTTTCAGAAGAGTTCATTGGAATTGCTTAACTCATAGACAGAAGTCGTAGATATGAAGCGTATTGACGCTATTTTTGCCATCTTTTTAGACTTCTAGACTGCAAATCAGTTGATCTAGTTTTTATACTTTTCTTTTGCAGAACAACTTCCAGAGAACGAACCAATAAAAAAATTCCACAGAAGAATACTTCGTTGTAGTAGCCGAAGTTAAAGTTGTTGATTATAATCAAAGATAACAAAGTATTTCTTAGTATTAATTGTTAAGTAACTGAATGATATATGAAATAAGAAGAAATATAATGTGTAAGAGTGAATATTTCCGAATTGTTTTATTTACAAACATAAACAGAGACCCGTAGATGTGGCAAAAAGACTCGAACGTATCTAAATAAATTGAGCTAGCAATTCAATATTTTATGTTCTCTGTGAACTATAGGAATATACAAGATCCACATAAATTAAACAAGGCAATGTCAAAAGCCCTATCGAAATACATCTTACAACATCTGAGACCATTGATTTGGTTTACCGAAATGCTCTCCGATGCACCATGTCACAAATAAAATCAACGTAGTTTCTCCAAAGAATCCTGAAGCTACTTTCTCTAAAATGTATTTCTCAGCAACTCTGCCTTTGGAAGCAACTTTCTAACTGCCATAGTTCTAGAGATATGAGTCATCCTTCCCAATTCTAGAAATGGTCACATCTTAGGATAAAGCCATTTCCTCTAATACCCTAAAACACGTGTTCTCCAAAATTTTATTCTCTACGTCTTGCCTTTGGAAGCAAATTTCTACCTGTCATAGTTGTCGATATATGGGTCGTCATCCCGCACAATTCAAGAAGTGGTCATATTCCAGCATTAGGCCATTTTTCCTAAAGACCCTGAAGCAGGTTTTCCCTAAAATGATATTCTCTACAACTTTGCCTTCAACAGTAAATATCCATATTGCATAGTTGAGCAAATATAGACGAAAAACCATCTGCTTTCGTATATGGCCAAGAGACTCAATTTCGTCCATTCGATTGGTCCCAGCGCCCAGCAGACCACTGACACAATTTCCACAAAAAATTTTTCCCAGTTTTATGAGATCAAATAAATGCTTTCGTTTGACGGTATTGCACGCGAATTAGGAAAACAAAAATTAAGAAAAAAAATTAGGAAATCGAAAATTAGGAAAAAAAAATTATTTGCCAAAAAATAAGGAAAAACAAAAATCAGGAAAAACTAAAATTAGGAAAAACCAAAATGAGGAATCAGGCAATCAGGATTTATTCTAATGATAGAAGAGTATTGTTGTTTTGAGAAGAAAATAATTTTTGAGAGAATGCGCCGCAGGCCCTGATAAATCCTGAAAAATGAGAAAGCGGGGTCGAGGGTGGGGCTTGGGGCAGAGCCCCATGCACGGAAGGCGGCCTGCAGGGCGTTATTAGCTCGCCCCAGCCGCGGGGGCTTAGGGGCAGAGCCACCTACATACCAAAAATAAGATTGCGACCGCCTTAGGAATTGAAAAGTTTGATGTTATTCCTGATTTATTTCCTGACTTTCGTTTTTCCTAATTTTGGTTTTTTCTAAATTTGGTTTTTCCTGATTTTTGTTTTTCCTTATTTTTGGTTCCTGATTTTTGCTTCCTGATTTTCATTTCCTGACTTTTGGTTCCTGATTTCTTGATTCCTGATTTTTGCTTTCCTAATTCAGGTGGACATTCTCATTTGACAACAAAATGACCAGTTTCCGCGCTATACTTGCTGAAATATTTGCGAAAAAGTTTCACCGGACCCTCGAGAAATCATATCTTCGGAAACACTTCACCGATTTTGGTCATCTTTGAAATTGAATCAAGGGACATGGACCTCTCAGGTTCAGGGTATGGTGCAGCCGTTTAGAATAAAATGACGGGATGGGCAAACGGATTTTTTTCGCTGTTTCGTCGTCACTAGACGATGTTAAATGCATCCTCTTCACTCCCGCCTTGATCTACCCCATGTTACATTAAAATGTCTTGCAGTAAACGTATAGGACCTTTGTACTGTACTTCGTAAGGGTCCAATAAAATCATCCAGCGAAGGTGGGTCTTTCACCTTTGACAGCACATGCATTTAGAGCGTTGTCGTCTTATGTCAAAGTGTACGAATTTTCATGGTGAAATGCATAAGATGACAATCACACCGTTTTTGTTGCTTGACATCATTTGACTTAAGCGCGGCTGCTTTCAAGAGTCACTGAAGGAATTGAAGGTAGAAGAATTGAGGATTCTGCTAAGCAGATTACCTCAATTAAACGACTGTCTAAGATAGTATTTACGTTAAAAAATTGGCTCCAACAGGCTATGCAAACCTTCTGTGTGATTAAAGCACACTGCGTGCAATCAATAGTCAAAATGTGAGAAAATTCTCGTTTTGGTACTATTACACCCATAGAATACAATGTTTCTACGGTTGCTATACCATCTGTAGAGTAGAGTCTACATCTCGAATCAACATTCAACAAAGCCATTAACAATTCTTCAAAATTCGTCCAAAATGTTAAACAAATCAGAAGAGAACTAAAATGTTGCTGATTTCGTCTCTTACGACAACCTCAGTACACCTTGTCTGTTAGACCATGTGCATATCAGCTCAACTGGTCATAGAATGATACCAAAACGACAAGCTCGCCTTTTGTATTCTATGAGAATTTTCTCGCATTTTGACGATTGATTGCAAGCAGTGTGCTTTATATTAATCACTCAGAAGGTTGGGTTAGCCTGTCGGAGTCAATTTTTAACGAAATACTATCTTAGATAGTCGTTAAATTGAGGTAATATGTGTAGCACAATTATCCGGGTTAAAATTAACCAAAACAAATTCTCAATTCTTCTACCTTCAATCTGTTAAGCCATACCATTCGGATGATATAAGAGGCGAACTTGTCTTAAAGTTTTGGTGTCATCCTATGACCAGTCAAAGGTATTTTGAGTATATTTTTTTAGAGTATTCATGAGGAACAGATTCAAGCGACTATCGTAAACATTCAATTCAACAAACAGGAAGTCAATATAGCGGCAGCGTATTGTCCACCTAGATGTACGCCAACACAATCTCAATTCATAGGAATATTTCAAAAATTGGGATCCAAATTTGTTATTGTTGGTGATTTCAATAGAAAACATAAACATGGGGTTCAAGACTTATTACGCCAGTTAAAGGGAACGGGTCACTAAATGCTATGTGAATCAAAAATTGCGATTATCACTCGGCGAGGAAACCAACCTATTGGTCAACTGATCCAAAACAAATACCAAAATACAAATAAAATCTTTTAGATTTTTTCATCACAACATGGAAACATAAAATTTTAAAGGTCTTACTTTCGATCATACACCAGTTCTTTGAACACTTCAGTCATACTAAAGAAAAAAAGCAAAATCTCACTACCAAATTCACCGACTGGGAACAATTTAGGAAGAAAATAGAAGAGTCAATCAATCTAAAGGTTAGCCTAAAAAATGAATATGAGCTTGACTTACATACCGAGGAATTCATTGCCTTACTTCAAGAAGCTGGGAAACAAGCCACTCCTGTACCAAAAGACAAACACAATCAATTATCCGCTAGATACAAGAGATCTAATCAAGGAAAGAAGAAAGGCCCGTAGATTGTGGCATCGAACTAGAAATTTAAACGACAAAAAGGACTTCAATAATGCTAGCAACAAAGCCAACAGAATTATCAGATCTTATGATGCTTGATTGATTTATTATTTGGGTTGCCCCTCGCGCAAATACAAAAGACATAAAATTAATAATAATAATAGTTCAAATGTAGTTATTGCCCATTGTGCTCTACCCATGGTTTATGTTTGGTGATGATGTGTTTGTTAATGGTGATGGTATCTGGCCTATTGTCGTGTGGTATTTGTGTGTGTATTTTGGTTTCGTATCAGTTTTGTTACTGTGGTGTCGTTTCTAGTCATTTGCTCTCTGTAATAAAAGATAGCACATTGGGTAGTGGTACTGCTTTAAATTCATCTAGTGTGATATAGAAATCTCCTAGATGTTTTGTTCTGAGACTAGATAATGCCATGCAGTGGCATAGGAAATGTTTTGCTGTTTCCGGTACGTTACCGCACCTTCTGCAGCAGGGGTCCTCGTTGAGTCCCATCATATTCAGATGATATCTCAGGTTAATGTGTCCGGTTAGCACTCCGACTAACAGTCTCAAGCATTTCCTTTTCAAGCTCAAAAGATATTTGGTGGTTCGCCAGTTGCATCCCTCCAACATCTCTTTGGATTGTCTACAGTTTTGTAGTTTAGTCCAAGTTTTTTGGTGTCCCTCTTCTGCTTCCTGCTTCAGAAGTCTTACCATTGCCTCGGCATGAACGCCTAATACTGGCTCTGGCCCCACAAAACCCGTTCCGCTCCCAATTCTCGCCAATTCATCCGCTCTTTCATTTCCCAGAATGCCTGAGTGGCCCGGAACCCATACCAGGGACACCTGATTGTTCTCTGATAAGGTTTCCATGCCTTCGCTTGTCTCCAGGATTGATTTTGCTGAGAATTTGTGAGATGATATCGCTTTTATCGTCGATTCGCTATCTGCGCAGATAACTATCATTTTTCCTGTCACTTGCTGATCTATCAGCGTGTGGCAAGTCCTATTAATAGCCAGAGCTTCCGATTGAAAGGCAGTCGCAGAGACTCCCAGCGGAATCGAAACGTTAAGTTCCAATTCTTCGCTGTATAATCCTGCTCCCGTACCTTCATTCGTTTTAGATCCGTCTGTGAATACCGTTATGTGTCCCCTTGTCGGTGGAGCTCCATTTTCCCACTCCATCCTCTCGGGTATCACCGTGTCAAAACCTTTGTCAAACCGGAAGGTGGTTCCCATGTGGTCACTCGGCATTTCCATTTCCCTAAATCTTCCGATCAGGTCAACTAAAATGCTCGCAGAGCCTATAAACAGGATTGCTTCGATAAGTACCTACATAATTTGGGCCCCGGGAAGAACAAAGACTACTCACTCTGGAAAGCAACGAGAAGATTCAAAAGACCGCTCACCCAAGTTTCACCGATCAAAAACTCCAATGGAAAGTGGATAAGAAACGACAACGATAAAACGGAGTTCTTCGCTAAACACCTTGGACCTTGCTAAGGTGTTCACACCGTACGATGACATTCAGTCGAATGTGGACACATCACCAAACTACCAACCTGACGCATAGATCAAAAAGTTTACGCCGTATGAAATTGCCAGGGAAATTGACAAAAAGCTCAACGCAAAAAAGGCCCCAGGAATTGATGAAATCGCACCTGGAGTCTTCAAAGAACTACCGGAAAAAGCTATATACATGCTCACATATCTGTTTAATGCCTGCCTGAAATTAAAATATGTTCCAAAGTTCTTTAAAATTGCGCAAGTAATTATGATAAATAAACCAGACAAGCCACCTGAAAAAGTGGATTCATACAAGCCCATCTCACTCCTACCAACAATCCCAACAATTTTTGGGAGACTTCTGATTAAACGTTTGGAAAAAACGGTACACATCCCCGACTTTCAATTTGGATTCAGAAATAAACACTCAACTATACAACAAATTCACCGATTGACAGCGGTAATACGCGCATTTAAAAAAGAGGAATACTGCGAAGCGGTCTTCCTTGATGTTTCACAACTGCTACTATCAACTGCTTGAATCCTACTTATCCGACAGGAAATTCAGAGTAAAAGAACAAGAAACCTACTTCAGGACTTATTGGATGAAAGCAGGAGTACCTCAAGGAAGTGTACTTGCCCCGCTCCTATACATAATATACACAGCAGACATAACAGTTACAGATAATGTATTGGTCACAGATACTTCTCAGCACAAAGTAATAAATAAATAGCGAGAGAATAGAGACTGGAAGATAAAAGTCAACGAGGGTAAATCCAATCACATCACTTTTACGTTGCGTCACGTTAGCAACCACCGTATATTACTGAATGGAAATCACGTTCCGCAATCAGAGTCAGCAAAATATCTAGGACTACATTTGGACAGCAAATGTAACTGGAAATATCACGTGAGACTGAAAAAATAACAAATGAAGCATAAAATGAGACAAATTTACTGGCTCATCGGTTATCACTCCAAACTGAGCCTCTACTCTAAAAGATTGATCTATAAATCCATCTTCAAACCAATCTGGACATATGGATCCGAACTATGGGGCTGTGCGAAAAAAAAAACAAATATAGAGGAAATACAAACAAGCCAAAATATTTTCCTTCGCAGGATTACTTACGCACGCCGCTTTGTAACAAACAAGGAATTATATTGAATGGGTAGAAGAAGTAATTCGTGCCATTAAACACGAAAAAAGGCTAATTAATCACACCAATGTGGAAGCTATCCAGTTGTTGGATATAACCGACGAAGTGAGAAGGCTGAAACGAGTCAAACCACATGAACTAACCTATGGAAGAACATCCTAAAATCTCCGTAGTCCTCGAATTGTAATCTGGAACTAAAGTTATTTCTTTAAAGTGCTTTAGTACAACTCAACCGTAGTAATAAATTGACAAATTGTTAAGATTGTACTATCCATACCATACTATACAAATGGTGTTTTTGAAAAAAAAAATATTATTTTCATAACAGCTAATAGCGAATTTTTCCTTGTTAAAACGATAATATAGGTTTTTTAACCAACTAACGTTCTGACGCATTTAAGGTAAAACCTTGTCACTCAAGACAGCCTGGTGCTGAAATTCTGACTACGCCTAACTGGAAGAACAAACAAGGTTATTCGTTACTAACATCATTGCAGTCGGCACCAGGTTGCCTATAGCTGGGAATAAATAAGGCAGCCTGGTGGTGAACATCTGTCCTTACTAAAGTGGAGGCAGGAGTGAGTTCTTTACGTCACATAAGTTTCAATTTCAAATTTATACGATGTAATGTACTCGCTACTTCCTTAATTTTGGCATTTTCAAATTTTCGGCACCAAGTGTCCTGGCTAAAAATGCAGACTTATCTTCTAGCTAAAAGTTTGTTAAAAAAACAAAGCAATCTCAAAAAAGTAGCTCAACTGCTAGACGAAGAAACAATGATTTTTAACAAAAAGTTACTCGTTTTTATCGGACGTGCTTAGAGATGAACGGGTTGCCCGAAACTTCGAAAAACCCGACCCGAGCCCGAACCCGAATTGTTTTTTTCGGGTTCATGGGTTTCGGGTTTTGAAATTTTTAATCGGGTCGGGTTCGGTCCGGGTCGGGTTCGGTCCGGGTCGGGTTTTGGGTTTCGAAAAATTTTATCGGGTCGGGTTCGGTCCGGGTTGGGTTTCGAAAAATGGTCGACCCGCTCGTCTCTAGACGCGCTCTTGTCAAATCTAATCCTTGGCAGTAACTAACACCAAACACCACGTAATTCTATTCAAATTAATTTAGATTTCACACTCTAGTTTGATAGGTAATGATAGGTAAATGAAAATATTACAAATTTGCTGAACAAACACAGCTATTAGCATGGTATACAATAAATTATAGTTTTGGTAGATTTGCAAACAAACATGGTATACGAAGAGTTTATCGAACCAAAATGAAAATGTTACTTTTAACGGAAATACGGAATATTAAATTACGTATCGACAAATATTGGGTATTTGAACAAATCATATAACGTTAATGGAAATGAATATCAACCTGGAATTAAAACATAGGGTAAAAATGTCAGAGTTCAAATCAACATAAATGGAGAAGCAACTCACGTATGTTGTTTGAGAGATCTGAGGGCTCTGTTGTAACATCATCGTCATAACTTTATGTTCTGCATCTTCAAAATTTTGGATGTTTCTCTTGATTTCGCCGCTATAGTCCAAGAGAAACACCCAACAGTTGTCGGCAAGCAAGGAGAAAGCTGCCGTACAACGCATAAAAACTTAGCGACGAGAATTTGTGAGAGAAAATATATGAAAATCTCTCATCTGATACCATCGCTAGGTTTTTTATGCGTTGTAGGGCAGAAAGGTAAAGTGCATCTGCGACTGTTTCATTCCACTCTCTTGTACTTCCACCTCCACTCTTGTAGCTTTCATTTATAGTTAGATATTATTTTCTCAGGTGATGCTCATTGAAAGCTCATCACAAATATTGCGCGTTCTTCCCTTGATTTTCATGAATTGTCGGCAAGTCGTAGTGGTGCTACATTTCTTCACTAGTTAGGTAAATAACTTTATAGAGTGAAGCAAAATATAGTCTCAGTGTGAATTTTGTTCACAATAAAAAGCGACTTTTCATTTTTATCCCAAGTAACGTAACACCTTCCTCTTTATGATAAAAGTTGGCTATATTTCCGCCTTAGGTAATGCAAAATTATTAACAATTTTGTTTCATCTGTAGAATCTACAGTGTAGATAGAAGAAGGTTTTTTACATTCCCAGAACTCAAATTTTGCTTTCCTCGTTGGAATAACTTTTAATCGATGTCCCACCGAAAACTTGTCATTACATGTATGTTTATGTGCTCCCCACGGAAATTATTCATTACATGTATGTTAGGGAAACTTCTCATTACATGTATATCTGCATGTAATGACGCGTTTTCGGATGGGACACCGATTAAAATAGCATACAGTGGGGAGTGCTTAGTAAGTCATCCATTCAGGATCATTTCGTGACACTCGCAAACTCTATCGTGTATTTTTAAGCAACTCGATTTAAAAACTGTTTTTTGACTCGTGCAGTTGTATACCTCGCCTTCGGCTCGGGATACAAACTCTACACTCGCCAAAAAATAGTTTTCAAAGCTTTTTGCTTAAAACACACTCTTGAGTTTGACTCATTTCACAAAATTGATCCCTCATGTAATGAATTACTTCCGCACCCCCCACTGTAATCTACTATTCACTAACCAGAGAGGGAAAGCGTTTCTCTACGGTCGTGTGCTTATAAATTTACTTGTTATCAAGGTTCAGCTGTTTTCAAGGTTTTCCATACAAAAAATATACATAAAAGAGATAATGTCGATAATGTTGAAAACAGCATAACAAGTAAATTTAAAAGCACATGTTTGTAACTCATTTTCGATAAAAAATAAAATGGTAATTTACATGCGTCGGGAGCGAAAATGAGAATTTTTCGACCCTCTTCATGTAAATATAAAGACAGTAGCAACGTTGTTACACTTTGTTAGGAGCTTTTCACAAAGTTACTTTCAGCGCTATTAACGCTGCTATGAGAAGGTTTGGCGTGGAAAGGACTCTGGTGGACAAAGTTGTATTCTGGCTATGTTGAGTAATCGAATATTGTCGATAAACTTATTCGGTGCGCACAGAAGTGGTTTAGTTGACAGAGGATGCCCGCAAGGCAGCGTCTTACCACCGATTCTCTGGAATATGACAGTGGACAACTTGCTGACGAAGTTGAACGAATCAGGATATTTAGCGGCTGGCTTTGCTGAAGAGTTTACGGAGTAAATGTGCCTGAAGACTCTATGCAAGCGCGTTTCTGCTTCTGAAGAAGTTTTGAAACGTACTGGCCTGAGAGATCTGAATGGGAACTGGGAACACCTCCAGTGGAAGACGATGTCATAATTTGCGCGGATGGATCGAAGACAGATAAAGTGGCAGGTGCAGTTGTGCACTCAGTTAATAGCCAATCCTATTTTTAACATGCCCAGGGACCGGATAAAACCGGGAATTACCTTTGTAAGGCACTACGAGGCTGTCATACCGGATAGACTAGACTGGCTGAGAGGCTGTCCACGGATGGACTCATTTGCTTCACAGATGGATCAAAAAACTTTAATGGATTGGGGGCTGGGGTATTAACCCTGGAAACTATGACAGAAAAGAGCTTCCACTTAGGAAATTTCGCCAGTATACTTCAGGCAGAAACGTTCGCAGCGATGGAAGGATTGCGAAGTGTATTGAGACCGGAAACGGTAGGCGAAAGAGTCACGACAATCCTTTCCGATAGCGAAGAAATGATCAGAGCGATAATGTCGCCTGTAACCACATCAAAATTAATGAGGGAGTTCAAAAGCACACTGAACCAGCTGGGCCGGAGTAATTCGGTGACGGTTGCTTGGGTGCCGGGACACTCTGGAATAGATCGAAGTGAGAGAGCGGATGAACTGGCAAAGCTGGGTGCTACATCTGCTCAATGTGGACCCGCACCGTTCATTCCTATACCACAGTCAGAATGTGACAAGGCTGTAAAGGAATGGGTGCGTTCAGAGGGAATAAAGCGTTGGCGTGAATATGGTGGGGCAAGGCACACAAAGCAGTTCCTACCAATGCCCGACTGCAAGTGGACAAATGCACTGCTGAACATGGACCGGAGTCGCATAAGAAGAGTAGTGGGAGCGATTACCGGTCACTGTGGGCTAAGCAGTCATTTGTCAAAGATGGGAATCGTTAGCGATCCCGAATGTACCTGTGGTCTCGGGAACGAAACCGGATATCACGTAATTTGTGAGTGTCCAAAGTTTTCTCAACTGAGTCTCAGGACTCTGGGTGGTCATGTGATCAGGCCTCTGGATGTACTAAAGCTAGAACCAATTCTCCTCGACAAGTTCCTCGCTGGTACTGGTAGGTTCAAATCCTTCGAACGTGACGGGAAAGGAACAAAGGATCAGCAGCTCTGTGTTTCATGACCCACTGTCCCAATCTAATAAATTTAGAAAAAATGTCAGAGATACGAAATTTCTGAGTCTCAACAGAAAAGAGAGGCCAAGTTGGAATCTTAACGAGTCATACCAGTTTGAACTACCATCTCACTTTTCGGAAAGCAACTAGTGTTGTCAAATACCTTGGAGTCATACTAGCTGAAAAGCTGACATTGAAGGAACACATAGCAGAAAGAATCAGCAAATCAATTAGAATTTTCTGGCAGTGCCGCAGCGCGATCGGTAAAAACTGGGGATTAAGACCCTCAGCTTTATACTGGTTGTACACGGCGATAGTGAGATCGATACTAAGCTACGGCTGTATGGTATGGTCCTGCAAGGCAGGAACAGCTAGTGTGAAGAAAGAGCTGACGCACGCGCAAAGACTAGCATGTGTGGGAATAACTGGAGCGATGACGTCGATCCCAACGGCAGCCCTTGAAGTCTTGTTGTCACTCAGTCCCATTGATTTATTCATAAATCAAGAGGCAGAGCGGACAATAGCGAGATTATTCACGAGCGGCCAATGGTTGGCGCTGAATAGGAATATGGGACACGCGGCCATTTTGAATTCACTGAAGAAAGACTTTAGAGAAATAGAAATGCCCAACGACCGTATTCCAACAACGTTTAAATTCGAAAAAAACTTCGAGACACTCCTCCCGGGTAGGGAGGAGTGGCTAGGCGGGACTTGTCCTGTGATTGAGGACTTTATAGTCTACACAGATGGATCCAAGACGGAGGACGGAACGGGGGCAGGTATTCATTGCGAGGAATTAGAACTTAACACATCAATTCCCCTCGGAAAACTTGCCACAGTGTTTCAGTCTGAGACCTTTGCCATCAAACAGGGTTGCAAGAGACTGACAGAGAAACGACTTATCAATAAGAGAATAGCAATATGCTCTGACAGTAAGTCGGCCATCGGAGCGCTCTCAAGTTGCAAGCTGTCAGCGAGATCGGTACTCGGGGCTAGAGTAACTCTGGAATCCCTAGCAGAGAACAACGAAGTATCGCTTGTTTGGGTACCAGGTCACTCAGATGTCCCGGGTAACGAAATTTCAGACGAACTAGCGAGAAGTGGCAGTGAGAAAGAGCTCATAGGCCCGGAATCGGTAATCGGAATACACGAGGGACTAATATCGACGCTGATAAGGCGTAGAACAAAAGAAAGGCACCAGCGTGTTTGGGAAAACCTAAATACGTGCAGACAGGCAAAGGAATTTTTAGCAGGTTGCAACGAGCACACTACCAAATATCTTTTGAGCCTGGGCAAGAGATCCTTAAGAAGGATAGTAGGAGTGCTGACGGGTCACAATAATCTGAGATACCATCGAAACAAGATGGGACTCAGTGATGACCCGAACTGCAGGAGGTGCGGAGACGTGCCGGAAACAGCAATGCACTACCTATGTCACTGTTCCGCTATAGCGGGGTGCATTGTCTGGGGGACTTCTACCTAACAATAGAAGAATTCCGTAAAGTACCACTTCCAAAAGTCCTCTCTTTTATCACAGGGAACAATTGGTTGGAAGTCAGCGCCACATAACCACTACAATCAGCATACACGAACAATAGCCAGGAACCATAAAACTCACCCCATCACACTACACCACACACACACAAAAATGGGGAGCAGCACAATGGGCCCAAGAAAGATGGCCTCAGTGCTAATAATTGTGATCAATTGTAGCTTTTATACCTGAGAAATAAATCAATCAATCAATCAACCACCTCAGCAAGATGAAAAGAGCCAGAAACGGCGAGGCATTTGGTATGCACTTACCCTGCTTTAAAGGGTTTCAGAACGAGGCTCTCAGGAGACTTTCATTTTACCCCTGAAGAACAGCTGCAGCTGAAATCAACTGACGTGCTTTCTTTTATCACGAAAAGCAAGAGGCTAATAGAAGCCGTAGAGGGTGTCTAAAACTTTTGAGTGGCAAAATGCAGTACAATAGTCACAAAGAGGACGGCCTCAATGCTTTATTTTAGGACGTAAGTTAACGCAAATATACGTTTAACTTAGCTCCTTTGTATTTAAGTGAATCTTGTTTTTGTACTACTGAATTATATTTTCCAATAAATCCATCCATCTACAATGTAGATTCTACATGGAAACATGCATACGTAAGAGGTAAATAACCATTACATGTCTGCTGCCTTGTGGACAGATCTGTAGGCTCCATTTTATATTATCTCTGTTATATCGAAGCACTTGTTCAAAAATACCGTAAAACGTTGACTTCGTTTCATAACTATGAAACATGAAAAGGATTAAAAATTACAGTCGATTTTTCATTCGTTAGATCTTTCGTATAATTGAAAAATATTTCATTTTCTTCCTTTTAAAATTTACATCACAAAGATATCTAAAGAAACAAGAGAAGCAGATTCACTGCTTTGGGGATGAAAAAGGCACAGCTCGAAGATTATCCATGTTACACACAATTTTTAACCACTCAACAGAATGGAACATTGATTCAGTAAAATAAAAGGAAACAACAGAAAAAGATGATTTCGTTTTCCGTTTTTTTTTTTTTTTTTTGAAAAAAGAGTGTCATAAATTACCTTTTTTCGTTGGTTTTTCAGATGTAATATAGCTCGGCGTTGAGGATGGTAAAGGGACGCGGGCCTATAAAGTAGTCCCATAAAAAAACTAATAGACACTAAGCCGGTAACTGCTTGAAGTCCAAGCCGCCATCCCATTTTACTAAAGAAAAGTAAAAAACAAAGTTATATGAAAGGGACTTGAATGATCATAAAATGCTTGTTTTAACAGAATAATAAAGGAATTTACTGCGTTTTTATAGCTCTCCTTAAACGAACCAAAAACAAAATCTACACTAATAAAGAAAAACAAAAAGAAAACTCCACCAAAAAACAAAAAAATAAATAATTTTAATTGAATGGAAACATATTTTACTCACCCAACACCCTCTTTAAGTATTACTGAAAATAACGCCACACCAACACCTTCACCACTCATTGTTATCATCTCCACAAATTGTCTTCGTCTTTTAAAGTAATGACCGAGCATTAAAGCCGATGACTCTCTAACCATTGCTGCACCTACTCCTACCACAAATCCTGACACAAATAACGAACAAGTAAAAAAAAGGGTTTTCGTATTATAGAAAAAAAAAAACATTGAAAAAAAAACTCAAAGTCGAGTTTATATTGTTTTCGTTTGCCTAAGGGCACATGGTGTGTTGGGTACACATATACGTCCTCTGGTTGGTTACAGATCGTGTGTGTAATAACATTTTCAGGAGAGAGAAAAAAAGGAAAAATTTATGGTTTCACTTAATCTAAATAGAAGCCATAATGACAGAGCTTTAAGATGTTATTGCTGGTGAAACAGCATCATATATTAATAAGTACACAATACTCGTTCAACATAAAACATAATGGCGGTTGATTTATACATTTAATGTAAATTTATATGTAATATCAGCACGTGCAAAGTTCATTACATGTCGGTTTGAATATATAAATGGGGTGGCCGATGGATGGCGGCAAAAGTGATAAAAAAATCGAACGAAAAAACATGGTTTGATAAATTGCGGTTGGTCTAATACGAAAATTGGATTTTATTTACCGTAACTAAACGCCACTTGATGGTACTGTAGTGCAAACGATCCGAACAGAATTCCAAGTGCTAGAACAAGACCACCCAAAACGGCAACGAGTCTGGTTGATTTTCGGCGACAAAATGCGATTATTATTGGTGAGGCAAGCATTGACACTGACCAACTAGCTGCACCTAACCAACCTGTAAAATTGTAAATCAAAATCTTAAGAACGAGTTTCTTTTAGGGCTGCAGGGCTTGTAAGTTAGTTGGACCTGTACGAAGTACGACGTAACTTGAGTGAATCTTATACGATTTTCATAAATTTTTTAATCGAAAGATCTATGAAAGGCCAACAATTTATGGAAGAAAATTTGTTAAGGTCGGGCCCTTGGAACTTAGATGTGAATCCCTACTAGGGCCCTAGCCCTATGTGTGACATAACTCCAGTAAATCTTATACGATTGTCATCAATTTATGTGAAAGGTCAATTTATGAAAGAAAGTTTTTTGAGATCGTGTCCTTGCACTTATCTAGGGCCCTAAAAAGGGGCGTCGAGTAGGGCCCTACATGTTTTTCATGCATAAATCGGTAAATTACAAACGATTTTCGTGATTCTTTTTCTATTTGAGACGTGAGCGAATGCCCAAGTGTACTCAAGAAAAATTTTTAGTCCAAAGCCTCTACCAAGGCCCTAGCTGAGTCCTAAGGTGGGCCCTAACCCAATTTTTTTTGCTATTAAGTAGAGAAAATCGACTGAAACAATTTTGTCTATGGAAGTATGTGTCCGACGGCGACGCCTCTACTTAAATCCATAGGTGAGCTCTGACCGAAAAAAATTTTTTTTGCTGTTTTGTAGAAAAAATCGTGTGGAACATTTTTGTCCATGAAATTATGGTTCCGAGGCCTCTACTTAAGACTTCATTTTTTTTATATTTTGTGGAGAAAACCGAATGAAACATTCTTGTAAATGGAAATATGCGTCCGAGTCCTCTTCTTAGGACTGGACCAGTTTGAGGGATTCTGTGGGGGATAGAAAGAGGTTATTTGCACCGTTGCTTCGTGCGGGTCTTTTGATATTGCATTTGCGCAATCTTCAACGCAATCAAGTAAAGACGTAATCACTACCTTATAGTTTAAGTTATAAGTTATAAGATAAGACGGACGTAGACTTTCGTACAGGTCCGCGTAGCATAAATGCTTAATTTATATTTCTAGTAACAACTCGTAAACATAAATAAGTTGATTGCTCGACGAAGTTACGAGGAAAACTTCATTATCTTTTATAGTATTTAATTGTGTTGGCTATGTTAATCGTTTGTGACAAATGTGCGAAGATCTACGTTTTACCGAGTCGAAGGCGAGGTACTGTAGTAGAACCAATTTTCATCTCGGCACCGGGCTGTCGCTGCCTTCTACATTTAAACGACCATAGCTCAAGAAGGCAGCCTGGTGCCAAGATAAAAATTGATGCTTTTTTTGCTATAAGCGGACTTCCACGTTGTGAAAGTGTACTTATCGTTGTATTGCTGGTCGGATTATGAATTGTGCTACAGCTGATCAGTAAAGGCCCGCTGTTGTTGTTTCGCGTAGTTTTCATTCGTGGTCGTGGAAAGTGAGCGAAACAACAACAGCGGGCCTTTACTGATCAGCTGTAGCACAAAAATTGATGCGTTGTGAATCATTCGCCAATGCCGTCATTGTGATCTGCTTAAATTTTTGGCACCAGGATACCTACTTTGTACCGTCGAACCATGATAAAGTACGCAGCCTGGTGTTAAATTGAAAATTATTTTTCCAGGGAGTACTTGCTATTGGCTTTAACATTGCCTTACATTATTTTTTGATCTCAGGCTTCCTAGCCGAAAATGCAGCCTCCACTTGTTGCAACTTTTTAAAGGCTGCGTACTTCGGATTCAAGATCCAGTAGTTTCATGCACTAGAGGAAGGATCATTCTAGTGCATGAAAGAACTATAATTGCTGAATCTATTGAAGATTCTCAGTAAAACTTTAACAAAATGCGCCATCAATATGTGGAACTTCACCAATAAAATTTATTTTCGTGAAAATTCATGAAATTTCGTGAAGTTCGTGAAATCATGTAGAGTGTGGGAAAAGGTATAAAAAACACTTTTTTCCTGAGCGCAATGGTCGCTGAGCAAAGAAATGACACAATCGGCTCTTATTCACTTCAATTCTTGAAAACTAATTCGTAAATATCTCAAATGCGTCACAAATCCACAACAACATAAAAAATCTTGGTGAAAGTGCCTACCGTTCCAGAGTTCTATAGATGGGAACAAAGTGGATCTTTAGAAGAAGCTCCTAATTTAGGAACTAGATCGGGATCGTGACTCCCAATTAAGGTATAGGTCCAGGATAGAACCTAAAAAGTCTTAAGAAAAGCATTCAAATCTCGATGCTCTTAGATGTGGACCATCTGATTTGCATGAGAATCTGTGAACATTCTTTTGTACTACTGACAATTGCAAGCAATTTTGTTATGGGAAGTCTTCCACAGTATGGAAATTCATGTCACGGTGGTGGAAAATTCTAGCTCCTTCCCTCTTCAAGATAAAACATATGCAAGGGACCCGTACGTATGAGAATAGATGTGTCAAACAGAGCTGATGTTACGAAAAGATAATAAATATTGCCTTAACTCTTAATTGTATGAAATTATGTCCACATTAAATTGCATTGGAAATTGCCGAGAGGGCAATATGTAAGAACCCGTCCGAAGAAACTGAAGAAACCATTTTTTTTCTAGGGCAGACTTTAGGACCGGCCTAGGGCCATAAGGATATGCCTTGGACACATAATTCCATAGACAAAAATGTTTCCCTCAATTTGCTCTGCAACATTGCAAAACAAATTTTGTTTGGTTAGGGACGACCTTAGGACAGACCTGAGGCCTACTTCAGCCCTAAGCACAGGCACCGGGTCCAAATTTCTTTTTGAATATAATTCGGTACTCGATTACCTCTCAAATAGAAAAAGATTCAACAAAATCAGTAAGGGATTTATCCAAATTATGTAAGCGAACACGTTGTACCCCAGTAGAAATTCACAAGGAAATTCAGTTTTAGGGCCTGACTGACTCCAAGGGTTTCTAATCAAAAAATTTTCTTCCATAAAACAGGAGACAGTCCTAGTCCTTTCGATAAAAAAAATTTGAAAATCGGAAGAGATTTATTCGAATTATGTACAAAAAACATGTAGAGCGCTAGCAGAAACTCGCTATATCCTAGGGCCTAATCTCAAAAAAATTTCTTCTACTTATTGTTGGGCTTTCATAAACCTGTCGATTAAAAAAACAATTATGAAAATCGGAAAAGATTTACTCGAGTTATGTACAAAAGATCAAAAACCTCTTAAACGGCCCTAGCTCGACGGGTTTTGGGCCGACAGTGCCTAGATTCAATCCCATAAAAGATATTTCGATTACCTTTCAGGTAAAAAAATCGGTTGAGTTTTACTCAGGTGACGGACGGACGGACATTTTTTTATTGCTGATTCGTCATCTAAGGACCATGATCGATGCTCCCCCGCCCTAATCCCCGGTCGAAATTGGGGTGGTTACAAACGTCGTGGTAAACACAAAATACCCCTTTTCGAAGAACTTCGTTCTTCGTACGGGTCTAAAAATCTCCGTGTTCACGAATTTTATACAGAATTGAATGGAAATCAAACTCTTAGAACAAAATTGGTTTGAATTATGTTGAATTACAGCCATTGTTTTTTAATTTTACGTCGGGTCAAATTTCAGCTGTTTTTACAATGTATGTTGTATTGGCGAAACAGCTGAAATTTCACTAGTAAAACTAAAAACAATGGCTGTATGTTCATATTCATATCTAGGACAGTATGGAACATTGTGGATTTTAAATAGCAGAAAATGCAAGCAAAGTTTCTGTGTTTCTAAGTATATTAACGTGACTGTAATTTGAAAATATTTCTGAAAACCGCTTTGTCAATATCACACCTAAAATAGAGGCACCAAAAGTACTGAAGTAACGTTTCTCTTTGCTCCAATTTCCTTACATTTAATTGAAATGTTAAGAGTAGACGATAAAATTGATTACAAAAATTTTATCGAACAAGTCATTAAAATTGACTGCTTTATTTTACGGTTTATGTTTCTATGCTTTTGTTCCATTATTCGAGATTTGTCTTCAGACCAATGACTTCATAAAGTAAATGCTGCAATTATCTTGTGCCAATTGCACTTAACAAGTGTTACAACAATGAAGAAAACGTTTACGACTTTATTTAATTAAATGAAGGAAAATCACTGAAGAATGGGATAATATGCTGTGAAGGGGATGACATTTCACTTTGTGCAAAATACCGTTTCCAACTTCTGATGCTGTGGATGGTCTAAATGCTTTATATAATCTTAGGGGTCGTGCATTAAGGACGTCCACGATTTCTTGTATCTTTTCCGCTCAAGGCTCATACTTGAGCACTTATGATCCAAGCCAGGATCCACTAGTCATCTGTCATTTTTGGACCGAATAATGTAACACACACTACTTTTGTAGCGCATGTTAGTCTGTTTGTCGGAAACCACTAATTCACGTCTTCTAAGTTGCCTTAAAACGGCTTATGTCAAAATATACGAAATTTCGTTATGAAATTTTTACACAACGAATGCCGCACTAAGAGCATTGGCGTAAAAATTTCTGTAAACAAAGTCGGTAGTAGTGTTCTGAGTCGTTCCTATCGTCGGAAAGAAACAAATTGAACGTCCAAATTGTATTGCGTGGACGACCTTAAATCCGTGGCTTGTGGAATTTCTGATGAAAGTTTCGGCAAAGCGACTTATCGCTAAACCTATAACATATGAATATAGCTATAAGTTATATGTTTACGTTGCAAGTTATAAGTTATTAGTTTACGTTTCAAGTTATAAATTTTTATAAGTTATAAGCTACAAAGTATAAGTTCTGAAATTGATCAGTACTTTTTCAGATCAGTTTTGAAACTGATAGGTACTGATACGTATCAGTTTTGAATATCAATGATCAGTTTCAAAACTAATGCGAATCAGTGCTGACATAACAAAGAGATGATAACATTTCTTGTTAAGTAAAAATCATTGAATCCTCTTCAGAACACTCCAAAGAGAAGAATTTAATGGATTATTGGTGCATCCACACGTTGCGGGTGGATTTAAAACATGAAAACTTGATGGAAAGACTCCAAGACTGGTACCATAAAATGGTCACATTGATTGACTCCCAGCACATTCGAAACGTGTAGATGCACCAATAAACTATTAAATTTTTCTCTTTGGAGTATTCTGAAGAGGAATCAATGATTTCCCCTTAACAAGAAATGTTATCATCTCTTTGTTATGTTCAATTTAGCTGAAGTCTATATTTTCATTGATTTTGGTGTTTTTTCACACATTTTGTAGTGGAACGACCTCTAGATCCACTCGGATCTGATTGCCCCCATTTTGACTTTTTATCAGGGTACCTTAAAGGTCTGTTTTTAGCCAAGTCCACAAACTTTGTCGACACTTTCATTTTTTGGACCCCCTAATGTCTCGCCTTATGCTCACACTGAAATAGGTCTGAGTCAGTCACGTGTCAACCAATTTCAAAACGGTTTGCTTTCCAGAATTCAGTATGAGCTTCTCTATCTACCTACGTTCTTTGAAACATTTTTAAATCATTGTTTATGTTGTTTTGGTGGAGTCAAAATTAAAATTTCAATATGAAAACTGAAAGTCGGGAAGGGAGGTTGAACCTTCAATACCACATTGACATATTGATGACCTCCGCGATACCGTCATCTTGAAGTACTATCGGAATACTAATAATTAGCACTAAAAGGTTTCCCTTCAAGCTGCATACGTTCAAGAAGACATTGATGCTAATGTCATAATTCATGAAACAACGCCTAAAATGAGTTTTTCAAGGAGAGGAAGAGGAAGATCACATTTAAAAAAAAAAAGTTCTTCTACAAAACATTACACAGCATTTGTAGGGTCAGGCGTTTCGAAAAAAAATAAAAGTTCAAATTCGACCCACCCTAGTACCAGTACAGATCACACTTAAAACTGATCTGAAGCAGTACTGATCACTTTCAAAACCTATAGCTTGTAGCTTATAACTTATAAAAATTTAGAACTCATAACTTACTTATGAATCATAACAAAACGTAGACTTATAACTTATAACGTAAACATATAGCTTATAACTTATAGCTCTATGTATATGTTATAAATATAGCGATAAGTCGCTTTGCCCAAACTCTCTAATGAGAGGATCCTAGTACCCTCCAGAGAGTTATTATGTTTGTTATGATAGAAACATCCTTACAATTCTCCCATTTTCCTATGAAACATGACAACGATGAATAGAAGATTACACGAAGATGGCACGAGGCAAAGGCGAGTGGGAGTATTCACATTCGTCAAAATATCAAGAAATGTTACAGCTTCCTCACCGCTTTCATACGTAATGTACTAAAAATTGGGGACTTTTTGATGAGAATGTTTTAGGAAAGTAACTATTTAAAAAAGGCTTAACATCCTCACTCTCTTCAAGTTGTATAGAAGTTGCTAACATGAATAGTTAAATGGCGTAACAACGGTGATGTGGTTGGTAAAATTTTTTTTGTTATTGTTATGAAACATTTCTCTTGAAAAAGGAAATAAAACGCTGCGATGTTGTGAAAATGTTTTAATTCGAGAAGTTTGTCGTCGTTTAAACTTTTCTTAAAAGCTTTCCGTTTTGTTTGCATTTCAGATTGGTAGGTTCGGTTGAATTTAAATTGTGTCTCTTGTGTATATAGCATGCAGGTCTCTGCCACCAAATTTTAAAGAATCCGAAATTGAAATTGTGCTTGAAGGAGCAGACGAAAGTGCTTTTTCAATTATTCATTTTTAAGTAGTTTCATGTCTCTCGAACTTGGGTGAACTTTTATCGGATTTATTGGATGTTAAAAAGAATTTATTTTATTATTTTCTGTGAAAATAAATGTTTAATTTCAATAATCTAACTTTTGTTAACTCAACAAAAGTGTTAAAGTTTTCGGAATGAAAATAAATTTTCTAAACCAAACCTAGGGACCATTCACAAAATACGCGTGCTTCTTGGGGGTGAAGCAGGGTTTGGAAAAAAGCGCGCGCTTCAAACTTTATTTTGTCACCTCGAATGAGGTACGAAAGTTAAGCTTTTTTCAGTGCTGCCACCATTTTAAATCTGTTATATCTCAACAAGCAAGCTCCGTCCCTAAATGGGGGATAGATCAAACTTTCAGCTTGAAGAAATGCTTACTTTTTGAGATATAAACGATTTTAAATTTACTACAGCACTCAAAAAAGTGTCATGTAATTTGTGAACAATCCCTTATCTGCTGAAGTTCTTTGTGTTCACCTTAAAAATAGACCAACGAGTAGATTCGTCGATTCAATCAAATCGATTGGGCGATGAAAAGACATTCTTAGTGAGTAATTCGGTAAGAGAGAAATAATTGCGACAAAACCAAAAGAAAATCACGTAAACTGGACAATTTGACTGTTAAGAGATATGATGATAAGATTTACATTTTATTGAATGCGTACTAACGTAAGCGTAGATGAGGCATAACAAATACTATAATGATAATATGATAATATATACTGATGGTGTGATGTGTGAGCGCGCCAGGTTCGAGAGATGTTTTAGAATTATAAGGAAAGAAAGCAAAAATCACGAGCAGAGCGAGCGAAAGCGTTTTTGTGGGTCTGATTTCAGCTGAGTAAATATTTCTTAGAAAGAATGAAAAAATTGCGGAGCGAGCGAAAAATCTTACCGATTTCAACATGGTCTTTTTGTTTTATTTGATAAAAACAGAAAAGACAAATTTGCTTTCTCAAACATTTTCTCGTTGTATATTATTTTCCCTTTCTATCAACATTTTCCGTTTTATGGTTTTCCCATACTAAACATTTTTCGCACTATAAAAATTTCACGTTGACTATTCACTTCCCGTTCTCAGTAATTTCCCATAAATTCCCGTTCATAGTAATTTCTATTTTACTATCCACTTCCTTCCCTCAAGTTATCTCCCGATCTGGGTCATAAAACTTGATTTCTTGCGAACCAAAATTGCGAGGTTCCCAGATTTCGGCATAATTTACATGGGTGGCTAAATTTCCCTGCAAGCTTTTTCCCGGTTAGCTTTTTTGGACCCGTACGAAGTACAAGAGGTCCTATACGTTTACTACAAACAATTTTATTGTAACATGGGGTAGATCGAGGTGGGAGTGGGGGGATGCATCTATTATCGTCTAGAGATGACGAATCAGCAATAAAAAATGTGCGTCTGTCTGTCCGTTTGTCCGTCTGCCGTCTCCACTTTTTTTTCAAAACGGCTCAACCGATCAGACTAAACTTTTTTTCCCTGAAAGGTACATGCCTCCTATGTTTCGAGTTCGAAGATGAGCAAAATCGATGAAGTGGTTCCGGGGATATGGTCAAGGAAGTGACCAAAAACATGGTTTTTCGAGGGTCGGTGAAACTTTTTCGCAAATATCTCAGCAAGTAAAGCACGGAAATTGGTCAATTTGGTGTCAAATGAAAGCATTTGACACCAAAAAACTGGGGATTTTTTTTTTGTTCAATCGGGTCAGGGGTCTGGGCACTGTCAGCCATGGAATGGGCGAAAATAAATTTCTCTGCCCAAAATGATAAGAGATAGTTTTTTTCAGTATTTGCTTAAATACGCAATATAGAGATTTACTTTCAAAGGCAAAGTTGTAGAGAATCAAATTTTAGCGAACCGTGTCTCAGGGTTTTGGGGAAATATGGCACAATCCTGGTATATGGCCACGTCCATAACGGCAGGATGACCCAGATCTCCAGAACTATGAGAGATAGAAAGTTGCTTCCAAGGACAAAGTTGTAGACAATAAAATTTTAGATAACACGTGTTTCTGGGTTTGAGGGAAAAACGACTTAGTCCTTGGATATAAGTTTTTCTAGATTTGAATAGTCTGAGACGTACTTCGGTAGGGTCTTTGACATTACCTTGGGTAATTTCTATGAATCTTTGAAATTCTTACAGTTATAAAAGAACAGAAAACGTTCGATTTGTATATTTAGGTACGTCTTATTTGTATATTTAGGTACGTTCGAGTCACTTTGCCACATCTATTCTGTTTGTCACATCTATTCTGATACGTACGGGTCTCTGGTTATGTTCAACATTTTAAATTCAAGCAAAAAATCCGCTTTTGGCAAATTTTCATTTTTTCTTCCCACATTTCACAGTATCCAAATTTTTCGCCAACACGCGCTGTGCACCTTTTTTATTTCTCTTGGTTCGTGTGAAACTCGTTTTTTTGGGGAAAGTGTTAAGACTAAACTTTCTACAATCTTATGATTCTCTTTCTCTCTCTCGTTCGCGCAGAATGAGATATCAACTTGGTTCCAAAGGCAAAGTTTGAGAGAAATGTTCAAAGCTTTTTTAGTGATATTTTGTGTGTTGATATCGCAATCCAAGATGACGGTCAAAGTCAAAATTTTTTTAAAGTTACAAAAACCCTTGATACCGATCGAAATATCAAAAATTCGCTAAAATGTTCTTCAGAGAAATTATAGAGAATTTCAAGGGCTACATTTTCCTTTTTCTAATGACACAAATCGGACACCGCGTTTAGGACATAGGTCACTTGGAGTGAGGTCACGTCAAAGATCTAAAAGTTCATATTAGCAGGGGGCCCTTTAAAACAAGAAAGATCAGTTATTAATGATAATGTCCTGATTCCAAAACGATTAACATACCTTAAATAATCCGCTCTTTTTAAAGTTCGGAATGTAGGAGGAGGTTCAATAAATTATTGGTCAGTCTCTGTTGAAGGTAGGACCTTCATATCGGGCTCAAAAGATAGAGAAATGTTTTTTTGTGCGAAAATGTTTTTTCGGAATTTTCCATTTTCATACGGAATTTTCCGAGTTTTCCTTAAAATTTGTTGAAAAGTTAAATTTGAAAGGTGAATAACTTTTAAACAAAAATTTTTTCGCAAAAACTTTCTTCTACACATTGTTTTCATTTATGTTTCATTTATTTCTAGGCAAATCTTCCGAAGAATGTGTATTTTTTTCTTCAATAGTGAGGAAGCTAAGCGCTATTTTCCCCCACCGTGTAAAAGAATCGATTGGGTTTTTTGCTAGTTACTTCAGTATTATAAGTGCCATAGTCATAAAATTTATAATGTAAGACTGGAGGAGCAGCTGCCATAAATCTTGTGGTGAATACAACACCCACCGACCGACAACCACCCACTACCAAATTCCCAAATTCGAGTTTTTTCGCATAAGTCCAAGAGAACCAAAACGTGTTCATCTCGTTAAACAATCTGATAACTGGAAGTTGTTATTCATATGAATCTTGAAGTTTTTGAAAGGGGAGCACAAAAAAACGCGTTCTTCCCTCTCCCCGCCCCTTTGAAGTTACAATGCAGAGATATCTTCCACGAATTACTGAAAGAGAACGACTGAACGTAAAGTCACAATAATAAGGACTCAAGCGAAAGTTAATCGACCGAAGTTGTATTCAAATTTTCGATCTTTCACAGCCATTTTCCAAGTTTTATTCGAAGTAAGATTCAAAATTCTATCACATCGTTAAAATAACTTCCTGTCTTAACAGAATTTCCTGTTTCCTTTCTGTAGTGTCTAAGTTTTGAAGCTTGGCTTTTATTGCTCCGATTGGATACCTAGACAAAAGTAACTTATTGGGAGTGTTTCAAAGACCGACCGGCTAATGTTTGTAATGTTTGTTTCTCTCGACGGCAAACGCACATATCTGAAAAATTTCTGGAAACATCTGGAGTTCTCGCAATTTCTCGAACTTCTGAAAAACTTTCGAGAAATTTTGGGAACTTTCTATTACTTTCCAGAACCTTTGACAACTTTCCAGACATTTCGCGAACTTTTAGAACTTTCCAGAAATTTCTAGAATGCAAATTTCGAGTCAAAAAGCTATCTAATGGCGCAGATCTGAGCTCTGTTGATGGCCGAGCGTCCGAGATATAAGTAATACGGACCCTCTTCATCTGATAACTCCCCATCCCCCTATTGGCATTTCTGCAAATCTAGAGGCGAAGAGCTGTCGAATGGAGCAAGTTTGATCTCTCTAGGTGGTCTAGGAGCTGATATATGCGTGATACGGACAGACAGGCAACACACGGAAATATGAGCATGTAAGTGTTACCCACATTTGGGTTACGCTAAAAACCGCCGAAATGGCCGAAAAGTAACCAACTGAAATCCCAGCCAAAAATCCAATTTTAGGCCAAAAACCCAATTTTAGGCCAAAAATCTCAAATAGGGTGTCGTTAGACAGGCAATGAACATGGCTTTTCAGGAAAAATGTGTTCGCACCGTTTTAATTGATTTTTTGGGAGTGGTGTACGGAAACACCCAAAACGGGCAAAAAAGTACATTTTGCGAGTACACGATCGTTATGGAAAAAAATTTTTCTTAGTTTTTCAAGTGTTAGAAACTTTTCAGTAAGTTAAATCTGAAGAGAAAATATTGACAAAAAACAAGGTGAAAAAAATCGAAAGTCTCGTACAGGGAAGGATCTGATCGGAATCAAGTGTGACCTGTTTTGAACTATATATGAGATCCTCTATCCAAAACAAGAACAATTTTTTGGGTGTCTTTTCATCAAAACTTTTTTCTCCTTCAGGGACACTGTGCACAGATGCGGGTCGAGACGAGTTCGGAAATACATCGTGTGCGAAAAAATTCTAGGCGGGTATAAGGTGTTTTTGTCCGGGGTTCAGTCTGGTAGGGCAAATTGGGGGGTTGGAATCGCAATCAGGAAGGAGTTGATCAACTTTGTCCTGGATGTTCGTTTCGTAAATGAAAGGCTGATGTGGGTCTCTGTAAAGTTAGCGGGGGGAATTTATCGCCTGGTTAGCGTATATAGCCCTTGCGAAGGCAGTGATGCTGCTGGCTTGGACATTTTTTACGAACAGTTGGGGGACGTGGTTAGCAAAAAGGGAAATGAATCTCTGATTTTGATGGGGGATTTTAATGCGAGGATAGGAAACTTTAAAAACAACTCAGGTTATGAAAGGGTAGTGGGTAGATTTGGGGAAGGAACTCTGAATTCAAATGGTAAACGGTTGTTAGATTTTTGTGATTTCAATGGGTTAGCAATAACCAACTCTTTCTATAGGCACAAATGGATTCATCGGTATACGTACGTCAAGGAGGGTTTGGATCACAAATCCATCATTGATTACATGATTATAGAACAGGACAGGAGACAGGTGGTCAGGGACACACGTGTTTTCAGGGGTTTCACTTTTGGTTCTGACCACTACTTTTTGGGTACCCCTCTGTCGGTTGGGAAACTCTGTCAGACTAAAAGGAAGAAGGTGGTAAGTCGCAAATTTCGTGTGGGCAAATTTAGGGAAGAGGCAGTAAGGTCTCGTTTTATGGCAAAATTCGCCGAAGGGTTTGAGGGACTTCCAGCTGACTGCGGGGACATTGGGACTGAGTGGGCGAATTTTAAGGAATTTATCTTGGGTGCGGCTGAGGAATGTCTGGGCAGTGTCACTAGCGGGGGTCGAAACAAAAAAACGGGTTGGTGGAACGCCGATATCAGGGATGTTGTATTGGAAAAAAGGAAACGTTACTTGATCTGGTTACAGGACAGGACGGCGGAGAAGTGGGATGCTTACAAGGCTTGTAGTAAACTGGTTAAGGATCTAGTCATTGAAGCGAAGGACAGGGAGGGGAAGAAGTTTGGGGAGGAATTGGAAAAGGCAGGTCGAGGCAGGGGTAAGAAATTTTGGTCGATGATTAAGGACAATAGGCGCGGTGGCGTGAAAGAAGGATGTAGTAGCATTTTAGATAAAGGCGGCGAGTTAATTACAGATAAGGGTGAAGTCTTGAAGACTTGGCGGGATTACTTTCAGGATTTATTTACATCTGTCAATCTGGTAGAAGAAAATGGGAGGGAGGCGGGTCCTAGCTTGGAGGTGGTGGAGGAAATTACACTGGATGAGGTGTCCCGGAAGGTCGGCAGATTAAGGGCAGGAAAATCCGCAGGGGTGGATGAAATTAGGACAGAATTTATTAAATATAGCGGATCAGGTGGGATCCAATGGCTTTGTAGGATTTTCAATTTGGCCATGAGGTCTTCTACGGTACTGGAGCTTCGGTGTTATTGCTCCAATTTATAAGAAGGGCAACCGTAAGGTTTGCAGTAATTACAGGGGGATATCGCTCTTGAGCGTGGTAGGTAAGGTGTACGCGAGTGTACTTGTTGACCGGGTTAGGAACATAGTGGAAGGTGTACGGGATGAGATTCAGGGTGGTTTCAGGCCTCTGAGGGGGTGTCAGGATCAGATTTTCTGCCTCAGGCAGACTATCGAAAAGCTTTATGAAAAGAACAGGGACTTGTACCTATGCTTCATCGACTTGGAGAAGGCATTCGACCGGGTACCAAGGCAGAAGTTGTTCGGGGTTCTTAGCGAGTACGGTATCAATGGGGGCTTACTGCGTGCCATTAAGAGTATTTACTCAGAAAGCAGGGCAGCGTTCGTCAGGGTTGTTGTCTTTCCCCGCTTCTGTTCATAATTTTCATGGACAAAATCATCAAGCAGGCGAACTTGCAGGGAAATGTCAAGGTGGGTGAGGTAATAAAGAAAATTCTGACCTATGCGGATGACTTGATTCTGTTGGCAGATAGTACCGCGGAGTTACAGGGTGGGATTGACTGCCTGAATGC
>CM055403.1:21504122-21525816 GCA_029228625.1 Pseudolycoriella hygida | reverse complement strand
AAGTTAGCTAGTCACAGGTCAAGATTCCGGCCGACGATTCTGTATGGTAGTGAGAGTTGGGTGGATTGCGGATATCTAGTGCATGACCTGGAGGTTTCTGATATGAGGGTTCTTAGGAATATAGCGAAAGTTAATAGGAGGGAGCAGTGGGGTAATCATATCAGGAACGGCGACATTAGGGAAAACTTAGGGATTGCGTCAGTGGAAGAGGAAGCAAGGGCCAGTCGTCTACGTTGGTTTGGGCACGTTCAAAGGATGGGTAATAACAGGTTACCGAAAAGGATCTTGGGTGCACAGGTCCCGGGTGTTAGGCCAAGGGGTAGACCAAGGAGAAGGTTTATAGATTCAATTAAATCAGATTTAGAAATTAAGGGGACTTTCTCTGGGCGAACAAACCATCTCCTTGGCAGGCGATAGAAGGGCATGGAGGACGATAGTTCACCATTCTGGGGTTGTGACATAAAGACCTCACACCGGAGGGTAATAATGGTCTATAAAGTTTGATGATGATGATGATGATGCGAAAAAATTCTTTTCATTTACGTTAAGAAGATTCTGCACAATTTGATATTGAAATCGCGCAAAGTGTTAAAAATTAAATATGAAAATGCATTATCGCGCACACAAATAAAGAGATAAAAAATTACGAAAAAGAACTTCCTTTCCAACTAGCGTATCAAATAACCATTTTTGCAGCAAAAAGGTAAATCACTTCTGCTAGTTTGGGGAACTGCCTGGAAAGAACAACCAAACAAAAAGGTAATAAATTTTACCTGTTTCCGTTGCCACCTCTTGGCCTAAATGGCGGATCGCATACAGCAACAGCAAACCATACGATAACTGAAAACCAGTTGTAAGAACATGAGCGAGAAATGCAACACCAGAAATTATCCAACCCCATCCACCGTCCGGATAGAAATGCTGTAATAGAAAGATAAAAATCGTTTCGAGATTTTTCTTTGTTATTTTTTATTAAATTAAATGCAAAAAATAAAGTCTTGCATTTCTCTTAATTCGATGTAGCGACGCGACGTTAAGATTTTTGTAAAGGAATTGGATTTTGTTACTTTACCTGTCTAATTGCATTTGCATCGACACCGGCGCGTCGGAGGCCAGGAACGTTACGGTGTAATGAGTGAAATTCCCGTTCAAGTAAAGCTGGGCATGCTGAATCTTCTTCTTCAAGAAGTCGACCTCTTCCATCATAACCTAATAAAAAACATTAAAAAAACAAATTAATTAAAGGAACATAACATATTTCAATCTAAGTATAAGAACACCCTGCTCTCATTAAGCTCTACAACTGCATGTCTCCATACCGCGCTTTACATAATTAAAAGCCATAAGGCTGCCATTATCTGGGGATATCAATCAAAAAGATTAATTATAATCTTGAAACAGGCGTTTTAAAGGCATACTGTGCAAAAGTTTTAAAGTAATTCGATTGGGGGATTAAATATATGAAAAAGGGTCATCGTAACAAGACGAAATAGCGTGATAACATTATTATTGCTACAATGAAGACGCAATTTAATAAATTACCTTTAAAAACTCAATGGGAATTTCGGAAAAAAATAAACGCAAAATTAATTTGGCGCTTGTAATTAGATAAGTGAATAAATTAATAAGTCGAACGCAATACTTTGCTAGCATTCTGAATGGAAAATTACTACACTCAAATATATGGCTATCCTGTATGTTCAGGAACTGATGGAAAAGATGCCCTGGTGCAAGGATGCTGGGCTAGCTTACAATAACGTAAGCGACAAATATTTTGGTCTTTCCCAATTTTCTTCTAGAAACGATTTTTCAAACCTCTCAAGAATTTCACTTGCGTAGACTTCTAGCACGGCAGTGTTCAGTTGATTTTTGCGACAGCTTCGTCCGATCGCTTTAAAAAGACTTTTATATGATATAAACAAACCGCAAATGATAGAGAATTGATCTTATGTACTCGGTATGAACGTCTTACCATATGTGTTTTTAGGGAGTAAAGTTGACTGCAACTCTAATATTTTATTGACTCCCTCGTTGATTAAAAATTTTATTACTAAATTGGTTTATACAACTTGTATACTTTTTGCCATGGTTGCACTAGCGTCGCTAGTCATTGAGTGACATTATGATTTTGTCATAAAAGTTCAAACAAAATGTTACTTTTATTCTCCTTTAGTTTTTCATTTTTGTTACTATTCGTAACGTAGCAGCCTTGTCATCGTTGCTTCACAACTTCAGAAATACTAACGTATTACTAAACATTATCTAGAAAAACGTTGGTAGTGACAATCAATCATTGAAGAGGAAAGCATAAAAGTCAGAACAAACAATGAACGTGTCCCAATTATTTCGATGATAATTACTTCAGAAATGAAATGCAGTCCACATGATACTGATGAAATCTGCAGATCTAATTTTCCCAAAGTAAGAATCGCAACGCACAGCTGCACAGTTGCTGGGGAACTCGCAACTTTTTTAATTAAAACTTAAATGACATTTGCAGGAGCTTGTAAATAGCTATTTCTACATGGTTTTTCTGCGAACTTGCGAGCTTGGACAAAAGCATCTTGCGTTGGGATTTCAATTGAAAAATTTAAAAGATAAGGTAATGGACACTTTTAGTTCGCTCGACATTTGAATTTGAATTGAAATTTGAATAATTTGACACAAGACGGCACTCCGCATTTGATTTGTTGCGATGCGCGAGAGGGAGAGGTAGCGACGGCGATATAACTTTGAAATGGAACTTGATTTTGGCGAGCCCGATATAGTGGCAGTGGTGAAAGTCCAAAGGCTAAGGTGGGCGGTGCATTTAGCACGTATGGATAAAAACAGAGCCCCTTCAAAAATTTTCCGTAACGATCCAGAAGGGCGAAGAGGAGTTGGTCGCCCAAAACTTCGATGGATTGATGGCGTCGAACAAGATCTTCGCACGCTCGGAATAAGAAACTCGCAATACGCGGCACGCGACAGGCAGCGTTGGATCGGAATTCTGGAATGTGGAGTAGCTCACTCATACTATGACATTTTTCATGTAAAGAAGAGAGAGAAAAAATTTTTTGTATGAAAAGATGCATACAAAATCTTTTTTCTCTTTCATCGCAAGGTATTTAGGCTGGATTCGCACTTACAAAAATATTACTCCGTTTTGGATCTTCGCAGGCGCATAGAGATAGTTTTCTCTATGCGCATGTTAAGTTTAAAAACGCCGGGATTTTTTTTAAGACCAAACCAGGGCCTACTCGTTGCATGACAGATATCGTGCAGACGAATGTAGATGAATGTGGCATCAGCTTAAGAGTGATATCCCGAAAACTTCGACCAACTCGAATATATGCCGATACATACCGACGGAAGTTGAAGAGTGCTAGAGAAACTTCCTGAGATCCCAAAATCAACGAACCAGCATTGGAAAACCTCATTCAGATCGTAAGTACCTCAAATAAATTGAAAAAGCTGACGGAAGCTTAAAAGTGCTGGAGAAGGAACCAACATTGGAAAACCTCATTCAGGTCGCAAGTTCCTCAAATCCATTGAAAAAGCTGACGGAAGTAGAAAAGTGCTAGAGAAACTTCCTCAGATAGTCGAATTTACTCCCATTCATTCATTCAGAACATTATTGATTATCTACCGAATTGAACAAAGTGGAAGGCTCATTCGTTCATTCGTTCATGACGTGAAATTAGCGTGTCTGGGGATCTCACTTTCGAAAGAATAGTTCTATAATATCTTCCTATCAAAAAATGGTTGCTGAGAAGTTTTTGCAGGGAATCGTAGTAGGGATGGACTTCTATCATTTCGATGTAGCGAAACACATCTGCGATACTGAACTAAAGCCCTTCAAAATTTGACCCATTTTCGACGAATTACTTCCCAAAATGATTGTCTCACTTAGTACTACATTCCAACCAAGAACCAATATTTTCATTCACTCCTTCACTGACTTATACCAAAAAAACTGTTTCGGACCCTTGGGGAGAAACCTATATCTTCACAAGCCCAAAGTATGTGAAAATTAAAAAAAAACGTGTCCCCTAGAATCGATTTTGCCATAACTCGTCAAAATCAAAAATGGCATGTAGACAAATTGCTCAAAATTGGTCGAAGTTTTCGCGATATCACTCTTAAGCTAAGTACACACATCTGCCGTAACCGAAAATTTAACAGAAAATATATTGAACTAATGTCAAATTTCGGTCGATTTGTACGATTAACCGGAAAAATGTATGGGAATTTCGGTTACGATCGGATGTGTGTACTTAGCTTTAAGGAGTAGCTACAGTAGAGTGCGATACGAATAAATTGTATAAGGGTTGTTTTAAAGTCATGACAGAAATCAAATAAAAGTACTAATTTTGCTAAGTTGAGCTTTCAAACAAACTTTAGGAGATTTATTCGCATTGCACGCTAATATAACTACTCCTTTCATTAGATAATAAAAGTTGCTGAAATCTCACAAAAGCTCTCCAAATCAAAAGCCATAACTTTTGTTAAGGGAAATGTTTAACTCGTTCTTCAAACGTTTCAATTTTTTTACAAACTTTATACGGGTAGTTCTCTGTTTCATAGTAGAGTTAGTGAAGTGCAACTTAATCAATGAAGTGCAACACAGTTATTTGAAGTACAACGCAGTAAATTGGCTCGTGGTGGAAAAAGTCACGACTTCAGGTACAATTTTGAACAACTTTCAACTTATTATTATGAAAAAAAGCTTTCATTTGGAAATTTAGAAACTAAAAGTTCGGAGCAGTTTCTTTTTATTATTGAATATAAAAAAGCAATTTATTGAAAGACCTCGACGACCTATGACGGGTACAAAGAAATGGCCTGACAGACTTATATGAAAACATTAAACTTTATTTGCAATAAATAAAATCATTTTACGATGCATCATTCGTGTATATAGAGGGTGGTTGTGCTCCAAACAAACATACAATTCGAATTCAAACTCAAACAGAGATGTATTAATTCCATGTTTTTTATTGTATCGTTTCGAAGCAAATTTTCAAGTGAAAAAAAATTTTATTTCAACTTTGAATCATCCTAAAGGGAAGTAAAATAAGCGATTACAGATCCGCTAGAACGGAAACTGTGTTGTTAAACAAAATCAATAAATTTGATGACTATAAAAATTGTGGAAAATCAGTTAAATGAAATTCTCTCTTCAATCTTCTTTATTTTATTCGATATTTTCGTACAGTTTCCTGTGATTGATGTGACATTTCTGTAAAAGAAGGTGAGGGTATTTTTTGGAAAGAACTCACTATACCAGGGATAGTATCCCTGCCCCCTTGGAATAATAGTCCCGCAGAAATCTCACTTTACTACACTTTCAATATATAACTATTTTTCTATTCTCCGGGAGGTGCGGGAAATGAGTGGAAAAACAAGATTTTACCTAAATTTCTAATGTTTTCTTAGTTCGTTTTACAATTTATAAATATTTTCCTATGAAAATTTCCTACCCAACTTCCTAAGTAATTTCCTCATATCTCCTGAAGGAACGGTCCAAATCACATCGATTTTCATCCTATTTCCTAGTGTTTGACTTGTTTTAGGAAATAGGATGAAATTTGACATTGGAAGAAAATAGGCTGAAATTCGATGCTATTTAAACCGCTCCATTCGGAGATATAAGGAAATTACGTAAGGCTTACGAAGTTGGGTAAGAAATTTTCATAGGAAATTTCATAGGAATTTTATAGGAATTTTCATAGGAATTTTATAGGAAATTTCCTAAAATTGACAATATTCACTTTCTCCAAAAAGTATCTAAACTTTTATTAATTTTGACGTGTGATAACTCGTTGGAAAGATCTCATCGAGATCTGGGATATGGAATGAAATATGGTATCTTTTGAAGCGCTGCAGCACTACCAGAAGCGCTACAAAAAAGTTGAATTTTACAGAAAATTTCCTAAAATTTCATCTAAAAGTTGTCCAATCTCATTGAGAGGGGCTTCGTTGGAAAGATCTTGACTAATTCTAGGAAATGGGATGAAATTTGAGGAAATTGTATACTAATGGAAAAGAAAATTTGCAAAAAAGCGCTAAAAAGGCCAAATTTGACCCAAATTTCATCGAAAAGGTGTGAAATCTCAACATATAGTGGCTCTTTAGAAAGATCTTGTTAATTTCTATCAAACTGCATAACATTTGAGGAAATTTGTTGTTAACCAAAAAAACTATACGAGACTATTAGTAAAAAAAGCACCAAAAGCGCTACAAAAAATGAAGGAAATCAACGAAAATTTGCTAAAACTTCATCTAAATTTTGTCCAAATTCAACAACAAAGGGTTTATTGGAAGTCAAGACGAATCTAACTGTATGAAATTTGAAGAAATTTGGAGGCCACGAAAGCCAAAAACAGGAAGAAAGCGCTAAAAACGTCAATTTTTGTAATTTGCGGACTTTTTATGAATTTTCTCTACTTTCATTTTCTCCAAAAAGTATTGAAAAATTTGGAGTTTTATGGTGATATGCAAAAATTGATAAAATTAGCAGAAAATTTCCTCAAACGTCATCAAAAAATAACCCAATTTCAACAAATTTGAGGAAATGTGAAATCCACTGATGGCAGCAACTACTGTTTACCAATTGGACAAAGTTTTCACATTACAAATGAACGGTGTTCTGCACCATCTTTGTCATTCTTTTGTTATCACAATGAAAACACTCAGTTACTGCAGAACACCGTTCTACATACATTTAAAATCGCTTACTCGTACAGAGACCTTAACTTGAAAACTCGTCGGTCGGTACCCTTAAAACTCAAAATAAAAAAAACGGTTTTCAGAAAAATGATCAGGAGGCTCTGGCAGACACGAGACATAGTGTGCCTTTCAAAAAAAAAAAATTCAAATCGATCCACCCTACACTTGTTCTCGGTAGATAAAGTATTGTGTGTACCTCTTGCTACAATTGTTATCTTGACTTGTGGATGAGAAGAACGATTCTTGCCTTCGGCTCGATTCGCAATACCCACACGTCAAAATAACAATTTTCGCAAGAGGACATACTCATCGGGTCCTTGGAGACTATTTGTCAGTCGCCCATTTAGACTCGTTTTAGCTCCTTACCCCAGACTTTTCAACAACTTAATTTTTTGGAGCACCTCAGTCCACGTTTTACCGAGATACCGCGTCAGAAATAAATTTCAAACAAAAGAAAATTGGTCCTAAAGAAATGAAAATGAAGTCATTTATTGTTAATTGCAATAAAATTTGAAAAAAGGCTGCCTACAAAGTCACACAACACGAGAATATTGTTTTGAAATTTTCTCGTACCTATGACTTTTTTCATACTAATGAGTATAGACGTCCGAAAAGAGAACCGATTTTCAAGAACTTTTTTCTCCATTAAATTCTACTTCGTTTGAGCTATGTACACGATTTTTCCAGCATAAAACTATGTCGACTTCAGAGCTCCGAAATGAACCTATATTTTTAGAAAGCTCATACTCGGCAACTTTGACACGTTGACCTTTCAAGAGAAATTAGTTTTTATGCTACCCAACTGTTACTGAAGAAAGTTATACGCCTATAGTGTCGAAGCAAACACAGATTCATTTTTCCTGTTGTCGATAACTGGTCATGAAAATTTGACAAAGCTTTCAGCATGTGAAAATGGCGGCCGTCTGCCACTTTAAAGATTTTGCGCATAATTTAAATTTATTTTTTTTGTTTTGTTTTAAAGCGAAATCGATACCTTAAGCATTTGAAGCCTTTTAAATTTTCGGCAATGTCTGAGCAATAATTATTTATCAAAAACATAGTTTTTTGGGTCAAACATTTTTTCTGGAGGTGAAGGTTTTGATTCCGGAACATTTTTGGATTTGAGAAACACCCTACTGTACATGGTGGGAACGGCTTCAAGTGTCTAAACGTAAAAAAAAAAATCAAAATTGTCGATGTTGGAAAAACTTTTTCACTGAAGATTTTTTCCACACAACAAACATCTTACTTTTCTGTCATTAAGTAAGTTGAAGCCGTTCCCGCTGTACATACTGAAGAATAGCCCAGATATTTCTTCAGCATTTGCCTAATTAATTATATTCATCTAATCTACTAGACAATTCATGACAAATAGTGGATGTGACTCTTTTTTCAAGGGTTGAGGAGCGTGACTTGACCTCACTGTCAGACCTTGAACTCATTACCACGTGATTGATTGATTTTCATATAATGGTTTTTCCCCGATAGCTGAGATCACCGCCTTTCATTTTATACACTTAACTAGTCTCTTTCGGATTTTTTAAATATGGGAATCCTAAGTAAAGGGTACAACGAAGGAGAGTTTTATCAAAACAACGCTGAGTCCACTCGAAAGGACTTAGTTTTGGTTTTTGTCAAATATTTTGGAAAATATAAGAGATATAAGAAAAATGATAATGACCTTTTTTGTAGGCAATAAAACGAGGGGTGGCGCACTTCATTTATTCCATTTATTCTTTTATTCCATTTATTCCCAAATTTTTTTTGTTGTTTTTGCGAAATATCTGAACCAAACACATCCCAAGTTAGACAAATAAGTTCAAAAAAAGGTTTGCTCAAATTATAAAGCATTTAAACCATCTTGAGATTAAATTTTATTTTTTTGGGAATAAATGGAATAAATTTATTTATTCCATTTATTCCATTTTTCAACAAAAATTCTTTAGGGTTTTCAAAAGAGGGTTTTTTCACTTTTTGACACATTAGTATGGTTTGTTGTGCGCGTTGCCATCAAAATCAAGTCTATTTGAGGTTTTGACGAATTTGAAAAAATTATCATTTATTCCATTTATTCCAATATTTATTCCATTTATTCCCATTTATTCCATTTATTCCCATTTATTCCATTTATTCCATAAACCGCAGAAGTGCGTCACCCCTCGCAATAAAATTTGTTACAAAAATGGTCTTGAAGTATTTTTTTGTATCTCTTTTAGTTTCCGAGATATTTCATAAATTGCAATTAGTACAAATAATGGACTTAACTCGAGGGGTGTTCTTCTGTTCTGGCAACTTTAAAAATGTTTAAACGAAACTCGAAATTGTTTTAAAAAAAATTAAAATTATTACGTCGAACAAAATACTTTCGCCAAAAAATAAACCTCTGGAGAGTTCTTCACATCACATTTTCTGTAACGACGACGCAACAAACCCTATTCCAGATGATGGAGATTTGTTTAGTTATTCATAAGAAAAAGAATGAGATTTATTTGTATAAAAAGCTTCATATATGTATTCCCTATGAGCTCAGTAAATCTCGGTGTTATAGATACAACCAGTATTTTATTTCCGCTTTCGCTTCATGGTTTACACCTCTACTCACATCATAGAACCCTTGTTACACCTGTCCATTTAATAAAACTTTAACATTAAAACAGCATTTCGTTCACACATACAACAAATCTACCATAATGTCACATTTGACATGACAATTTAAAAAAAGAGTCACAAAACATGAAATATACTTCACCCAAACTGAACATGTCTACGGTGTGAGAGAATGTCAGAGCCTGAAGGAAAATGCTACGTGTGTGCTATACTTTTTAGGTTGAGCGATTGTCAGGCCCGAATGTAACTCGAAAGTGAATTAAGTGATAAAATCTGTGTTATACACTTTGAATGATACGCTTTTGTATGGCATGGACGATTAAAGCAATTTAGTTCTTTATCTTCTAAGCAGGTGGAAGTTTAGGTTGATTAGAAAGGGCGAAGGTATAAATTCGATCGATTTTGCTGTAAATATTGAAAAAGAATTGGATATTTAGACGCGGTTATCAGTTTCAACATACCATGCAAAAAATCGAGGAAAATAACTCGTTAAACGCAAGTGGCACCTGCACAATAAAAACGAATTTCAACAAATTTGATTAAAAAACTTTTCTTGTATAACACACATAAGAATCTGTTCAATGCAATCGACTAGATTGATTTTATGTATAAGAAAAAATTCTCTTAGAGAGAGCTTATTTAAGTTATCGTCTAATGTGTCGTAAAATTGGCATAAACTCAATTTTATGGCAAATCGAATGGTAGCTTTCTATTTTATTATAAGGATTATCAAAATATGGTCCAATAACCACAAAATGCGTACTTTCCATGCTGGCTTCGTAAGCCCAACAGGTTCGCGAGGGACATCACTTCGACGCATCGCATCAAACTCTGAACTAAAAAATTTTAGTCAAAAATTTATTGGTCTCTTTCGCACAAAATGTTTTGGTGATACAGCCAGTTCATTCCTTTTTTACCTAGATAGAAATAGAAAGAAATAGATGACAGTTTCATTAAGTTATTCCCAAATCATAGATTTTTTGCGCTAAATTTGAATGCGCGATAGAAATTTAAAATTTTTCGTCCGGAGTTGAGGGAAACGTGAACGATAAAAGGATAAAAAGATAAAAGGATGAAAGTTGGTATTTTATTAATTGATTCAAAGGTTATTCTGCATCTCAAAATAAGTGAATTTACAGATAAATAATGTTATGAATTTAAAGCTTTTCTTTAGTCAAAAACAATTCTAAAAGGTAATTTAGTACACAAATCTTAACGAAATTTTAATATTTTTCGATCAATATAACTGACCTTTTACCTCAAAAAAAAATTGCAGGTTCTTTACTTGTGAGGTTGAAATTTAAAGCACTGCTTTAAGAGCAATATCGCGAAATCTTCGAACAGGCTCGGAACAAGGGTCGTCAGAATTGGTCGAGTCATATCGCATTCTTTTCGTTGCACTTTTGTGACGAAAGTCATTTTTTACTTTTGCAAAAAAATACCTCGTCTTGGAGATAGAGCTCATTGAGTAAGGTCGTGCAAGGAAGTGCTGGAAATCGTTTTTTAGGTATATTTCGAACAAAGTTGATTCGAATCAAAAAATATTTGGCACGATTTTAGGCCTTGAAAAGACAAAAATTTTGACTTGATATACTTGATAGTTGATGGTCGGCCGTTATTAGCAAAAACTCCCTTGGAAAAGTTACATTGCAGCGGAGGACAGCCATTTTAATGAAAGTCTGCCAAAAAAATGACGAATTTTCGTAACTTTTATATAGCTTTGACCTAGTAACTTGTCCGATTTTAAAAATCTTTCCTTTCCCTGAAATTTAACCGAAAAAGTGAGTTCAAGTTTGAATATGAGCGAAATCGATGAAGTACTTCTGTAGTTATAACCGAAAAAGTGGTCAAAAAAACATGGTTTTTTGGGGGTCGGTGAAACTTTTTAGCATATACCTCTGCGAAAGAAACACAGAAATTGCTTTCTAAGGCTTTAAATGAAAGATATGGACCACCGGAAACTAGCAAAAAAATGGTGAAAATTCGTTAAGTGGTTTGGGCTACAGCGTCCATGTAAAGGGATTAACTCAGGCTACTCGAACTTCCTCGATAGTTGGTGGTTTTAATAAATATATCGTCAATTATAACGTCTTGTGCGATATGTTCAAGCGAAAATTGAGGGGATATTGGTCAAAGGACTCTCCTTAGGCCCCCAGATACGATGACGTAAACTATTTTTACCGTGTGTGTAACTAACATGCCCGAAGTATAGCAAAATTTTCATTTTTTCAGTGAAATGTAAAATTATGTGAAAAGTGAGGTAAAAAGTTAGTTACATTAATCGAGAAAATTCCATTAAAAATTGTGTACTAAGTTACCTTTCAGAATTGTTTTTGACTAAAAAAACTATAATTTCATAACATTAATTGTCTGTAGTGTTGCAAAATCTCTGATTTTGAAATTTCCCGACTAAGCAAAGGTTTACAACAACTTTTGAATCAATTAAATACTAACTTTCGTCCTATTATCATGGTTAATGGTAAAATCAAATTTTTCTATGCGAAGTCCACGTTTCCCGCAGCTCCCCGAAATTTTGCTTGTTTGGATAGAACTTTATTTGCTGGGTACAGTAAAAAATTGTCTAATTTTAAAGTGTCATCTATTTCTTCAAAACTAGGTAAAAAAGGAATGAACCGGCTGTAGTTAATAAATAGTATATTATTAACGATAGCGCGATTTGGGGTGGATCGAATTTGAACTTTTTTTATTTTGAAACTCCTGGACCTTACAAATGCTGTATAATGATCCCACAAATGTTTTGTACAAGAACTTTTTTTTTAAACTCGATCTTCATTTGCCTCTTTTGGAAAAACTCATTTCAGGCATAGGCTTTTTAAAGATGGTTAAAAAATCTTTGAAAAACTCAGGTATATAGAGAATTTTATGGGTAATTCAGGAAAAAAAATTGTTTTGAAATCGGTTGAACAAAAACGGAAATAAACGCAAAAAAATGTTTTTTCGAATCAAATTGGTCAACCCTGTAGCTACTAGCGTTCGAGTTCACGTTATGATTTGAGAGCTCTTTGGTAAAATATTTTGTTGATGCTGTCCAAAGTTGAACTTCACCTAAAGGAAGCTTTATTTTGAAACGAAAGAAGTTCCCTATTTTTGGTGAAGGTAAAATGCTTCCGAGAGGCGTATTGCCGACAATTAAAGATATTATAGTATAACGTTTTAAGTCAGATTCGCTAATCGGAATTATGCAGGTAAAAAACAAGAAAAGTAAATAAATGGGTAGGCTCTAGCTTATTGTCTGAAAGATTGCTGATGTAATTGTCGATGTTTGGATAAGCTGTGGAATTGCGACGATGTCAATACAGAATTTGAAACGGTTGCTCTTAATATTTGGAAAGAATATAGAACTTTCATGAGAAACTGGAACAAAGTAAAGGTATGTTCTTGTCCTTGAAAATCAAATACATAGAAAAATGGTCGAAATTGTTTGATATAGCGAAGTGTAAATGTGATGTGTAGGTACTCCGGTGGCAATGAGCTTCTAGAGGAAGTACTCAATTTTCTGCAAGATCAGCGTTCATTTAGAAAGTTGAAGTTTACATCGTTTTTGTTTCACCATTTCTTGCAAAACAAAAGCTTCCTTTAGGTGAAGTTCAACTTTGGACAGCATCAACAAAATATTTTACCAAAGAACGCTCAAATCGTAACGGGAAGCCGAACGCTAGCAGCTACAGGGTTGACCAATTTTATTTGAAAAAACTTTTTTTATTGCTATGTTGCAGAGCAAATTGAGGGAAACATTTTTGTCTACGGAAGTATGTGTCCGAGCATTTCCTTATGGACGTATGTCGGTCCTAAGGTCGCCCCTAGACAAAAAAATTGTTTTTTGCTACGTTGTAAGGAAATTGAGGTAAACATTTATGGTATTTTTTTCCCTAGGTCTCTTCTTAGTGCCCTAGGTGTCGGACCCAAGGTCGGCCCTAGACAAAACATATGAAGGGACCCGTACGTATCAGAATAGATGTGGCAAACAGAGTTAATGTTACGAAAAGAATTGAACGTATTTAAGTCAATATTGCCTTAACTCTTAAGTGTATGATATTACGTCCACATTAAATTGTATTGGAAATCGCCGAGAGGGCAATATTGAAAAGCCCGTCCGAAGAAACGGCGTAAAAAAGGCCTTCTGAAAGTACAAAACTGACCCCCAATTAGACAAAAATGTTCATGTAAATTTTTTCTACAACATAGCAAAAAAACATTTTTTTGTCTAGGGCCGACCTTAGGCCGACCTTGGGTCTTCAGTAGAGGCCTAGGATAAATACTTACATAGACAAGCATATTTTCCTCCATTTTCTGTACAACATAGTGAAAAATCTTTTTTTTGTCTAGGGCAGACTTTAGGACCGACCTAGGGCCATAAGGAAATGCCTCGGACACATACTTCCATATACAAGATATTTCCTTCAATTTGCTCTGCAACATAGCAAAAAAAAAATTTTTTTGGCTAGGGCCAACCTTGGAACAGATCTGAGGCCCTAAGCACAGACGCCGGGCCCAAATTTGTTTTTGAATATAATTCGGTACTCGACTACCTCTCAAATAGAAAAAGAATCACCAAAATCAGTTAGGATTTATCCAAATTATGTAAGCAAACACGTTGGACCCTAGTAGAAACTCAGTTTTAGGGTCCTGACTGAGTCCAAGAGTTTCCAATCAAAAAAATTTCTGCCATAAAACGGGGGACGTCCTAGACCTTTCGATCAAACAAAATTGGAAACATGTAGAGCGCTAGCAGAGACTCGTTTTTAGTGCCCTACCTATAACCGATTTTCGAAAACTTTTTTTCCCTGAAAGATAATCGAAATATCTTTTATGGGATTGAATCTGGGCACTGTCGGCCCAAGAGCCGCCGAGCTAGGGCCGTTTAAGTGGTTTTTGGTCTTTTGTACATAACTCGAGTAAATCTTTTCCGATTTTCAAAATAAATTTTTTGTTTGGAAGATCTAAGCATGGCCGACAATTTATGGAAGAAACTTTTTTAAATTTGAGTCCTTGGACTTAGCTAGTTCACTAAAACCGAGTCTATGCTATAGCCATGCGTGTTTTTCTTCATAACTCGAGTAAATCTTTTCCAGTTGTCATAATTGTTTTTTTAATAGACAGGTCTATGAAAGTCTAACAATTTGTAGGTCTAGGACTGTCTTTCGTTTTATGGCAAACATTTTTTTGATTAGAAACCCTTGGACTCAGTCAGGACCCTAAAACTGAGTTTCTACTAGGGCCCAACGTGTTTGCTTACATAAGTTGGATAAATCCTAACTGATTTTGTTGATTCTTTTTCTATTTGAGAGGTAATCGAGTACCGAATTATATTCAAAAACAAATTTGGACCCGGTGCCTGTGCTTAGGGCTGAAGTATGCCTCTGTTCTGTCCTAAGGTCGGCCCTAATAAAAAAAATTTTTTTTTGCTATGTTGCAGAGCAAATCTAGGGAAACCTTTTTGTCTATGGAATTATGTGTCCGGGGCATTTCCTTATGGCCCTAGGTGGGTCATAAGGTCTGCCCTAGACAAAAAAATGGGTTTTTCTATGTGTAGAAAAAATTGAGATGAACATTTTTGTCTGTTTGGTGATCAATTTTGTACTTTCAGAAGGCCTTTCTTACGCCGTTTCTTCGGGCGGGTTTTTCAATATTGCCCTCTCGGCAATTTCCAATTTATTTTAATGTGACCGTAATTTCATACACTTAAGAGTTAAGGCAATATTTACTTAGATGCGTTCGAGTCTTTTTGTGACATCAACTCTGTTCGGCGCATCTGTTCTGATACGTACGGGTCCCTGCATATGTTTTATTTCATGTTGGCAATACCTTGGTGTTATTCGAGTGGTGATAACAATGGGTCGACTGAGTCATCATCTTACTTCCGGTTTTGTTATGTTTACTAAATCGGTTAATTCAATGTACCTCAGCCAGTTAGCTTATAGCCGTTTGCTTAACAATAAATAAACAATATTAGGGATAGGAGAAAAGGAGATTTTCACTAGACGAGCAAACCATTACCCATCTCCTTGTTGGATCTTCTTGACTGTCTTCCAAACCATTTCTCAGCTCACATCATGCCGACTCGAGAATAGTCAGAGAATGCAAGGATTGAAAAGAATGAATTAGAAAATTAAGTTGACTAAAGCCCGTGTTCCTGTGCTAGTAAATATTTCAGATTTTGTATTTTTTCTTGACCGGCGTTGGATATGATAGAGTCTCGAAGCTGACGTTTATCGTCAGCTATTTAATTCTGTCTCCTTCCATAGTACCGTATAGCGCGCAATGAGGCAACAATTGACTAGAAATGTTTATTTATAATTAGAAAGGGGTTCATTGGCTAGAAGTGTGCAATAGTTACTTTTTTCACATCAGTGCGGCGTGGAAATCGTAACAAAGTGATCAGGGTCCTTATCTACACGTCTAAGTTTCATCTCACTTTTGCGCAGACAACCGGCGAGAAAACATCGCAACACTTCTGGCTTGTTAAAAATATGCGCCCAATGGCGGTGGCGTGACTTTACATACAAACTCATTCATTTTAAAAGATCGGTCGGTTCTTAAATTTTCTGTCGGCACATACGTCTAGGGCTGGGTTTGGTATGTACAGTTAAAGGGATACAAATTTACTAGTATCCTGGAGTAAAAAATAATCAAAATTGGCCTTCGTCAGCCACGGATGCATATCATAAAAATATTTCGTGCATATAGAAAATCTTCATTGCTTTCGAAAATTGAATACACTGAGCCGCGTCTTCTCCATATGGTAGGAATCAAACTTCAAAGTCATCATAAATTGTAGCAAAAAATCCATTATTTTAGCATCTATTTTAGATGAGCTGCAGCAACCCAATTATTGTATGGTATATGAATCGCAACGTTTACGAATTTCGAACAGAAAATAGTGACAGGGCTCTTTATAAGAAATTTATGCATCTCATTGGTAAGCAGCTTTTCCGATTTTATTCAGAAACGTATACAACTTTTCCGGAGTCTAACATTAAGACACTATTGCGGTGAATTTTTGCGATATTCCCAGTATTTTATTGTTCACTAGGGAGCGTCAAGGTAAAGTCTGTTTTGAATAATGTAAATTGAGGAATACAACATTCACGTTTCCGTTTAACAAGTCTTGTAACAAAAAACCTCCGACGAATGTTGTAAAAACATATTTTATTTTTAATGAACCCGAAATCATTGCAATATGGAACAACTTACGAACGTGACAACAGTTATTATTTGTGTACCCTGCCGGGTTAAATGTAATTCTGTAGCAGATACACACTAACTGCTTCGTCTTATCCGTTCTTAAACTGTCATTAACTTTAACATCTCATACATGTCAATCTCAAGATATTATTCGTCGGTCGCTGAACAATAAGAAAAGAAATATGGAAAGCATTTTCTGGATATGAAAAAGAGACATATTTTCAATGTTCTATTTCCAGCAGGGGAATATGAAGTTGTTCTGCTTTCATTATTATTTTTCTTCATATTCTTGTGAACATTTCACCATTATTTCCCTTGATATTTCCGTTACCGTCACCTGTATCACTTACAGAATAGTTATCATCTAAAGCTACAACAATTCAACATGTAAATATTTTATGTTTAACAAAATGAAAAGTTATCCACATTTGTTTAATGGACACAACGTGAATGACAAACATTTGCATTGTCTTTTCGTCAGAAGTGCGTTCATTTTCAACCACATATTACTTTAAGCTATTGGAGTATTGTTCTTTTTGATTCGAAAAGGGAAACGTTTTGTTGCTGCCTACAACATTACCAAGAGCGTTCTTTAACATAAATTGCAAAAAAGACGTTGTGAGTTTAAAGGCTTTCGGTATAAGTTGAGCGGACAATGTCGAGTTGTTTTTAGTAATCGGATTGTGTTAATCCTCATCGTTAATCCCCTATTTTTACCGAAACACAGCCTAGAACTTATCCGCTTTGATAGGTGAGGACAATATAGGGAAATGTGGTAGACGACTCAGAAATGTGTGGAGTCACCACTGTTTGCGCAACGTTGAGTTATTTTGTGGCAAATTCGCAAACTCTATAATCATGCCAGATCCAACGACGAAACAATTTTTCTGTACTTTCAGTTTTTACGCTGCAAAACTTTGATTTTTGTTTCTTATTGCATCGTTTAGGGTAAATTTAAAAACGTTTAAAAACTGAGTGTTGAAAAATTATTCCGCTGGTGGGTCTGGCATTTGTGACGCAATTTTTTGAACTCAACGTAATATTGGTTAAAAATTTTTGTTGCGAATCGAACCTTAATGCGTCACCCCCTCTGATTTCAGAACTTTTGTAACTGGAAGAAAATAGTTTTACCTTAGATGATTAATGCGTCACACTTTTCTGATTTCACAGCTTTTGTAAGCAGACATAAAGACTTGCGTCACACCTCCTCTGTAAGAGGTTTTTTTGCGAATTTGGTATTCAAGGCGAACATGGATTCCGTTAAAACTCATTGTGACGGAAGCGCCGCGTTTCTTTCGAAATGTCCGGAAGAGGGCTGTGCGTAACCTGGAAAGCTTACTTACTTACTTAACCGGCCCTACAACCCATTAAGGGTCTTGGTCTTCTCCAACATGCTTCTCCAACCGGACCTATCCTCAGCTAACGTCTTCCAGCTGGTTACTCCCGCAGTTCTCAGGTTGGCAAAAGCTGCATCGCACCATCTGGATTTTGGTCTGCCTGCACTTCTTTTGCCTTCCGGTTTGGGGATAAAAAGTTTCTTCGGGATACGTCCATACGCTGCACATGACCAAGCCATCGTAGTCTGTTAATTTTTATTGTTCTAACTATGTCCGGCTCTCCATAAAGCTGTATAAGCTCATGATTAAATCGTCTGCGCCATCTGTTCATATTTTCGTCATATACTGGTCCGAAAATTGTCCGCAGTACCTTTCTTTCGAACGTGAGCAGCGATTGTTCGTCTTTCTGAGTCATGCACCACGACTCCGACCCATAAGTAACTATTGGTCTTATCACAGATTTGTACAGTGCGCGCATTTAGAGTTTCTGCTTACTGATTTGGACTTTAAAATTTTTATCAGGCTGTAATAACTCCGGTTGCCAAGAGTTATCCGTCTTTTGATTTCGTCCATGATTACGTTGTCAGAATTAAGCAGAGATCCAAGATATACGAACTTATCTACCACCTTAAATGTGTGTGTGTCAATTGTTACGCTTTGGTCGTGTTGTCGATTCGATTGTCGGTACCTTTTCTGTCCAAAGCCGTGAACTTTTCCTTAACAGCTTCCATGTTTCGGCCCAAGATATCCAAGTCATCAGCGAAGCCCAGCAATTGACTGGATTTGGTGAAAATGGTGCTGCTGGTGTCGATGTCCACCACTCACTGCTGCTTCAAGGGTCAAATTAAAAAGCAGCGTCACGAGCGGATCACCTTGACGTAGTCCTTCCTCAATGTCGAAAGCGTCTGACAATTTGCTTCGGATTCTTACTCGGCTGTTAGCTCCATCCATTGTCAACTTTGTTAGCGAGATTAGTTTTTTGGGAACCCCTAATTCCTCCATCACTCTACATAGCTTCCTCCTGTTGACACTGTCGTATGCTGCTTTGAAGTCTACGAAGAAATGGTGTATTTCCACGTTGTACTCTTTACACTTCTCCAAGATCTGTCTAATGCTAAACAGCTGGTCCGTTGTTGAACGACCTGCACGAAAACCACCTTGATATTCAGCAACAGTAGATTCCATGTATGGAAGAAGGCGTTTGTATAGAATATTCGCAAATATCTTGTAGGCGATATTCAAAAGCGAAATTCCGCGATAGTTGCCACACTCCAATTTGTCGCCTTTCTTGTACAAAGGGCAGATGATGCTAGTCTTCCACTCTCCCGGCAACTCCTCGACATTCCAGATGCGCTTGATGAGCTCGTGCATGCGTTACCACCGTGCTTGAAAAGTTCTCCAGGTATGTTGTCGGTTCCTGGGGCTTTGAAATTTTTGAGCTTTAAAATTTCATGCTCCACTTCCTGTAGCGTTGGTTCTGCAATATGTGGCTGCGCGGTCTGAAATGGTAAGTTGTTGTTGGTGTCGTTCGGTTCGGTGGTCTGTTCGGGTTCAGCAGTTCCTTAAAGTACTCCGCCCATCGTCTGATGCACCTTTCCTCATCTGCTAAGACCAACCCATCCTTGTCCTTGCACAATAAAGGTTGTTGACTGTAACCTTTCCTCGATTCGTTTACTTTCCGGTAAAAATTCCGCGTCTCTTTTCGATTACCAAACCTTTCAATTTCGATTAAAACTTCCTTGTCATGTTGTCGCTTTTTTCTTCGGAATAGTTTTTTCTCGAAATTTCTCTTCAAACGGTACTCTGCCATGCCAGCTCGAGTGCATCTATTTAGATATCTTGCTCGAGCCGCATTTTTGTCATCCAGTGCTTTTCTGCATTCGTCATCGAACCAGTCATTTCTTTTCTTTCCCGTTCTCGTTCCTATCGTCTCTGCTGCGGCTTGCTCTACGTTTCGTCTAATTTGATTCCATGCATCGTCTACGTTTCGTTGTTCGCTTTCCATTCCGTCAATAATTTTCTTCTCCAAACTATCCACATCTTGTCGTTTAATATTTTCGTCCTGCAGTTTCTCGACGTTCCACTTTTCCAATGCCGGCTGTCGATTGTGTGAAATCGAAACTCGAGCCCTAACAACCACCTTTACCAAGTAGTGATCTGAATCGATGTTCGGTCCCCTACAACTTTTAACATCCAAAACATTTGAACAGTGACGCCCATCTATGAACACGTGGTCAATCTGGTTTTTGGTTCGTCCATCAGGTGATACCCATGTCGCTTTGTGGATGTCTTTATGTTCGAAATAGGTACTGCAGACAACCATGTTTTTTGACGCTGCGAAATCAATTGCCAACGTTCCATTTTCGCTTGTCTTTTCGTGGAGGCTATATTTACCAATAGTGGGACGGTAGTAGACTTCGCGACCTATCTTGGCATTCAAATCCCCAAGTATGATTTTGATGTCTCGATTCGGTGCTCCATCATACACTTTCACCAGCTTCTCGTAAAATAGCTCCTTCGCTTCATTATCTTTTTCCTCCGTTGGAGCGTAGACGTTAACAAGAGTATAATTGAAAAATTTTCCTCTTATCCGTAGAGTGCATATTCGTTCGTTGACAGGAGTGAAACCAATCACCGCGTTTCTGGCTCTACCGAAGACCATGAAGCCTGTTCCGTATCCTCTTGGGCTGTCGTTGCTCTTGCCGCTGTAATAAAACGTAAAGTCTCTACTGATCATAGAATCCTTCCCAGGCTATCTAGTTTCCTGTACTGCTGTAATGTCAAGTTTAGTCGCCCTTAGCGCACTAGTGAGTGATCTCAACCCTCCTGGCCGTAACAGAGATCTAACATTCCATGTTCCTAATTGTAAATCGTTGTCCTTTTTCCGTTGCCTAAGTCATTGCCGTTTATCCTGTCCAATCCGAGGTAACCTGGAAAGCGTATCCGACGTATTATTCATTAAAGAAAAGCCCTGGAAAAGTGCGCATTCCGATACCAACTGTTGGTTGAGACAGACGGTGCATCCACAGCTGCAATTGATACAAACGGCAACGATGATCAATCAGCAACGAATGATTCATCTTTAGCAAATGAGTTTAATTTTACAAGTGACCCAGTGACGACAAGTCAGTTAGGAGATTTGCAAGTTTTGAGCGCTGAAACCCAAACTACAGCTCTTAATCAACCTTTACTTATTGACCTTCTGAATGAAGAAGATGAAACCCAGAGTCAACCAGACATTCAAACCGAAAAAGCAGGGCTGTATCTAGAGCACATTTCCAGGGGGAAAAATTTTGGTCGGCAATCAAGGATATTAGGCGTGGTGGTGAAAAGGAGGGCTGCGGTAGCATTTTGGGTAAAGATGGCGAATTAGTTACAGGTAAGGGTGAGGTCCTGAAAACCTGGCAGGATTACTTTCAGGATCTATTCGCCTCTGTCAATCCCGTACCAAGCCTTGACAGGGAAGAGGGCCGTAGCTTGGAGGGTGAGGAGGAAATTACATTAGAGGAAGTGTCACGAAAGGTCAGCAGGCTGAAGGCAGGAAAATCCGCAGGTATAGACGAAATTAGGACAGAATTTATTAAGAATAGCGTGCCGGGTGGGGTTCAATGGCTTTGTAGGATTTTTAATTTAGCATTGAAGTCCTCAGTAGTACCCGCTGACTGGAGCTTCGGTGTTATTGCTCCGATCTTCAAGAAGGGTAACCGCAAAGTCCTTACCAACTACAGAGGGATTTCACTCTTGAGCGTGGTCGGAAAGGTTTATACAAGTGTGCTCGTAGACAGGGTTAGGGTTATAGTGGAAGATGTTCTTGACGAGGTTCAGAGTGGTTT
>CM055403.1:21461107-21499097 GCA_029228625.1 Pseudolycoriella hygida | reverse complement strand
GAAAGTATTGAAAAATTATTCCGCTGGTGGGTCCGGCATTTGTGACGCATTTTTTTAACAAAACGTAATTTTGTTTTAAAAAAAAGCGCTGCAATTTTTTCAGGAAATTAAAACTTTGTACACAAGATTCCATTCAAACAAACTTCTGCGTATTATCTGCGATAGCGTCACCTCAAGCGATATCATTAATTTTGGAAGCGGACTTACGGACTGCGTCAAACTCTACCTTTAAAAAGGTTTTTGTTGTGATTCTATAAGCGACTAGCGAAATTTTTTCGCTAATTGGTGTTTAGCGAGCGCTAGTCGCTATTAGCGAGCAATTTCAAATTTTAGAGGCTCTAGTAACGACGCTAATGACTCATTTGTTTGACATTTGTTTTCTCTTTTTCGCTTATGCAATAAATTAATTTAGTAGAATAATTTTCAGTAAATAACATATGATTTAGTATTTATATACAGGAGTGTTTAATAAATGGGTTAGTCGTAGCGTATGCGATAAAGCACCATATTGCCATTTGAGGGGATATCTCGGAAAGTCTCGATTTTGCCTTCAAATAGCAATACTATAAAACTGATTTGTCCAAATACCGTGACAATAAGGGCGCTAACATTATTGTTACGGCACTGTACCAAAGTTACGTAAAAGATCATGAATTTCCACAATCAGATTTTGTTAAAAACAAAAGAAAAGAAATCTAAATTCATTTCACCTGTTTCTTTATGTTATTCCGTTACAACAAACGAACAACAACCTTGTGCCCATATCACATTCCTTGATGTCATATGCGAGATGGATTTGTGAACATTACTTATGTTTTTTTTTATGGTCGGTGTACTTATATACCTGGATGACTTATATTTTTCTTTATTTATTTAAACATGAGGGTATTTGATTAAGGATTGAATTTTTTCCCGGGTTAAGAGGTACGCTTCGTAAACTCATGTATAAATTTACGTAGGAAACCTTTCTTCGGATTAAATAATAGTTTGAAAATGAGGTTCGAAAAAGGTATTGAAAGAAAAATAAATAAAAAAATGATTGTGTTGGAGCTTATGCAAATTTTGAATTAATATCGGATTTTATCCAAGAGTAAGAACAGAACGTCTGGAATGTAAATAACAACGAGATCCATCAGTAGATTGCCAAATTTGCGGAATTTTGCGATTTTCGGGATTAAGATTACAAAAAAACACTTCTAGATCGAGAGCCAATATCGATATGTTAGTCACTTATGAGTTATTAGAAACCCAATGTCTGAAAGTCATGCAATATTTATTATTTATCGAAAGTGTATATATAAAACGAATACAAAAAAAAATCACTAATTATATGAAACGAATTGTTATCGAACCGAACTCCATTTTGCCAATTTGGCTAATTTTGTGAAGACCATATGCAGCTAAGAACAACACACCTGCCTTGACAGTCATTTCAAACATGCGTACACTTAAAGTGGGACCGCGAACGGTATCAAGTCCCTTTAACTGTTTCTCATCCACTTTACGCCAGATATTCTTAATGCCATCTATATGTCCAATTCCAACCACACCAACAACTGTCAATGGACGTGCACCCGTCCTAGTATAAACAGGTACAGCGAGGCCTTGCAAAGTATGACACAAAAACAAATCCCTCTCGGTAACAAATGCATCATGGAAAGATGGACAGCCACTAGCTACTTTTGCATACTCATCCGCAAAATCGTTTGTTCTGTATGCATCCACTTCATATTCTGACACTTGTTTATTACAGAAAATCAACCTGCACATCAATTTTAAACTTTGCCATAGTGTCAGTCCGTAGATAGCACGTGAAAGAGTTATATCTAACAGTCTGTCACCGAAATACTCCGCAACTTCTTCTCCTAGCTTGGCCGCCTCTTGATGAGCACGACGAAACTCACCACCAGGTGCCCTTCCAAGTCTTCGTGTCAACATGGAATTCATTCTCATCATTAACACATAAATTATACTAAACATAGTGTAGCCATATTTTCCAAATACGAGTTTCATTTGAGAAAGAGTCATAGGAGCTCCACATTGTTGAAAAAGCTCTTCTTCATCTCCCGTCGCTATATAACCACGCCCCATGCATAGTTCATACATTATAACATCTGGTTTAACATTTCGTATCACAAGTGCAACGTCATTTTGGCTCTCGAGACTATAATGAGCGGTTCCAACGACGTATACCTTGCATCCATACTGATTTCTTAACAAAGTCACGGTTGGTGGTAGATTCTGGTTGAATTCCTCAGTAGTTTCATAGATTTTAATTTGCTGCGAACTTGATGGAACATTTCCTTTGCACGAACTTGATAAAACATTTCCTTTGCACATTTTCAATAAAAGATCTTTGTTACCGAGTGACGATTCTTCGAAGTTGATTGAACGGTTTGTTGGTGGACTGTGTAGAGAATTTTTGTTTTGTTATTATACAAAATTTTATATACTCTTAGGAACGTGTCTACATTTAGCGTAACTATTTGGTTGAATTTAAAAAATATCTCAAGAAATGGGAGGGGGGTTTCGGACTTGCGTGACAGGTTGTGACAGGGGGGAGGGGGTCTAGGTCAGTGTGACGTCACATTGAAAAGTCGTATACAATTATCAACCACATGAAATTTATACATTACTAGCATTGTTATGGGATATGGTTTTAAAAACTTCTAAAAATTGTTCGGTTACTTATACCATTGTTGTTTTAAACATCAAACAGTTATCTACATAATCACTTTTTGAGCCAAGAATTGATCAGAAACTTTAAACTTGCTGGAAATTTGTCAAAACTATGTCTTATAGCTTAAAAGAGTCACACAGAGTCACCTATTTTCAGTTCTGACCCATAATTATTTACTAATATTTTTTGTGCTATAGCCGACCAACAGACCAGCTCTAGGTTGGACCCTCTATACTTGTAGTGGGCAACAATGCTCCGTTGAGTTTTCTTAACATCAATGCAAAAACATATTTTTTAGGGTCGACCTTTGGGCCTATTTGCTAGGGACAGGCATTGGATCGATACATCCAGGACAATAAAATTTTCCCCTATTTTCTCTTCAACACAACACAAAAATCTCATCATTAAAGAAATATCCATGTGTGGTCACCCTCATCGAAACTATGAAGTAGATTTTAAAACTTCTCTAGATTTTAAAAACATCTTTTGCCCAAGAATCTGTACTTAGTATCCTTCAAAATGAGCCTAATTTATCAAATAACAATTTACATTTACTATCGGTTTAATAGTATCAACATCTAAAAAACAAAAAAAAATTGACATCCGCCGAACTATTTGTTCTCAGAAAAATACCCTAAGGAACTCATAACAGCGAAGAGTGGAAAAACTCATAACTCATATTAGCTATGGCGAACCTTCAGAGTAGTATGACTCACGAAAACTGGAAAATTTTCAAATAACCGTTTTGGGCAAGCAATAGCCGGACTTTTTATAATTTTTCTTTTGACCCAAGATGCTATAAATGATTGAATACGTCGATGAAAATAGGGCCAGAGTTGAAAAAAAAACATTTTGTATTTCTTGACCCACCCTACTGACTACACTACCTCATTGCACCTCATTACACTTCACTGCCTTTCACTGCACCTTGATGCACCGAACTACACCTCACTGAAACTCACTACACCTTACTGTGCCTTGGTGGACCTGACTCCACCTAGATGCATCCTACTGCACCAAAGAGCAGTAAGAGACAGTAAGGTGCATCAAGGTGCATCAAGGTGCAGTAAAGTGTATCAAGGTGCAGTAAGGTGTATCAAGGTGCAGTAAGGTGCATCAAGGTGCAGTAAGGTGCATCAAGGTGCCTCAAGGTGCAGTAAGGTACATCAAGGTGCAGTAAGGTACATCAAGGTACAGTAAGGTATATCAAGGTGCAGTAAGATGTATCAAGGTGCAGTAAGGTGCATCAAGGTGCAGTGAGGTGCAATAAGGTGCACCAAGGTACAGTAAGGTGAAGTAAGGTGTACCAATGTGCAGTGAGGTGCAGTAAGGTGTAGTGAGGTGCAGTGAAGTGAGGTGGCTCCCCTACAAAATCCGAAGACAGAAAATCCAGAGGCGTCAAAATCCGGACAAAAAATCCGGAGGCGTCAAAATCCGGAGACGTCAAAATCCGGAGGCTTCAAAATCAGAAAGCGTCAAAATACTGATGATATTGTTGCATCTGGATTTTGTAGCCTCCGGATTTTTATTAATACTAAGTATACAATACTGTATTTTGAATTTTTTACAAATTTACCATTTAACTTAAAATATATCACAGCGAATGAATGATTGTAATTCATTGGCGACGCGACGGTCTTAATTATATTTAATATTTGGGGGATCTGCCCCCTCACTCCCGCGCCTGCGGCGGGCTTGGTTACGCCCCGTAGGATCGGCCATATGTGCATGGGGCTCTGGCCCTTAGACCCCGCAAGGGGGATATTCCTCCTTGAACCCCTATGCGGGGGCTGCCGCCCCTCGACCCCGCTTTTTTTAATTTTGTTCACGGCCTGCGGCGCAGCAATACAAATTCATAACACAATTCGTATAAATAAACTGTAGCTGCTGTAAATAACAATTCATATTTCGTCCAGATTTCATCCTGATTTTTTATTTTCTTCTGGATTTTGACGCCACCGGATTTTGACACCTCCGGATTTTGTAGCCTCCGGATTTTGACGCCTCTGGATTTTGCAACGGCGCCTAGTGAGGTACACTGAGGTGTAGTGTAGTGAGGTGTAGCGAGGTGCAGTGAGGTGTAGTGTAGTGAGGTGCAACAAGGTGCAGTGAGGTGCAGTGACATTTTGGATTTTATATTATAGAAGAGTTTCTAAATTTGAATTTATCCGCCTCATCACTAAACTTCCGCAATGACCGTCTCATCGCTAAGATTTCGAAATTTGGCCACCAAAAAGTCTCAATCACTCGCTATCGTGAAGACCTTGAACGACTGAAGAAACTGCGAAAAGACTTGGTAGTAAATGCAATTTTCCTCAGTTGCTTTTGGCTAGAGATGAGCGGGTTGCCCGAAACTTCAAAAACCCGACCGAACCCGAATTGTTTTTTTTCGGGTTCATGGGTTTCGGGTTTCGAAAATTTTAATCGGGTCGGGTTCGGTCCTGGCCGGGTTTGGAAACAGTTCGGGTTCCGGGTTTCGGGTTTCGAAAAATTTTTGGGTGGTGGATCTGGGAGTGCTGTAAACTAGTAGAAAGTTCAAGAAGATTCTAGAAATTTCTGGAAGGTTCTAGAAAGTTCTGGAAAATTCTAAAGAATTCCAGAAAGTTCTAAAAAGTACCAGAACGTTTCATAAAGTTTTCGAAAGTTCTGGAAGTTTTGGTAATTTCTGGAAGGTTCTAGAAAGTTCCAGAAAATTCTAGAATGTTCCAGAAACTTCTAAAAAAATTTGGAAAGTTCTAGAAAGTTGTAGAAATTTCTGTGAATAACTTTTGAGAAATTGAAAGAGCTTTTCGAAATTTTCGAGAAATTTCCAGAACCCTACAGGACTTTGCAGAACATTCCACAACTTTCTGGAGCTTTCGACATACGGCATACCGTCCCCACACCTCCGGACCCTCCAACTCCACTTCAACTGATCCCCTCCCCCCCCCCCTATAGTCATCCGATTACAATTCCCCCTCCAACCCCACATCTCATGTTACAACCACTGCAATGAAACAAGTTTAAGCTCAAGAAGAGCCGAGATATGCGTGATACGGACAGATGACAGACGGAAATACGATACAATCATTACCGGGTTACGCTAAAAATTCGAGAAGTTGTATTTTCATTCAAACCTTACGCGATGCGATTGACATCACCACCAATATAATCATCGTCTTAGCATTTCTCTGAAAAAATTTCGATCGGCTATTGCCAGCCCACAGCTCTATTTTTTGGGGTGTTCATTTGCTAATTTATTTTACAACTCATCATTCTTTGTTGTTGAATTTTAATCAAAATTGTCAAGTCTACCATGAGTTTATGAATTTTAGAAATCTCCCAAAATGTAGGTTGGATTAGAGGTGCCGATGCTTTTTCGACATCCGACTCGGCACGACCCGGAGAGGCTAAGACGTCCCGAAAATACCGAGCCAATTTTTCTAAGACCATATCCAGCTCTAGAAATAGTTAAAAATGTAACATCAATTCGAAACATATGAAACACGACATCAATAATGAGTTGGGATCAAAATTCGGTCTTTTCCAACCATATTAAAATGACTGTCAATTCTACGAAAAATATGAGAGCGGTCTCTACTGCCTTTTAATATCAGAAAATTGTGAGTTTGGGTCGATGAAACGAAGCTTAAGAATAGCTTTCTTTAGCTTCGTTCCATAGGACCAAATTCACAATTTCGTACAACTAGAATAGTCAATAGGTCTCCCAAAAATTTTATTGCACTTTGCAACAAACAACCAAGAATGTTGGCTAAAGGAGAGGTATATTGGACGCGATGCGAATCGCTTTCCAATAAAACTACTCATTTAGAAAACCTGGCAAAAATGTAACACGTTCCCAAAATTTTTTTCTTGAAAATCGATTTCTTGCTATCCAAAAATTTCAAAAACATTAGAGCAGACAAAACGCACTGAATTGCACTGTTTCACGTGTCATTTTCATTTTATGCTATTGAAGCGAACATTGATACAGTAACCTCAATAGTGCAATTGTTATAGAAGAATGCATGACATTCGCTCAATCTGCTCTTTTGTTAATGTCTAAATTACGTTGCTAAAATGATGCGTAAAACATGCTTTTGAAAAAATAAAATAAATCTTCAAATACATGAGTCACTTTACGCGTTCAGAACACATCAATCGCTCAAAAAACAAAATATAATAATTAGTAAAAATCTTACTTTTTGTGTACGTAAATGCGAGAAGAAGGTCTGAAGTCCTACGATGGCTTTCGTCTTTTAACTATTGTTTCAGAAAACGTGGTGATGTTAGCTGCTTTGAACTTGCATGTACGATGTACACGTGTACAACGATAGATGGCTCTAGCAGTAACCACATGATTGATTTGAATATCTGCATGATCATAATGATCAAAGATAACAGTATGGAATTGTTTTTGAGGTGACCACAATTATAAATCCCTGGACCTCTTGAATCCACCAGTCAGAATTTACAAATTTGTTTCAATTTTTGCAGCATGTTTTCTCCTTTTTGCCACTACCTGAAAGTAGCTTTCATTTTATTTTTTAGAACCTTCTCAACTTGGCTGGTTTGAGATGAAAATTCATTGGATGAAGTTTTAAGGCCTTTTTGAAAGAAATTTTGAGTCTGACGTATTCAAAAAAGTTCTTTATTTTTAAGACTTTTGGGTACTTCCCACAATATAGGCTCTCTGGTGCACAAACATCCCTGGCTGAAAGATCTCTACAATGATAATAATAAACCATTGAAATGGTATAAGAAATTAGCGGTAGAGTAATTTTCTTAACAAAACAAATCTCAGAGTGACATATGTCAGGGTATCACTTTGATAGCTGTCAAAAAACGTGCACAGACAGACAGCCAGACAGAGCATTTCCTTTAAGTAGCTAACTCTACTTAATAATCCCAATGTCATTTATTAGTCGGGAGCAGCACTGTAAAGCACAGGTCACGACCTGAGTACTGACCTGAACCTGATTTTGAGTTTCGAAAAAATGAACGAAATTCGAGCATTTAATTTTTGAAGTGAAATTATGAGAGAAATGGTATTTCTGAAACTAAATCTGAAAGAAAATTTTAACTCCACGACTGGGACCAGAACCCAGAATCTTCACCTTAGTAGAATATTCAAAGCATTCCAATGATTTCAGGTCAATCAGGTCAGGTTCAAGTCGGTTCAGGTTCGACCTGATATCATCAGGTCAGGTTCAGGTTGAGAAAATATCGACCTGAACCTGACCTGAAAATTTCAGGTCAATAGGTTTCAGGTCACAGGTACGACCTGAACCGACCCATTCCGATCCTTAGCCGGGGTGTTACACTAAGTAACTGCCAGCTAATGTGGATTGACCACGCTAGGGACCATATGCTCAACGAGTACTCCGAACCAAGCCTTCGATTGAAAGATTATTTCTTTTCCGATTTTGTCGCGCGCTAGTACATCTGGCAACACCTAAGCACGCGTCGAACCGATCCGAATCACACCCACCCCTACCGGTATGGAATTTGCCACTATTTTGTTGACGTTCACACACACCTTAACGTAGCAGCTGGATAAGAGGCTGCTTGTTTCGTACACAGAGCATCGAATACGGGTGACGTCATACTTCGTTGTATATAAATCGTTGCGATATTGCTACCTCAACTACCCATTTGTGAAGCTTGGTTGAGCTTAGGAACGTAAGCGTTGGAGAAAAGTCCTATACAGAATTCGACCCCGGGTATTCTTAGTGGAAAGCAAGTACATAACCACTGAGCTAACCCATCTCTCCAGTGTTTTTGAATTTTCAAATTATTACGCTTCTGATGGTATATTAGGTTTGGTTGGCTGCCGCTGCTAGCGTCCTCTACAGCTCTTTCAAAAAGCGTATTTTTAAACCCGTACGAAGAACTGGTCTTATGCGTTTACGACGACGCTTGTAACACTTCGAATTTCGACCCGGGAGTTGGTGGGTTTTTCGTGTTGGGGTATAAATAGAAGAAATATGCAAAGAAAACGTTCTCGGTCTGTCCGTTCGTCCGTCTATCGCCAAGTTATCTCGAGTAAGGCCTGACCGATTTTCAAAATCTTTTTTTTCCTGAAGGGTAATCGAAAAAGTGAGGTCGAATTCTGAGATGGGCACTTTTGGATCAAGGGCCGCTTAAGTGGTTTTTGGTCTTTCGTACAAAACTCGAGTAAATCTTATCTGATTTCATTAAATGTTTTTTTGATCGACAGGTCTATGAAAGCCCAACAATTTATAGAAGAAAAGTTTTTTAGTTTGGGTCAGTTAGGGCTCTAAAACTGAGTCTCTACAAGGGCTCTACGAATTTTTTGTTCATAACTCGAGTAAATCTCTCCGGATTTTCACAAATCGTTTTTTATTCGACAGGTCTATGAAAGTCGAACAATTAATGCAATAAAATTTTTAGAGTTTGTGCCGTTGGACTTAGTTACGGCTCTAAAAATGAGTCTTTGCAAGGGCTCTACGAGGTTTTTTGTACATAACTTGAGCAGATCTCTTCATATTTTCAAAAACTTTCTTTTGTTTGAAATTTATGGAAGAAACTTTTTTGATTTTTGAATTTTGAGCTTTTGGTCTGGCAATTGACCTATTATACTCCCAAAAAATTAGAATATTTCCGAAAGTTGCAAGATTTGGGGATCTGCAAGAAAGGGCTCAGATGGGCCGGTACTCTTTAAGCTAAATTAAGAAAAACAACCAGAAACAGTTCCTGTATCCAGTAGTGTCTTAGCGATTTTACGTTCCTGCTAGGCGCTGCCTATACGCCCTTCATGAAAACCATTGCCTGTTCAAAACGTGTAAAATTGCCAGAAATGAAAAAATTTAGTCATTCAATGAAATCAATCTGTGCAAATTTACGCATTAGTGTAACTTGAATACGTTCACTGAACTTTATTCTTTATTACGAAAAGTAAATTCTTCATTTCCGTCAACAAAATTCCATCGTGCATTCTCGATTTATGTCATGTATGTGTTTGGCTGTGGTCAGATATGTAACTTTTCCCTGCTAAATGTAATAATCATTAGAGTGTAGTAATTGCACCACCAGACCGATAACATTTAATTTGAATATTTATTTAGAACATTGATATGGCTCCCGATATTGAATAATTGAAACGAATAGACCAACAAACTACATTTCCATTTCCTCGTTGTAGATCGCAGGGAGGATTTTGAATTTAAATGTAGAAACGATAAATTTTCATTAGTTTGAACTACATTCTGCTGAATCAGTCATGCTTTATGATACCATTTCATGAAAGGTAAATTTTACAGGCGCGAAGCCATTTGAACCACTGATTTGATTTCAATTTGAAAGAAAAAATGAGTATGAGCTGCTTACACCAATGAAATTACTTAGCCATTGATTACAAAAGAAAAAATGATTATGAGCTGCTTCCACCAATGAAATTACTTTTAGCCTTAATAAATATTTAACTCCGTGTATTATACCCAATTCCAAAAGCATTTAACTGTACTACAATGCTGACTGTACTTTCGCTTAATTATTATTTGTAGAAACAAGCTCATGATTTACAGTATTCCACCCATAATTTCACCACCTTACCAGCCATAGCGAACAATGTTTTAATATACTTTATTGCATCAGTGGTCTGTAAGTTGTGTTTACATTGTCTATATGTGGGAATGAAAATTGCATGTTTGTAAAAGAACATTTAGAGGTTGCACATCGCCACAAAAATTTGCACTACAGGAAATTGAAAAGCTTTTAAAAGCACCCGCAAATTTATGTTGATAAAAAAATCTGAATTGAACCAAAACCCGACCCGATTCACCGCGGTATTTGCGGTGCGGATCGGGCTTTGAGAACAACAATAATATTATCTTTCGTCGAATTTGGAATCATATCCGAATTAAATCAGTTTCGGTGCTCACGTTTCAGAAATTCGAATCGCGTCTGGTTTGAGTTGGGTGGAGTTAAGGGTATGGTTGGGTCGGTATAGTAATTTTCATGACGTACTGTTTAAAGTGTCAAGCAAGTAATATCGTTAGTTTGACAGCACATGCATCGTGTCGTTAAAGTCACTACACTTTGACATTAGCCGTAGCCGCAGACAAACCCCGAATTACCTGATAGAGTTTACTTTTTCATACAATTACTACAGCTACGTCGGCTAGTACCTGAAGAAAACTTATCTACCACAGCTAAATTATGTTAATTAAAATTATTTAAATAAATTAAAGGGCACTTGTGTTAGTAAGGCACAGAGATGCAAACTTCAAATAAACTGGAAAACTCATGTCGTGAAAATTTTCTCTTTTGAACTCTTTTGACGGTTTCAGGCTTCTTAGACCCAGTGGTGCATACCGTCAGCCTGCGTTTTTAGAGCCGTACGAAGAACGAAGTTCTTCGAAAAGGGGTCTCATGCGTTTACCACGACGTTTGTAACCAGCCCAATTTCGACCCGGGAGTAGGGTCAAAACATCGATCATGGTCCTTAGATGACGAATCAGCCGTCCGTCACCTGAGTAAAACTCAATTACAATATTAAGTAAGAAAGCAACTAAGAATAATTTTCAGAGGAGATTACCAATCGAATAAATCTCTAACTAGTGTTTTGAAAGCTATCGCCCTGGGGTCTCTCAGCTTCAAGTTTGCGCAGTATGTATCGTGACTACGTTAAATTCGATATAGTGGGGAGGTATCATGGTATTTTGTAATCATCTTAGGTAAAACGTGAGGCACTGTCTTGTATCTCTCGTTTTACGATGAAAGGAAATTCGATTTCTCTGTGATGAGTCCACATTGTCGTGAACCTAGTAAGTTGTATTTTGGTCCAGGATGTGCTATACTAAATTTGAAATAGAACATTCTGGTGAACTTTTTCTGCACCTTTTCGATTTGATCTCTCGCACTAATATCTATAGATTGGATTCCAAATAGTTGAACAGTATTCAGCGAAAAATAAAGCCTAATGACCTATAGGCGCGAGGGGGAGAGGTGGCGACGGCCATATAACTTTGAATTGGAACGTCATTTTGGCGAGCCGGATATAGTGGTAGTGGTGAAAGTCCAAAGGCTGAAATGGGCAGGACATTTAGCACGTATGGATAAAAACAGAGCACCCTCAAAGTTATTCCGTAACGATCCAGAAGGGCGAACAGGAGTTGGTCGCCCAAAACTTCGACGGATTGATGGCGTCGAACAAGATCTTCACGCTTCGCACGCTCGGAATAACAAATTGGCAAAACGCGGCAAACGACAGGCAGTGTTGCATCGGAATTCTCCTGCAGGCCAAGGCCCACAAGTGGCTGTAGCGCCGAAAAAGTAAAAGTAAAGTAAGTAGGACTCGTTCTAGATTCACGTTATTGATGGTGTATTCAAAAACTATTTCGTTGGAGCTATGTGTGGTGGACATTACTGCACATTTATCGACTTTAAGAACCATGTGGTTTTCTCTACACCAATCAACTACTTTCGAGAGATCGTTTTGAAGCAAATTTCAATCGTATGTATCACGAATTGATCTGTAAAGTTTAAGGTCATCAGCGAATCCAGAACATGACGAAAGAGAAGCTAGGAGTTCATTAATGAAAATTATGAATAGGCGTGGTCCCAGAATAGATCTTTGGGGAACTCTTGATGAGGGTATTATCTCGTCAGTTTTGAATCCGCCAATGACTACGCAAAGCCGTTGTCAAACAACGCAGAGGATTCCAGCCAAGATCTGAAAAAAATTATCGATCGAAACGGACAATTGCTGAGCGATACAGTTGAGATAACGGAAAGATGGAGAGAGTACTTCCATGATCTTCTGAACAAACCAACAACTCAGCATCAGGAAGAACCCACTTTTCAGGGTGCTGAACCAATGATACCACCCATAAAAATATGAAGAAGTTGCAGAAGCTATCTGGAAATTAAAGCCTAATAGAGCCCCAGGAGAGGACAATATTCAAGCCGAATTGATAAAGGCGGCAGGTGAAGAACTGTGGAACTGTCTTCAACAAATCATCGTCAAGGTGTGGAATATGTCTCTACTAAACGTAACATACAAAATACTGACAGAAATTTTATTCAATCGCCTAGAGATCTACGCTGAAGAAATAATTGGTGATTACCAGTCTGGATTCAGAATAGGTAGATCAACAACTGATCAAATTTTTACAATTCGGCAGATTATGGAAAAAGCGTGGGAGCACAACATATCTATTCATCAACTGTTTGTGGACTTCCAACAAGCGTATGATTCCATTGATAGGCCAGCTTTGTTTGGATCCTGAAAGAGTTCGGAATTCCAACAAAACTGATTAATCTCACAAAAGCGACCCTAACCGACACAAAGTGCAAAATTCTAATCCACAACTCACTTTCTAACCCTTTTAACATAGATTCAGGAGTGCGACTGGACAATCAACTGGAATGGATCAATATTCAGGACATCAAAACAACTAACTGCTTTTCCTGACGATACCGACCTGATAGGACGGGGGACTGTAGCGGTAAAGGAAATTTTTGTGGAAATGGTCAACTCAACTAGCCTAAAGGTGAATGAAGTGAAGACAAAATATCTCAATTTGGAAGAAAACATGGCTCTCGTGTAGGCCAAGACATAACAATGGATGATTATTACTTTGAGGTGGTCCAATCGTTCAAGTACTTGGGTTCTGTTTTGAACGTGGAAAACGACATTCAAGAGGAAATTAAAACACGAATAACGCAAGGCAGTCGTTGTTTCTACACTTTAAAGCATCTGATTAAGAGCACGCTAATGAGCAGAAACACAAAATTACGCCTTTACAAAACTCTCATTCGCCCCATAGTTATGTATGCCTGTGAAACGTGGTCGATAACACAAAAACATGAAAGTATGCTAAACAGCTCCGAAAGAAAAATGTTAAGATCAATAGATGGACCAGTATACGGACAGGGGAAATGGAAAATACGAACAAAGAGAGAACTGACCGAAATTTTTGGGGATGAAACAATCGTCGGAGCCATCAAATCAGCGCGTCTATGATGGACAGGTCACGTGACGCGTATGGACGAGAACAGAATGACAAGAAAAGCCTTGGAGAGGTCTTTCGATAAAAACAGAGGAAGAGGAAGGCCCCTGAAAAGATGGTCAGATGTTGTGGAAGAGGATGCACGAAAGCTAGGCGTCAGCCAAAACCCGCTTGGGCTAGTACGGCCGATAAGTAAGTAAGTAAGTTAGTAATGACTACACATTGAGTTCGGTTAGTGAGATACGTTGAACACCAGTTTACCATTTTTTCTGACAGCCCAAAAGATTTAAGTTTTGACAAAAGAATTCAGTGGACTCTGCTACATAATTCATTACTAGCTTCGGACACAATTTCGAGAACTCGCAAACTCACTGGTGTTACTTTAAGCAACACACTTCGAAAACTGATATTTTCACTCATAAAAATGACGTTTTCAAAGCTTGTTGCTCAATAAACACTAGTGTGTTTGACTCTTATAACAAAATTGTGTCCTCATGTAATGAATTACTTTCGCAGAGTCCAATGTAATATGCTATTTCGAATTAATTAACGATTTGCCAAAAACAGGTTAACGAAAGATTCATTTCTTTCATTGAATTCGGGCAATCTTTTTCGCTATGTCAAAATATTCGTTTTTCAAACTCAAACTTTTCTGTTAAATGGGCAAGTTTCATGTGTCATATTGTAATACCCTATTAAACACACGGTAAGAAACGAACATTTTCGATTAGATAACAACATGAGGTTGGTGTAATTTGTATATGATAATTTATAGATACACGTTTGCCCTCGATTTCACGTCTCTACCAAACAACGTATTTCTGCAAAAACAAACGTTTTAATTTCATCAAATCAAATAGGGAACAAATAATTATTAGTTCAAATAAATTTAAGAGCGCAAACAACCAAATCGTGTCAAATATCACAACATTAAAGAAAATGATTATTTTGATGAGCCAATTCTGTAACCTGGATAGCATGCTCTTGAACGGTTACAATGAAATTTATTACAAAAACAATCCGTAACAGTGAATTTTTGTAAATATCAATTTGAATTCAGTTTACACCGAGGTTTACACGTGTGAAACATTCATTGCGTTTATTCCAGTACAGCAACTAAACAAATCAACAAAGAAAATTACCATCTATTTCGTACAACATTAGAATTAAGATATCACCGGCGAAACAAAGTTTAATGCTGCGATTATGTAAACATAAACTTAGAACAAACTATACCAGCTATCGTATTCATTTGTGAAACATTTGGATTAAGCATATGAACATCACATCGTTATAGAGAGAGTTTGGTTGAATAAATTATGTTTGAGTTTGTTATGTGATGTAGTGGTTAAGATATTCCCTTTAAATTTTTCGAATTAAATTGATTGTAACGACAAACACTAATTACTCTTATAGACTGGAACTATGGAACAACTAAACATTCCATTAATATTCACTACATGAAATTCGTAATGTTCGATAGCGTGAGCTTTGCCCTTTTAATCATCTTAACGCTTTAATTGAAAGGGTATATGACGTATTTGGGAATCACGAATTTTACGAGGACCATAATAAATATCTAATGAACCCTTCGAGTCTGCTTTCGTGAGAATTTTCAATCGACCGTTAATTTCTAGCATCTTTAATGTTCCATAACGATTTTCGTCTCGCAAAAGCAACTAATAATTTAGTCGAAACGATATCGTTACGACGATTATGACACCAGTGAGCCATAGACTCTTGTGTAAGAGACTAATCTGTCGAACCAGATGGGACTGAGAAATCGAGGAAAGGCTCGGCGACATCGAATTGCGGGTCACGAGCCTCTTATTACCATACCACACTCGGCGTGTGTGAAAGCGGTGCAGAGTTGGTTGAGGTGGGAATTCGCTAACTTTTATTTTGCCTGTACACGAAGCGTTTCTTCCCGGCGCCCGATGGCAAATGGGCTAGAGAATTGCTTAACATCAAGAGGGATTTGGGTGCGATCACTGGGCACTATGGATTGAGCTAAAATGAGACTCTAATATCCCAACTGCACCTGGAGACGGGCGTTCATGTTATTTGTGAATGTCCGAAGTTCTCCTCATTAATGCTTAGGATTCTAGGAAGTCATGTGGTCCATTCCGCAACAGTGACCAGCATGGAACCTGCCACTCTGGATAGGTTCCTAACCGGGATCGGGAGGTTTTCGAGATTTTCATGATGAACGGGTACGAAACAAAGGATCGCTAGATCTGTATTTCATGGACTCATCAAGGTGCGACCCAAACTGATAAATTAAAATAAATCTAGCGATGTGAATTGGAGTTGAGCAATCATAAGTGACTTCGTACTTGATTAGTTAACCAAACCAGTGCCTTTATCTCGTTGAACAATGTTTGAAAAATCGCCCAATTGGATATCGTCCAGGACGTTTTTTCACGGATAATATTATACGCGGAGGATAATACGAGGGGCACTAAGAAAGTTTTTAGACTGAGGCACTTCTGGTGTTTTTAGATGAAAATCTTCATGTCAGTTGTTTTTAGTTAGTTTTTAGACTTTTTTTTTGTGTTTTAGAGTTTTCAGTTAGTTTTTAGACTGAGGCACTTCTGGTGTTTTTAGATGAAAATCTTCATGTCAGTTGTCAGGAATTTTTCTGACCTAAAATAGAACTAATTGAAATAATTTAAATTAAATGAAATCAACTTAGCCGTTGCCTATTTATCGAACTATAAATAAAGTCCAAATGTATGAATAAAGAGCCTTCAGAACGAGCAGCTCAAAGGGACAACATCCCGAAGCGAATCGTTTTCTTTGTAGAAAAGTGTCCAACAACTAGCGCTTGTGAGCTGGGGTGCATAACCCACTGGTTGTTGAACACTTAGTAGAACGTAGAAGTTGGAAAATATGTTCAATTGTTAGCGCTTGCGGGCTGGGGTGAATAACCCACTAGCAGTTGAACATGAACATTTAAGTAGAGATAGAACGTAGAAGTTGTAACATCAGTCGAAAAGTTTGAAATTTATCAGGAAACTTGAGACGATCTGTTCGTAAACATGTTGACTACCCACGTCCCGACAGGCTTGAAAACAGTGCAACTTCGGGATTCCCCTACAAAATGACATTTTCGAGTTAGCCAAACTGTGGAGTTCGACGAAGCAAGGTAGTAAGTGATTTGGTAGATCTCCTTTGATGACTACTGAATTCCAGCGTAGAAGTTACTGGCGCTGCTAACATAGTCTGGAAGAGCATCGAATATTTTGCCCCATTTTGAGACTTTCCGAGGTTCCATATCATGTATAGCCATGCAAACGATTCTTTTCCGAACGGTTTGTGTACGATCTCTTAAAAATGAATAATTTTCCGAAAAACAGTATTTCATGGACTTGGTCAACTCAAAAAGTCACGGTCAGAAAAAAAATTTTTGGCGAAAATTGATTTTTTTTTGTTGGAGATAGATGTTTGGTGTCAAAGGAAAAATTATTGGGTTGAGTGTGTAGTGTGTCAGGGTGACCAACAAAATGGCCGACGTTGGTATGAGAAGGATTTAGGGGAAATTTTTTTTTTTTATTGAAGATAGATGTTTCGTTCCAATAGAAATTTTGTTCGCCGGAAATTTTTTTCGCCAGAAATTTTTTTTCGGCGGAAATTTTTTTTTCGCTGAAATTTTTTTCGCCGAAAAATTTTTTCGTTACATTTTTTTTGCCAAAATTTTTTTTCAGCCGATGTTTTTTCGCTGGAAAATTTTCTTTTATCGGAAAATTTTTTGCGCCCGAATTTTTTTTTCACGCAAAGTTTTTTTCGCTAAAATATTTTTTTCGCCTGAAAATTTTTTAGCCGAATTTTTTTTTTCGTCGGAAGAAGGTTGTTTTTCGCCAAAAGTTTTTTGTGCGAAAAAATTTCCGACGAAAAAAATTCTGGCGAAAAAAATTTTCGACGAAAAAAGATTTCGGCTAAAAATTTTCAGCGAAAAAAACTTGCGCGAAAAAATTTTCAGCTAAAATGAAAATTTTCAAAGCGAACAAACAAATCGGCGAAAAAAAAAGTTTAGCGAAAAAAATGTCATCGAATAAATTTCTGCGAAAAAAATTTCAGCGAAAAAAACTGGCCGCCGAAAAAAAATTCTGGCGAAAAAAATTTCCGGCGAACAAAATTTCTATTGGAACGAAACATCTATCTTCAACAAAAAAAAAATTAAAAAAAAAAAAAAAATTCCCCCTAAATCCGTCTCATACCAACGTCGGCCATTTTGTTGGTCACCCTGACACACTACACACTCAACCTAATAACTTTTCCTTTGACACCAAACATCTGTCTCCAACCAAAAAAAATCAATTTTCCTCCTTAATCCGTCCCATACCACCATCGGCCATTTTGTTGGTCACCCTGACACACTACACAATAACTTTTCCTTTGACACCAAACATCTGTCTCCATCCTAACACAGTCCAAAAATTTTGCTCATATTTGACCCATACTTTGAATACACTCACACACACACATACAAAACATTCTTTTATATGGACTATATATTGCGTCTTCTAAGAGCCCTGGCGACCAAACGAGGCCGGTACCCTCCCTTTTTTTTAAATCTCATATGGCGTGTCACCCGAAGGTCCCTGCAAAATTTCAAGAAAAGTTATCGAGCCGTTTTCGCGCACGATCCAAAAAAGTCGGTTTTCATACAAATGGCTCTGGAACTAACTAACTAACCCACTATCTAACTAACGTTGGATGTTTCCATTAACTTTGGCTTCTATGAAATAGCACATTTTGTATGGAAAATTACGATTTTCTTAAGGTCATATCTTCGGATCAATTGGACCGATTTTAATGAGTAAAATGTCGATTTCAATCAAAATTTTACATAGAATACGAACTAGGTCTCAGGAGGTACGACACGGCGTAAGGGAAAAAAGTCAAAACTTAGCTGCGTATATGGTTCCGAAGTCTACGAAAAAAATTTTTCTGAACTTTTTGTTCGTATGGGGACTTGCGTCACGGGCACATCGCTACCACGCGCCCATGATAAGTTATTTAATTTTTTTTATTAGTATAGTCATATTATCAGTGTACAAAGCATACAGTTTCATGTAATGAAAAAATTAGTTAGTTAAACTAGACTACGTATCAAGATTATCGGGGAGCTCGCACAAACAGGTCTAGTTCCTGCAGCAGAGGAGTTACATTTCCATTGATAGCTCCATTTTTCATAAACAAATTTATCGCTTTATAGACACGTGTTTGCTATGTACTAATATTTCTGTGTTTTTAGGTTTCGCGAAAACAAAAAATATTACTTGAAAGTTCCTACTTCCTTTGAAATTTCTTTCTAAAATAATTACTAGCGCTAGCGCTAGCGCGGTTTACTAGTGCCAGCCCAAAAAACAAGGCTACTAGCGGTAGCGCCGCTAGTTTTTAGTTGATACTAGCGCTAGCGCTAGCGGCGCTAGTAAAATTGGCTAGCGCGCACAGCTCTGCGAAGGATAATATCCTCTGCGGGCGACATGAATTAACGCCCGGCGCAGAATTTTAGGGAATTAACGCCCAAAAAAATTAGAATTATCAGCGAATTTTTGCCGGGACAAATCTGACAGTAGAGAACTTCAGATTTCATACGGTAAAGGCCGAACAAAAACAGAAACGCTAAAGGTAAACGATAATGGCAAATGTCAGTGAAAACTTGATTATTTCTTTGACGTTTTCACTGACATTGGCTTTAGCGTTTCTGTTTTCGTTCGGCCTTTACCGTACGAAATCTGAAGTTCTCTAATAATTTAAAGCGGGTAAATTTCTACAAGAATATCCAATGGAAAATGTCCTTCCGGGCGATAATTTCAATTTTTTCGGCGCGTTTCTCCGCGTTTTCGTTGAGGATAACATCGTCCGCGTACACAGACATAATTATTCTCCGTAATTTAAGAGGACGTTGTATGCCTATGTAAAAACGCGAGCAATATTATCCTCTGCAAAAACGCGAACTTGTAACCAAGAAATATCACTTGAAGTAATGAAGTGTTCTCAATAGCTTCTTACAGGCGACAAGTAGATGTTTTAACGCTTCAAGCATGTAATATGAAGTAAAGCAATTACAGTTTATGACATTTCATTGGATGTGGAAAACTGAAAGAAATGCTAATCTCCATTCATTTCTGCGGCAGTAGCAGCCCATGAGAATTTCTCTGAATTCATTGAGGTAATTGTCGTTCACAGAAAGATAAAGCATTTTCGTTTTTCCCTTTCACATTAATTTACCACTACTCAACGATCCGCAGTTTAAATGAGGTTAACAGCTCGTAATACGATTTTATTCAATCTTTAGGAAAATATTTTTCGCTCAAGTTTTGTTAACATTCGGTTAATCGTTGTTGTATGGGACATTCGCTCAGAGATTCATAGAAATAACGAAGGATTAACTCTTAATGAAATAAAGGCAAGTCGTTAGGTTGTTTCTTTCACTTTTAATGTCATTCATGACATGAGGAATAAGCGTTAATTTGTCACAATTAAACCCAAGCAACAGAAATCTCATTTACGTCGAGAAAAGGTATATGTTGAGTGTGTGATTTGCCAGCAAAACGTCTGGAATGATGATAATGAAGGCTGGGAAATGAATGTGGGGCTAAAACATAAATCATAAAATAATGAAACTGAAACAACGAACGTCAGTATAGGAAAGAAAGAGTTGATTTAAAGAACCCACATTTTTGTTATTAATTAATCCCAAAGTGTCAGCACATCAACTTTTTCTCATTCACCCACTCTAATTTAGTGAAACATGAATGTTTCCAAGGCATTACCAAAGATACTACAACGAATGGAGCATTCGTCTAATGCCATTACACATAACTTGCTGTTTCATTTATTTATCTCAACCGACACAGCCAAGAGAAAGGAGGAGTAGAAGCACATGGTGAGTTCTTTCATGAAAGTTACATTAATCATGTTGTTTTTATTGTAAATTGTACAATGTAACATGAATGGCCACCAGAAGGAAAGCTAATGAATAGAACAATTGATAACCGAAAAAGTACATCCTTCTGGGACGAGATTATGAAAAATTGGTCTCGGCTCAGGGGTGACTTTTTCCCGCCGGGTATCTGTTTGCTTAACGATTTTGTACATAGTTTGAAAGACGTCGTCGTATCGATTTTGTGAACTCCGAATTCTAGTTTTTTGCGTGGGGTGGGTAGGGGGTTGTCTGCAGATTACAGTACAACAAGGATTTTGCCCGGGCCTTTTGAAAAAATATTTTTTTCATATATTTTCACAGGAATTCGTACTCTTATTCCTATAACATTGGTATATTGGCAGTGCAACGCATAAAAACCCTATAACGAAAGAGAAAAAAGATTTTGTATGGATTTTTTCATGTGAAATTTTTTCTCTCTTTCATCGTAAGGTTTTTATGTGTTGCACGACAGGTTAGTAATGTTAGTAACGAAAGTTCGAGAATTGCGTAAGTAAGCAGTAAGTGTATTTTCGTAATTTCGTTGTCGTCGTCGTTTTGCAATAGGAAATGAAGTTAATCTAAATCCCATGAATATAATGAAAAACGATTTTTTTCAGAACGGGCCCCAATTCTTGTTGTTCCAACCCAATAAACTCAATTCGGGGTCTGTCCCTTCACTGATTTTAGCCATTTCCTATTTGAGCCTGTAAGATTTTTCTTACAAAATTGTAACTTTTTCTGAAGTAGTTTGCTTGGGAGATTTGTGTGATTTTACTTAGAAGATTATGTAAAGAGAGAGTTTTCTGTAAAACCTGGTCTCAGGAGTTCCCCCGGGGGAATTTTATATGAAATATTTATGTGTGGCGTGATGTGGCGTCCCCGCATTAGTACATTCAAACCATTAGGTAATCAAACTGAATTTGATGGGATCAAAAATCGGTCTTTTATAACCGTCAAAATGACGTTTTAAACGTCAAAGCTATAAAGCAAACAAACAGTTAGGGAAAAGGTAGACTCCCCCACAAGAACAAATCAAGCTTCTACACAGATGGCTCCTTAATAAACGATTTAGCAGGCCCCGGAGTATTAGGATAAGACAATAACATAGAACTATCTACACCGCTGGGTAAGAACTGAAGCATTTTTCTAGCCGAGGTAGCCGCTATCATTAAATGCTGTCAAGCGATAAGGACCTCAAACGAATCAGACAGACGCATATTAATTTTTACGGATAGCTAAGCCGTACTCTGTGAAAATAGATTCAACACTCACCTTGAAGTACTGGAACAACCTAGAGCAGCTCACAAATACAAATCGAATTAATCTAATATAAGTACCAGGACATACTGGTATAGCGGTGAATGAAAGAGCAGATGAACTAGCCAAACAGGCAGCTATGATGAACCCCAACAACCCAGAGCCTAACCTTTTCGTAGGAATACCAACCTCAATAATTACGACAATACCTATAGACTCTCTAAATTCTACAGACAGTGGCATAGCCAAGCAGGCTGCAAACAATCCAAAAATAATATATCAATTAACAGCAAATTCTCCAAATATTTAATAAACCTAAGCATAAGCAGATTACTGGAGTCATGACGGGACACTTCGACTTCAACAAGCGTTTAGAAATCATAGGAAAAGGACAGGATCCAGGCTGCGAATTATGTGATAGTCACATTCTTCAGCCTTGCGCTCAACCCTTTGATTGTGCAATTAACAAGCGAATTGAATATTTGGTACCTAGACGACGGCGCGGTTGGAGACTTACCTCACATTGTACTATCGTCTCTCGCAATCATAAAGAAAAACAGCTAGGCTTGGAGCTGAACAGTGAAAAATGCGAGCTATTTTTTGTAGTGGTCAAGCAGACCCAATCATAGTCACCTACACCGCTTGGGAAAGAGGTAGAGCTTTAGTGTGGGACGCGACTTGCGCCGATTCATTGGCTGCATCGAACATGACCGGCAGAATTAACCAACCGGGTATGGCTTCGGTAAAGGCTGCAATTCGGAAGCACACCAAATACTCCAAAATTGAACAAGCTATCATTTCGTCGCATTTGCAGTAGAATCGTTAAGCCCCTGGTCGAAAGAAGCAGTAGAGTTATTGTACAAGATCGGCTCTAACATGATTCGAATAACTGATGAACCGAAGTCTAGACAGTATCTGTTCCACAGGGCATCACTGGCCATTCAACAGGGAAATGCGATGTGTGTGATTTCCAATATACCGAAGAGAGCTCCGATGGAGGAAATCTATTTCGTTCAATAAACCGTGAATTTTCTTTAGTCGTCCTTTTTTTTACAATACTTTTTTTTCCATAACGATCACATCTATTTTAGAATAAATTGAAATAAATACGTTGCTGATAGTCACATCAATTCAGCCGACCACTACTAATGCCAATGCCCAGCATTCATAACATCAATGTATGAATGCTTGGGCAACTTCACCCCAAATACGGCACAATCAAAACGTTACAAGGACATTTTGAATTACGTTAGCAATTCAAAAAGATTCCTATCAAAATACGGAATGTAAAATCATGGCATGGAAATAAACAAGGCAACACAATGGGCCCATAAGAGGCCTACGTGCACGATTGACTGATTACAGAGCAATCGCCTTACTTAATAAATAAATAAAAAATAAATTGGGAAAAGGTCTAAAATATTCGTATATTTGATTAAAAAGACGAAATTTATTTATCTAAACATAACCAAAGACCCCCGCATGTATCAGAATAGATGTGGCAAAAAGACTCGAACGTATCTAAATATAGAAATCAGCAAACAATCCAATGTTTTATGTTCTTTTATAACTATAGGTATTTCAAAGATCGACAGAAATTATCCAAGATAATGACAAAGGCCGCACCGAAGTACGTCTGAGACCATTAGCCACTAGAGGTGACTAAATCGCAGGATTAGTCCACTTTTCCTTAAAACCCGAAAGCAGGTGTTCTATAAAATTTTATTCTCTACAACTTTGTCTTTGGAAGCTACTTTCTAACTTTCATAGTTCTAGAGATATGGGTCATCCCGTCCAATTCTAGAAGTGGTCGAATTCCTGGATTGGGCCAATTTTCATTAAAACCCTGAAACACGTTTCCTCTAAAATTTTATTCTCTACAACTTTGCCTTTGACGGTAAATCTACATATTGCATAGTTAAGCAAATATAGATGAAAACATAACCAAAGACCCGTACGTATCAGAATAGATGTGGCAAAGTGACTCGAACGTACCTAAATACACAAATCAGCAAACAATCCAACGTTTTCTGTTCTTTTATAACTGTAAGAATTTCAAAGATCCATAGAAATTACCCAAGGTAATGTCAAAGGCCCTACCGAAGTACGTCTCAGACCATTCAAATCTAGAAAAGCTTATATCCAAGAACTAAGTCATTTTTCCCTGAACACCTGAAACACGTGTTATCTAAAATTTTATTCTCTACAACTTTGCCTTTGGAAGCAACTTTCTACTTCTCATAGTTCTTGAGATTTGGGTCATTCTGTCCAATAATGGAAGTGACCATATACCAGGATTGTGCCATATTTCGCCAAAACCCTGAAACACGTGTTCGCTTAAATTTAATTCTCTGTAACTTTGACTTTGGAACCAACTTTCTAACTCTCATAGTTTTGTAGATTTGGGTCATCCTGCTCAATTATGGAAGCGGCCATATACCAGGATTCGGCCATATTTCCCCAAAACCCTGAAACACGTGTTCGCTTAAATTTAATTCTCTACAACTTTGCTTTTGAAAGTAAATCTCTGTATTGCGTATTTAAGCAAATACTGAAAAAAAACTATCTCTTATCATTTTGGGCAGAGAAATTTATTTTCGCCCATTCCATGGCTCCCAGTGCTCAGACCCCTGACCCGATTCCAACAAAAAAATTCCCCAGTTTTTTGGCATCAAATGTTTTCATTTGACACCAAATTGAGCAATTTCCGTGCTTTACTTGCTGAGATATTTGCGAAAAAGTTTCACCGACCCTCGAAAAACCATGTTTTTGGTCACTTCCTCGACCATATCTCCGGAACCACTTGATCGATTTTGCTCATCTTCGAACTTGAATCATGGGAGGCATGTACTTTCAGGGAAAAAAAGTATTAGGCTGATCGGTTGAGCCGTTTGGAAAAAAAAGTGGAGACGGACGGACGGACATTTTTTTTATTGCTGATTCGTCATCTCTAGACGATAATAGATGCATCCCCCCACTCCCACCTCGATCTACCCCATGTTACAATAAAATTGTTTGTAGTAAACGTATAGGACCTCTTGTACTTCGTACGTGTCCAAAAAAAGTCTTCTTTCGTATAAGGCCAAGAAACTCAACTTTGTCCATTCCATTAGACTCAGTGCCCAAACCACGGACACGATTTTCACAAAAAAATTTTCCCACTTTTCTGAGATTTGACAACCACAATGAGCGATTTCCGTGCTCTACTTGCCGAGATATTTGCAAAAAAGTATTACAAACGCTCGAAAATCCATGTTCGACTTCCACTTCTTCGACCATATCTCCGGAACTACTTGGCCGATTTGGCTCTAGGACCGATTATCCCCGGACGAAATATCCCCGGACAAAATGTCCCTAGACAAAATATCCCACAAAAAACGGACAAAATATTCCCAGATGTAATGTCTACTCAGAAATGGTGAATATAGGTAGGTATTATTAATTAGATATTATATTGTGTGTTGGGGGGTTCTGCCCCCTCACCCCCGAGCTTGCGGCGGGCTTTTGTAAGCCTTGCAGGCGGCCTTACGTTAATGGGGCGCTGCCCCAAACCCCGCTAGGGGCTCCGCCTCTTAGACCCGGCAAGGGAGCATATTCCCTTTTCGGGGGCTGCCGCCCCTCGACCCCGCTTTTTTGTTTTTGGTTGTTTATTTCAGGCCTACGGCGCTAAGTACACTTCACATTGAATATTCTTAATTTTTTCTGAGGATATTTTGTCTGAGGGGATATTTTGTTCGGAGATATTTTGTCCTTTCTTTTAATGGAAAATTTGTGGTTATTGTGTCCGGTTATTTTGTCTGGGGATATTTTGTCCACGGGATATTTTGGTTGGGGATATTTTTTTTTGGACTTTCGGTCCTAACCTATTTTGATCATCTTTGAATTTGAATCATGGGAGGATATACCTTTCAGGGAAAAAAAGTTTAGGGTGATTGGTTGCTGATTCGTCATCTCTAGACTATAATAATAAATGCATCTCCCCACCTCACCTCGATCACTCAAATATTGGTTGTGACTTTTGTGCGAAAAAGGTACTTACACATTCATATACTAATGAACCCAATGTATGAATAGAAATTAAAAGCTAGTAAATGAGAAGATATGATTTCAGCCAAGGTTAAGAGTGAAATGTTGGTAAGAAAAATTGAAAACCATAAATCGAAACAAAACACAAGTAATTTGTCTACATAACGACAAGGGTTATCATTTTATAAAATGAGATAGAAACCATTTTTGGAGCTTGTTAATCGGACAGCGTGAAAATGATTTTACACCATATCACAGTAGGTACATAATTAGTCAAGCTTTTTCCTCTTAAGTAGATTTTTTATTTGTTTTTCCCTTTTTCATAGACCCTCATTAATGTACAAATGATTTTAGTTGAAAAAGAAAGATTTTCAGGATCATCAATTCTAAAGTTTAACCGCAAACGTATAATCGGTGCTTATAGAATATGCAACCTCTATTCTATTATTCATTCACCAAATAAACAAGTTCGGTAGCAACTCATTCAAAAAAAAAAAAGGAAAAGAAGAAGTAAGGAAACATTTCAATTAAAACTCGACTTGTTGCTGTATTTTCATTCCGAGATTATCCCATTTCGAATTGAATTTAGTTTGTGGTTTTAGGTTCCACTTTATCGATTTGTTTTTAAATCAGTGAGAAAGCGTTACGTTACATTTGTTTTGAATGTGATTGGACAGAAGTGTATTTTGTTTTATGGCACTTCGTTATATGCATTCATTCGTCTTGAAATAAAATTCTACCGAAAAATACTTCAAAGCTTTTAGCGAGTAGATATAAGAGGAAAATTTGAAAAATGTTTGATGGTTTTGGCTGGTGGACTTAATTAAATATCTAAATAACAGAACATATTTCCACGAATAACAAAAAAAAGTTTTGCGATGAGACCACTTTTATGTGATGTTTCGGAAGAAAAACAAATTTTCCGTTTAATTAGCAATTTCGTTGTGAATTTTATGCTGGAGAGCAACGGGGAAAAAGTTTGTTGAGTAGAAAAGTAATTTTACGCATTTAATATTTGAATTTTTTAATAGCTAATTGACATTTTTCAAACTTGGGCGACTGTCTTTTTATCAAATTGAGGGAAAAGGAAGTCAATCTAATCATTTAGAATTAAGGAAAGTTTGCTTCATCTTTTTTTATTAAACCTAAATAACATGCTGCACACACTGTTACAGAGTACAGAGAAATCTGTGAACCAGTGAATTCACAATTTTCTTTTTCATATTCTGATGGGCCATTCCACGAAAACTCCGTTCCCACGCTCGAAATGCTCAGTTGTTACGAAAAAATATTAATAGAAAATGGTGCATCAGACGTATTGATCCCTTAACTAGAGGATAGTAACTTTTCTATTGCTTTCATTTTGCAACTACTGAGAATTTCACGCGTGGGAACGAAGCGGACCGTGGAATTGCCCTGATGTCGATGAGATTGACTTTTGTTTGAAGGGTGCTCATTGACCTTGGATTCCTGGATGGTATTCCGAATGCGATAACAAATGAAATAAATGCGATCAATTTACTAACTACGAGATTGGTAGATATGAACGCACACCAAGCATTGGTCCTCACAAAAAATCCTTTCTAAAAGGGAAATGTGACGCAGATCCTCGTCCCTTCTTCCAAAACAACTGATATCGATTTGAATTTCCATGAGTGAAAATGACCACCACAATTTCGTCTACAACATATCAACAGTTTTTTTGAGCCGCCGCCGTCGCCGCCAGACCATGGGCTACCGCCGCCAAACCGAAGCGCAGCTGCTACTACTTACATGGGCGAAAATGGTCCCCTCAACTTACTCTACAACATATCAAAATTTTTTTTTGAGCCCCCGCCTATTTTCCGCCGTTTTGGCGGTTACTCCAATACACCACACGTTCAAACCAACAACTTTCCCTTTGACACCAAACATCTATCTCGAACACCCAACCTTTGTCACATGCAAAATGTCTACTATACACACACAAACACATACATACATACCCTCTTTTTTAAAATCTCATATGGCGTAGAATGGTCACCCGAAGGTCCCTGAAAAATTTCAACAAAAGTTGTCGAGCCATTTCCGAAGAAACCAGTAACGAACTAATTAACGTAGAATCTTTTCATTAACTTTGGCTTCCTCGAAAATGCACTTTTGTATTGAAAATGATCATTTTCTAAAGGCCATATATCCGGATCCACTGAACCGATTTTAATGAGTGAAAAGACACTTCGCCATAGAATCCGGGAAAAATATTTTCCGTGGAGTATTTAGCAAGGGGAGGAGGGAAGAAGTCAAATCAAACCGCAGTCTACGAAAAAAAATTTCCTAACTTTTTGTTCGTAAGTGGACTTGCGTCACGGGCGCATTGCTACCGCACGCACATGATTCTAAGAAATTGTCTAGCAATTCCCAATATTATACATCGAAAGCTAACTAATTTGACAAGATGATAAAAAATTCGGCTCACTTCCAAGAGAGAAAGAGCTGGTATTAACACCCAACATTGCTTCTTCAGCTTTTATATTCGATGCATGCTGCCATTTATTTATTTATTGTATTTAGCGTATGGTTTCTTACATCTTATTCTACAATTATTTTTTTTATATTACAATTGTGAGTCACCGAGAGGTCATTACGACAGGTTCGGTAATAATTCCACAATTGAACATTTAGACTTAATACTATTTTCCATTTTTCACACTTCTTCATTCATAGGCGATTTGTTTTTTCGGTGCTATTGCCGGGGAGGTTGGCTAGCCAACAGTTCCGACGACCGGATGATGACATTATTGTGTGATTAGGGCGCCATCTTTTCGTGTCTTTTGTTTTTGGTGAATATGGTGTCATCTATGGTACAGCAGCGGGATTATTGGACCATTTATGATGACCATTCACTGTGCATTGTTATTTGAGTGACGTCATTAAATGCACGTGTTTCGATGGCTAAGTTCAATCGCCGCTAGATTTTTTGATTAAATTTAATTGTCTTACCCGCCGCCAACGAAGGTTTTTTTTGACAGACACCGCTGAAAATTTTTTCGGCTCTCACAACTGCTACGAGAAGATGGTTAACATCTAGACGTGTTTCTTATGAGACGCAACTCGTAGATATACAATAATAATAAGAATCCGCCGTTACAACCCGTCCGGGTCGAAGGCTAGATCATTTTATTTACTAGTTCCGCAATTTTTTGTGAGCTTTTGCTCTTAGGGATCCTTTCGTTACCGACGTTTTTTTTTACTGTGTCAGTGGTAAATTGCACACAAACCTAGTGCCCTCTATGATGTACCAGGGCAGTAACTAGTAGGGCTTAGAATGCTGGTTTTTGCTTCATCAATGTATTTTACCGGCAGGCATTTTTTCGACCACATGCTTAACGTGGATTCCGAACCACGCCTAACGGTAGCTAGCATTTTACCATTAGGATTTATTCTGGTGCTAATTATATCTCCGTCCAAAGTCAGACTCAGATATTTGTACACAGAATTCATCGAAGGTAGATGCTATTCGCCGGCGCCGGCGAATAGTCAGAAGATATGAAAGTGGCTATTCGCCGGCGCCATCGAATAGCAACCACTTCGAAGATGCAATGGCATGACGTAGCCATAATATCGTCAGAAACAGAACTTATATTTGATTTATCAAAAATAAATATGTAACTCAAAACATGAAAATGTTGTCTGGCCTGAACTCGTTTATTTCATGATTAGTGCTATTAGTCATTTTCATATATTTTGTCACTAACTCCGTCATTCACCTAATTTTCGTGGCATTTCGTAAAAGGAATAATTCCTAGGTCTTCCTAACGTTTAAGCTCAAGTTCACTAGTGTAGTTTTCTTAGCGACCTAGTTTTCGGAACAATTCGTGAAAGGACAAATTCGCTAGGTTTCCGTGAATATTTCCTCAAAGCCCAAAGTCTCGAGTTTTGTTACCCGCCTAGGTTTCGAGGCATTTCGTAAAAGGAAAAATTCCAAGGTTTTCGTGAGGTTTCCTTAGAGCGCAAGTTCACTAGTTTCGTTTCGACCTATATTTTGGCGCAAAGTCCCTAGTTTCGTTACCCACCAAGGTTTCGTGGCATTTCGTAAAAGAAAAAGCACCTAGGTCTTCGTGACGTTTCCTTAAAGCGTTAGTTTATTAGTTTCATTAGCGACGTAGTTTTCGGGACAATTCGTAAAAGGACAAGTTCCCTAGGTTTCCTTACAGCTCAAAGTCCCTAGTTTCGTTACCCACCCCGGTTTCCTGAATTTCGTAAAAGGAAAAATTCCCTAGGCCTTCGTGACGTTTCCTGAAATTGCAAGTTCACTAGTTTCGTATTTTCGTTACAAAATCAAATGATCTTTGGCCGTTATTTCACTTGTCACCAAGTTTCTTATCGATTTCACGATTTTAGCAATATTTTTAGTGTTTTTTCTTGCGACGTTTCATAAAGGATAACTCCTCTAGTTTCGTTACCTAAGAGTATCGTAACATTTTGTGAAGTGCGCCGGCGAGTAGCCATTTTCATCTTCTGGCTATTCGCCGGCGCTGGCGAATAGTCACTTCGTTCATCGAATATGCGTGACGTCATATTTGTCATTCTTCTATGTACGATTCGTTGCGGCACCAAAATCACAACTACCCAAATTATGAAGCCTGGGTGTGCCTAGGAACGTTACTTTCATGCTATACATTGAAGAAAAATTCTATACAGAATTTATCCCCACCAGGATTGAACCCGGATATTGTTGGTGGAAAGCCAGTACGTTACCACTGAGCTAACCCGTTCCTCGTAGATATACAGTCGCTGAATCTTACATAAAAAATACATCTCGAAATGTTTTTTGAAACGTTGCACAAGAAACAAATGACAAAATATCAACATTTACATTTAAAACAAAGACTCAGTATCGAAACCCAACGAGGCAATGCAACATTTATTCGTGGGACTTTACCCTCAACAAATTCACTTGAAGAGATTTTTTATTTGCTTTCCAAGCAAACCTGGAATTAACTTCAATTCTATGATATATCTTTTATTAGAAAAAGTTGAAAAGTAAAGTTAAATGTTCGAAGAAACTTCACATTTTCACAAAAACTACAGTTAAAAAATCATAGGATTGTGCAATTTGTTCTTAACATTTCAAGCTGGTCGAATACATAAAAACAAAACTAGTAGAATTCGTCTTACACTTCTCAATGAACAAAGAAATACAATACGTCCATTACATGAATACAACACGTAAAATTCGTCTTACTCTCAGTGGTATTCGTCAGTGCCGTAGCCAGAGGGTGCGCAGGTTTTTCTTTAATTTGCTCGGATTTCGTTGCTTTTACCTTTCGTCCCCTGAAATCTCTAGATGCGTGGGTGCTGCTACGGCACTGGTATTCGTCTCATAGGTAAGTTGAATTCTGTATGTTGTTTACAAAAATACACCTCATAGGGTGAAAACAGCCTTTTCAGAAATTGCTTTAGTTACGATCCCCTATTGTCTTTTCCTTTGCTCTCAAAAAAGAACAAAAGAAAGGCTTGTAACCAGCACGGGGCTCGTAACGGGTGCACGTAACGGGTCGTTGAAAAAAGTAAGATGAATTCTTACTTTCTTTGTTCTTACATAAGAGTAATATGAATTTTATTCATGTATTTGACCAGCCGGTAATGCTAACAACAAAGTTGCACAATCTTATGATTCTTTCACTGTATTTAAAAGTGACTCTTCGTGCTTGTGTTTCTTTATTCTGCGATTTACTTGATTATATCATTCTCTTCGTCGGACATGCTACTCGAGACAAAAAAATGACAATATAAATTGGATGGATGCAAATCTTATAAAAGTTGTTCAATTTTATGGAAAGTATATAACAAATTGCAAATGAAAATTTCATTGAAACTCAATTTTATCGCAGGTAATTCTTTTAACAGAGTTTTTCATTCTCTCAAACTAGATTGAGCGTAACATAAAAAGTAGTGAAGCTCCCTGAAATAAACTCAAATTTGTTTTTGCTTTGTTCATACAATTGAATGCAATCATTTTCCAGACAACATTTACATGCTCGAATAAAGCTCAACTGCAATCCGTTCTTTATTGTACCCTTGTTTCTACTTACATTCACTTTCGCATGGTCAAATGACTTTTCCCATTTTTCCCCAAATATGCATGAATATTCAGTGAATGCAGATTGCAAAGACTATAGTCTAGTCTCGAGATAAAAAGCATTGCCTTCGATATTATTTTCAATTTTAACTTGTAAGCTTGTGCATAAGAGACACTCAATACTCGCTGGACTATGAATCTTTTACATTCATTATACAACAGAGTACCCGAATATTTTCTGTACAATGTACATAGTCTGTGTGGCGAAGATAGTGTACCTTTACAGCTTCATACATTATCCTTTGTAAAAAAAAAGACTCCAGCTGGTAGCTTGCAATGTTTCGGGCATGAATAATTCTGCACGAGAAAACGATAAAAATAGCATCAAGAAATAGTATTTTTATATTTTATGTTCGATATTCATAAAGCAACACCATACAACACATGTTGTCTGGAATGGTATAATGAACCTATAATCAGATGCAATCTAAGCGTATTCTATTATTTATTATTGATAGCCTGAGGAGGAGAACGGCTTTTGACTGACTCTGTCTTATAGCGCGGTGTTCAAGAGTCGTTTCATATTAAACTTTCAGTTGAAATAAGTTGACAGTAGAAAAATAATTTCGTTATTGGATAACATCTTTAAGCACTTAATCCGTAGATGAGAGGAGGAGCGGTAAAGGTGTTTTCAGTGATATGAATGATACTAAGAAAACTTGTGTTGCTGTATACCACGAAAATGTTTTGGTGTGACTTAGGGGACCGCAATACAAAGTCGTCTAACCTGTTCATAAATTACGTCACACAGTCTTTCAGGATTTTCGAAAACCCTCGCTCGTTTTGCAAAATGGGCCACATTTGATCCATATTTCTATGAGCCGTCACATTTTGCAGAACGCCTCTATCCATAAAATGTGACGCAATTTATAATTAGCCCCTAAGCAGAAAATCAAAATACACTCAAATTCCATTTGATGTTTGCTTTTTCTCTACGTGTAGTCTTGGTAGACGTACACATCTTGTTTGAATTGTAGTCACACGAGAAGTCAAACCAGCGTTTCCGAACAGTCAACATAGGCCGGTCATCATCGAAATTGGAATGAGTGTCCCAATTATTGCATCTGTGCCAAGACTGCGATGGAATTTACGTAAAGCTAATTGGATTCAATACTCAATCCAACTGGATGCATCTATCCGATTTATACCGCCAGACCCGCAAAACTATAACCGATTCACCAATCTGGTCATCAATACAGCGAAAAAATGTGTGCCTCGATGGTATAGAAAGGAGTACATCCCATGTTGGAACGAGGAAAGTGACCGTCTATATGCTGAATTTCAGGACAAAGACGACCCTGAACGGCGAGAGAATTGCTGAAGTCCCTAGACGAGGCCAGAAAGCAGCGGTGGATTAATACAGTTGAGAGCATAAGTTTCACCCACTCGTGTCGTAAAGGTGGGTCTTTGATCAGGAAACTAGGTGGCGCTAGCAAACTGAACAAGAGAAAGCCTAACATCCATGCTGACCGTAAAGCACGCCGCATTATTCAATCGTTAAACGCTCCATCGAAAAAATGGTTTCCAACCGTGTGCTTCGAGCATACCACCAGCTTCGCAGGGTTACACCAGTAGACAGTGATCTGTCAAGTCCTTTCAACATTGCTGACATCAACTCTGCCTTACTGCTCATGAAGAATGGGAAAGCCAGTGGCTTTGATGCTATATATCCGGAATTTCTGACGTTGAGTGGCTCTAGAACCAGGCTATGGCTCACGAGGTTTTTCTCAAATGACCTTTCGTCGAATACATTACCACCGCAATTCAAGAGGACTAAGATCATTGCTCTTCTCAAACCTGGGAAAACCGATGATCGTCCAAAAAATCTTCGCCCAATCGCGCTGCTATCGGTGATTTTCAAGCTTTTCGAGCGGCTGATGTATGAGAGAATCGCAGCGGACATTAAAAAGGTCCTACCAGGGGAGCAAGCAGGCTTCAGAAAAAATCGCAGCTGCGCCGAGCAGGTACTGACCTTAACGAACCACATCGAATCTGGCTTTCAGCGAAATCTAAAAACTGACGTCGTTTTCATCAACCTAACAGCTGCGTACGATACGGTTCGGAAGGGAGGCCTATTGTACAATAGGAGGGATCGCTTTTTCCAAATGACCTAGGGGAGTGGTCTACAAAATATTTTTATGTCGAGAACACTCGAAAAACACCAGGCTTAGGTGGTTGGACGAATTTTATTGCTGGCACAAAATCGATAAAGTCAAAATTTCGAGTTTCGGTGAATTTTCCCATTGCGAACTCTACCAAAAACCATTTTTGTGCTTTTATCCCGACCTGACATTGCTTTTCGACAATTCTATACCCATTTGAGGTGTAAAAATAAATTTGGGGCTATACAAGAAGAAATGATAGCTTTTGTGTAGTTTCAAAGTTTGCCAACGGTCGAAAATTGGGTGTTTTCATAGCTTTAAACAATTCAAAAACCCACTTTTTTCATTTGAAAAAGTCAGGAATGGCGTCAAATACGTCGAAAACTGTATTTCTAGTTGATATAATAATAATAATAATAATCTGCCTTACAACCCATGAAGGGTTAGAGGCTAGATCATTATTTACTAGTTTCGCTGTTTGTGGTTCTACTTTTTTTTAGATCCTTTCATTACCGGAAAGTTTTACTGTGCCAGTGGTAAGCTGTGCGACAAACCGGACAAGCCCAGTGCCATCTATGAGATGTAACTAGGAGCGAAACTAGTAGGAGTAGAATACCGGTTCTCGCAACAATGCCTTTTCTGGTAAGCCGTACGATGGCACTACACTCAACTTCACTTGACTTGAACGATTCAATCAGTTTTGTTTTGTTTACAAATCTAACAATCGGTACAAATCTGTCTGCGATTGAGTTTCGAACCAACGCACTGACAACTCAATTTCGTAGTAGCACGCAGACGTGTTAACGACTACGCTATCGAGTTGATATACCCTAGTTGATATACGAACACCACATCCACAGCATAATGAAGTCGACTTTAATGTATTTCTGACGAAGTCATCAGTTAGTAGAGGTTCTGCAGCTATCAAGGCCGATTGGATCCATAACACAAATTATTCGAAAATGACAGCTTTTCGTCAGGAACAAAGTGATGATGACGCTTTCGTTGTCGTGAAAAAATAAAGGTAAAATTTTACTTTAAGGGGGTGGCGCGGAAAGGGTCGAGGGGGGTTGGGGGTGGTAGGGGTCCACCCCCACAACAATAATATGTGGTTAGTAGGTGGCGCTCACATCAGGTTTAGTAGTGGGAGCAGTTAAAAGTTATGAATTAGTGGTATTACTATATGACGGAAAATGCGCAATTGAAGGGGTTGAGGAACACAAATACATCCCCGCAATTGGTTAAAAGTGGGTTTTTGCGCTTTAACTGTGGAAATGTGAGGTAACCATGTAATTCGACATTGGATTTTATTACAAAATTATGAAAATATGGATATTTTAGCGCTTTAATTATAACATTATGAAGTACGAATGAAATCATTCCGAATTTTAGCGCTTTAATTTTGTAAGCATCTGCTAAGCATGGGCTTACCCAGGATACGCCACGAGGAGGCTGCTTACATGTATCCCATTGGCCCTGAAAAGGGCCGTTTACCATACTGAGTGGGGACCCCTCGGTTCGTCGCTCCCGAAGTATTTATCGACTCCAAACCCCCTCAGTATGGTGCATTGTACAGTCAATTGCTATTACTGTCTTTTAGTACGTCCATCAAGATAGGTAACTTTTTTGAGTGTGGTGTCGAAGGAGTACGCGCGACTTCGTCTTTCTGCACCATTTATTGGATCATTGAAGTAAGCATATCGATATTGTATATTCGCTCGTCGCGCACGTGTGTAATTGCTTCGCAACGTGAAAGTTAATACTTCGTGCAGTAAACACTCTGAAACTCCATTTCTAAATGCAAAATTAACCACTACCATCCTGTTTTGATTCTTGAAAGATGGATTCCAGAAAGCCGTTCGAATAAATTGTGGCCATGTGCCTGCGTCTCCAATCATCAGTTGTAAGAACAGCCAGGGATTACACATTTGTCGAGCGAGAGCAATTGCTTCAGCATCAAATTCAACGGAAGCCATGATTTTGTATGAAATGCTCTACGACAAATATGCAAATGACAGCTCAATGTAAACAATTGATTAGGAATTATACGCCGTATTTAAGCCTTTCCGAACGAAGTTCGATTTTTCAAATCGGCACAATTTCGGAAGTCCGATTTTTCAAATCGGCACAATTTCGTTAATTGAATATTAATTTATATGACGTACGACGTAACTGTTAATCGATTGCTTACATTGATTTGTCATTTGGATATTTAGAAAGCTTTAGATTTATTATGGATGTGATTAGCTTTACTTCGATTGTAAGATTACACGCCTTGGAGGGCGATGATGGCATCCTATCATTGGCGAAAAAACTACATTTGGTTGGAACACCGCCGAATTGCGATGATTGTGGGTCTCTAATGACAGAGGAAAATGATGTATCAAACGTGGACGGCGTGAGATGGAAATGCAAAGGCAAAATTATACGCAACAAAAAAGCGGCGAAGTTGTGCAACTCCAGCAAATCATATCGTAAAAATACATTCTTCGAAGGGACGCATTTGAAACTTTGGAAAGTACTTGGCTTTATAGACCTTTGGCTAAAAAAAGTTCAGCTGAATCACATAAGTTCTTTGTTAGAGAATACGACGCAGAAAACATTGGTGGATTGGTCGTCCTATTGCCGCGAAGTCACGTTCGATGGAATGGTATATAACGTTAATCCATTGGGAGGTACAGGACGTACGGTCGAAATTGACGAGTCCAAATTCGGTAAACGAAAATACAACAGAGGTCGTCGTGTTGAAGGAAAGTGGGTGTTTGGAGGCGTAGAGAGAGAAACAGGACATTGTTTCATGATTCCAGTCGATCAACGAGGCAAGGATGTGCTATTATGCATAATAAAGCACTTCATTTTACCAGGTACGACAATTATATCAGACTGTTGGCGCGCATACAATTGTTTAGAAGACGAGGGATTCGTCCACCAAACCGTTAACCATTCAAAAACATTTAAAGATCCAGATACAGGAGCCCACACAAACACCATAGAAACTTCCTGGCGACACTCAAAGGAAGTCGTTGGAAGTCACAATCGCCAGTCTGAATTTTTGGCTGGTAAATTAAGTAAATATTTGTTTCTGAAACATTGCAGAATTCAAAACATTGATCCTTTCAATGAATTTTGTAAAATGGCTGCCACATTGTACGACGGCAAAGGAATGCTGCGCGAATTCAATGATATTCATAGATTTGATCAACTGCAAATTGAATTACAAGCAATCTATGATAAATTGTAAATGCAGCATCATAGCATACAAGCCATACTGAGGGGGTTTGGAGTCGATAAATACTTCGGGAGCGACGAACCGAGGGGTCCCCACTCAGTATGGTAAACGGCCTTTTTCAGGGCCAATGGGATACATGTAGGCAGCCTCCTCGATGCTTACAAAATTAAAGCGCTAAAATTCGGAATGATTTCATTCGTACTTCATAATGTTATAATTAAAGCGCTAAAATATCCATATTTTCATAATTTTGTAATAAAATCCAATGTCGAATTACATGGTTACCTCACATTTCCACAGTTAAAGCGCAAAAACCCACTTTTAACCAATTGCGGGGATGTATTTGTGTTCATCAACCCCTTCAATTACGCATTTTCCGTCATATAGTAATACCACTAATTCATAACTTTTAACTGCTCCCACTACTAAACCTGATGTGAGCGCCACCTACTAACCACATATTATTGTTGTGGGGGTGGACCCCTACCACCCCCAACCCCCCTCGACCCTTTCCGCGCCACCCCCTTAAAGTAAAATTTTACCAAAATAAAAATAAAAAACCACAAGAGTGGCCAAATAGCGTAGAATTCTCAAATTGTAGATCCATCAATGCATCACCATAAAGTTTCGTTAAAAAACAAACGTAGACCAGAAAAGACGACAAACTGAACAGAAACAATAGC
>CM055403.1:21258323-21460607 GCA_029228625.1 Pseudolycoriella hygida | reverse complement strand
GGTAAAATTTTACTTTAAGGGGGTGGCGCGGAAAGGGTCGAGGGGGGTTGGGGGTGGTAGGGGTCCACCCCCACAACAATAATATGTGGTTAGTAGGTGGCGCTCACATCAGGTTTAGTAGTGGGAGCAGTTAAAAGTTATGAATTAGTGGTATTACTATATGACGGAAAATGCGTAATTGAAGAGGTTGAGGAACACAAATACATCCCCGCAATTGGTTAAAAGTGGGTTTTTGCGCTTTAACTGTGGAAATGTGAGGTAACCATGTAATTCGACATTGGATTTTATTACAAAATTATGAAAATATGGATATTTTAGCGCTTTAATTATAACATTATGAAGTACGAATGAAATCATTCCGAATTTTAGCGCTTTAATTTTGTAAGCATCTGCTACGCATGGACTTACCCAGGATACGCCACGAGGAGGCTGCTTACATGTATCCCATTGGCCCTGAAAAGGGCCGTTTACCATACTGAGTGGGGACCCCTCGGTTCGTCGCTCCCGAAGTATTTATCGACTCCAAACCCCCTCAGTATGGTGCATTGTACAGTCAATTGCTATTACTGTCTTTTAGTACGTCCATCAAGATAGGTAACTTTTTTGAGTGTGGTGTCGAAGGAGTACGCGCGACTTCGTCTTTCTGCACCATTTATTGGATCATTGAAGTAAGCATATCGATATTGTATATTCGCTCGTCGCGCACGTGTGTAATTGCTTCGCAACGTGAAAGTTAATACTTCGTGCAGTAAACACTCTGAAACTCCATTTCTAAATGCAAAATTAACCACTACCATCCTGTTTTGATTCTTGAAAGATGGATTCCAGAAAGCCGTTCGAATAAATTGTGGCCATGTGCCTGCGTCTCCAATCATCAGTTGTAAGAACAGCCAGGGATTACACATTTGTCGAGCGAGAGCAATTGCTTCAGCATCAAATTCAACGGAAGCCATGATTTTGTATGAAATGCTCTACGACAAATATGCAAATGACAGCTCAATGTAAACAATTGATTAGGAATTATACGCCGTATTTAAGCCTTTCCGAACGAAGTTCGATTTTTCAAATCGGCACAATTTCGGAAGTCCGATTTTTCAAATCGGCACAATTTCGTTAATTGAATATTAATTTATATGACGTACGACGTAACTGTTAATCGATTGCTTACATTGATTTGTCATTTGGATATTTAGAAAGCTTTAGATTTATTATGGATGTGATTAGCTTTACTTCGATTGTAAGATTACACGCCTTGGAGGGCGATGATGGCATCCTATCATTGGCGAAAAAACTACATTTGGTTGGAACACCGCCGAATTGCGATGATTGTGGGTCTCTAATGACAGAGGAAAATGATGTATCAAACGTGGACGGCGTGAGATGGAAATGCAAAGGCAAAATTATACGCAACAAAAAAGCGGCGAAGTTGTGCAACTCCAGCAAATCATATCGTAAAAATACATTCTTCGAAGGGACGCATTTGAAACTTTGGAAAGTACTTGGCTTTATAGACCTTTGGCTAAAAAAAGTTCAGCTGAATCACATAAGTTCTTTGTTAGAGAATACGACGCAGAAAACATTGGTGGATTGGTCGTCCTATTGCCGCGAAGTCACGTTCGATGGAATGGTATATAACGTTAATCCATTGGGAGGTACAGGACGTACGGTCGAAATTGACGAGTCCAAATTCGGTAAACGAAAATACAACAGAGGTCGTCGTGTTGAAGGAAAGTGGGTGTTTGGAGGCGTAGAGAGAGAAACAGGACATTGTTTCATGATTCCAGTCGATCAACGAGGCAAGGATGTGCTATTATGCATAATAAAGCACTTCATTTTACCAGGTACGACAATTATATCAGACTGTTGGCGCGCATACAATTGTTTAGAAGACGAGGGATTCGTCCACCAAACCGTTAACCATTCAAAAACATTTAAAGATCCAGATACAGGAGCCCACACAAACACCATAGAAACTTCCTGGCGACACTCAAAGGAAGTCGTTGGAAGTCACAATCGCCAGTCTGAATTTTTGGATGGTAAATTAAGTAAATATTTGTTTCTGAAACATTGCAGAATTCAAAACATTGATCCTTTCAATGAATTTTGTAAAATGGCTGCCACATTGTACGACGGCAAAGGAATGCTGCGCGAATTCAATGATATTCATAGATTTGATCAACTGCAAATTGAATTACAAGCAATCTATGATAAATTGTAAATGCAGCATCATAGCATACAAGCCATACTGAGGGGGTTTGGAGTCGATAAATACTTCGGGAGCGACGAACCGAGGGGTCCCCACTCAGTATGGTAAACGGCCCTTTTCAGGGCCAATGGGATACATGTAAGCAGCCTCCTCGTGGCGTATCCTGGGTAAGGCCATGCTTAGCAGATGCTTACAAAATTAAAGCGCTAAAATTCGGAATGATTTCATTCGTACTTCATAATGTTATAATTAAAGCGCTAAAATATCCATATTTTCATAATTTTGTAATAAAATCCAATGTCGAATTACATGGTTACCTCACATTTCCACAGTTAAAGCGCAAAAACCCACTTTTAACCAATTGCGGGGATGTATTTGTGTTCATCAACCCCTTCAATTACGCATTTTCCGTCATATAGTAATACCACTAATTCATAACTTTTAACTGCTCCCACTACTAAACCTGATGTGAGCGCCACCTACTAACCACATATTATTGTTGTGGGGGTGGACCCCTACCACCCCCAACCCCCCTCGACCCTTTCCGCGCCACCCCCTTAAAGTAAAATTTTACCAAAATAAAAATAAAAAACCACAAGAGTGGCCAAATAGCGTAGAATTCTCAAATTGTAGATCCATCAATGCATCACCATAAAGTTTCGTTAAAAAACAAACGTAGACCAGAAAAGACGACAAACTGAACAGAAACAATAGCAATTGTGTTTAAGCCATACATGCACACTGCACACGTCTACACCGTACGAACGACTGAACTGTACTGCACTGTACTGTAAGTAAAATGATCTAGCCTCTATCCCGAACGGGTTGTAACAGCGGACTGTTCTTTTTTGTTTTGAAGCAAACTTTTCGAAAAAGAACTTTTGACGGCCACGGAAAATTGAGAATTTTTGATGTTATAAACAATCTGTATTTCACAGAAAATTTGGTGTTTAATTCTTCATGGTTGGTTGGTAAAAAGTTTTTAAGAAAATTTCATAAATATTTGCTTCGAAATTTTATTGAAAAATTTCGGGCCGATCGCCGCAGCCGATTAACTTTCCTGCGCCGATGTACGCCGCGGCCGTCGAAAGAAAAATTTTGCGCCTCGGTCTTCGCTGTCGATTAATTTTAAAGCGCCTATTTGCGCCGCCACCGACAAATAAAAAAATTATTTGCGCCACCGCCGATAAATGTTTACCGGCTCACAAGTCTAACATATTATACTCTAGTTTATACCATTAAAACATTTTTATTGGTTTTCACTTGAATTTCGCTGTCTTATTGAATTTAAATCATTTCTAATTTGACTTTCACATCATTCGACTACAACATAAAACTTATTTCCCTATCAGTTTTCATAAGACTCGATTATAATATGTTAATAATACTCCTACTATCAGGAATATTATTATATGCTCGAATGCTACGGGAATGCGTTTAGAAGAATAATGACAGCGAGACCTAATATTTCAATTCGAGGAAGTTAACAGTTTCCTAACCCACACAAATGCCGTCAGTTAAAACCTCAGAGATTTTATTTTCGATATTAGGTTTGTTTCAATGCATTTTACAGAAAAACATTAAAAATCATAGATCCTTAATTTGAAGCTATACAACGTCGATTAGCGTTCCATGATAATCGTTTGAGGTTTAAAATATACTACACGCCTATTAAATTATAATCAACACATTTACACCGCATGATATCGTTCAGTTGCTTATATCTCATGTAAAAGATGTTTGCTTCATTAATGTAAATAATTGGATATAATTTTGTTATTAGATTATGTTGAAATATAAACGTTATTAAAATGTCGTATACACGTATATACACGTATATACTATATTCAAGTAACGATATGGCATTGCATGATGTACTTCAAAAATCAATCAATCTTGTGGATACGAATACCTCGGGGTATTTTAGGTTTTTCGAAATTTATGCAAAATTAATAAACATTATACCAATAATTGTTAGGTGTAGGCAAACTTTTCCTTAAATAATTTAGCTTATTTATATAACTTGATGGTGGCTTGATAAACATCCAATGAACTTGTAAATATTTGGTTTTGGCGTTTTCGATAATGAAATTAAGTAAATTTTCATTTCATCGGTAGAAAATCAACTCCGACTGTAAGTTTTTGAACTTTTCTTATTAGCTTTGACCTATGATTCACCCTTCATCATAACTGCCATTCCATCCATTTCTATCGTGAGATCTGAATCACTTGTTACGCAAGTCCTTCTTTCGATTGAACGTATGATAAGGTAAACTAGAGAATCTGTTGCAGATATATGATGATTTAAGGGAGATTATGTTAAAATGATGTGAATGCTTTTCCAATTTAAAATTGATGGAAAAATAATGTAACGAAATCCTTTGTTGTTAAATTAATTATCCATCTTTTATCTTTTGTACATCTTTTTTACATAATCCACATAAATTTTACATTATTATCCACGAACATTTTTCCATGGAACATACACACAATTAACGTCATTTTTACATCAAAAATATAATTTTGTCGAATATAATTTTGAAATATACCCTAGTAAATCACTTTTGTTTCAATTTGTGTCAATTATTTGTCAAAGACTGCCAGTTTATATTATGGTACGTCACTGGCACTAAAGATATGTACAAAAAGCTGAGGGTAGGGTTGATCGAAATTTTATTCTTACTCAACTGGTATCGCTATATTCTTCACAAAAAATTCACTGCAATACTTCACTATGACCGAAGTCATCGAAATATTTTGTCCTTCAGTTAGTTATTTAGCACGGTGGGGCATAGGCCTAGTAGAAAAAGTGTTGTAACCAGCCGTAAGTCTTCACCGAATCTAGCTGTTATATGTTTTCACCCGTCAACAGACAAAAAGGCTCTAGCTACACGGTACGCAGCAAATGTAGATTCTGAAATAGTAATGTATTTGTTGTACACGTACACAGCCAATGTGGATTGCAAAAGTAGCAAAATAAGAAATTTCCGAATAGCGGGTGTATCCTATTTTGCGTAACTGTACACAAAGTTGGTTTGCCCGCCACCGATATCATATGTATCGCTCGTAATAATGTCAGACCTCTATAGGGGCTGTCCCTTAATTACATAACACGGTTTTCGGGCTTAGACCCCCTCCCCCCCCCCCTCGGTGTCAGAATGCATAGTCAAGTTCTTTTAGAACTATCAGAATTTACACGACTCTCAGAAATTACCCAAAGTAATGTCGAAAGCCCTCCCGAAGTACATTTTCTGAACTCTGCCACCAATCACGCGTTGTCTAATGTTCTTATCCCTCTGAGTTCTAGAAGTGGCTGAATCTCAGGATTGGGACATTTTTCGGGAAACCCCTGAAACACGTGTTCGATAACATTTAATTCTCTACAACTTTGCCTTTGGAAGCAACTTTCTATCTGTCATAGTTCTTGATATATGAATCATCCCTTCCAATTCTAGAAATGGCTAAATCTCGGAATTGGGACGTTTCTGGGGAAAACCCTGAAACACGTGTTCGCTAAAATTTAATTCTCAACTACTTTGCTATTGGAAGCAGCTTTCCATCTGTCATAGTTCTTGAGATATGACTCATCCCTACCAATTCTAGAAGTGGCTAAATCTCGGGATTGGGACGTTTCTTGGGAAAACCTTGAAACTAGGGAATTAGGGAATGCAAACCGAAGCAAAAATTGAAAAACCGGTTTTCGGTTTTTTCTGGTAAAAAAACCGCGGTTAACCGGAGCCTATTTTCCTCACATTTTTATAAAGAATATTTTCGCTTCTCTCAATAAAGGCGGCTTTGCAATTCGTTTGTAAAGAGAGCACAATACATAAATCAAATCTAGTTCACATATCTTCAGTATATAAAAAAATTCACGTTACAGTAGAGCTGTTCATTTTTCAGTAAGACTATAAAGAAAATTCATTTTATTTTGTTATATACTCACAGTGCACTAGATTTGTGCGATCGAAGATTGTGGTATTTTTTGTTCCTAAAATGCGTGTTTGAGCGCTCAATATATAAAACTATTTACGCTACAAGAACTGTCGGGTATTTTATGTTCTCTAAATGCTAAAAAAGTCTCGGCTCCGCCTCGAACTTTGTTATCATTTCTCGAACATAAAATACTCTTTACAGTTTTTGTAGCATAAAATACTATTTTTTTCTGCAACTACTTTGTACAACGATGCAAAATTATGTTCTACAACTGTTGAACGTAAGTTTTACTTTGTCATGGAATTGTTTTTATTGATCCAATAAAAATTTTTCTGCGACAATGTGAATGTTTGAACGTTGACTTTTGGAGCAATAATCTTTACGAAAATACTCAGAAGTCTTCTGAAACTAAAAATTACAAATTCGACTATCCACAAATGGTACGAAATTTTGTCTTCGTGGTAATTTTTGCAACTTGACCTCTTGACACAGTCATGTGACGGAAAAGAACTAATTTTTTTTGTAAAAAACCGGTTTTAGAAGAAAAAAAACCGTCGGTTTTTCAGTGTCCAAAATCGGGCGGTTAACCGAAAAACCGGTTCGGTTTAAAACCGGGTTGCATTCCCTACTTGAAACGCGTGTTCGCTAAAATTTAATTCTCTACAACTTTGCCATTGGAAGCAACTTTCCATCTGTCGTAGTTCTTGAGATATGACTCATCCCTACCAATTCTAGAAATGGCTAAATCTCGGGATTGGGACGTTTCTGGGGAAAACTCTGAAACTCATGTTCGCTAAAATTTGATTCTTTACAACTTTGCCTTTGAAAGCAACTTCCTATCTATCATAGTTCTTGATATATGAATCATCCCTTCCAATTCTAGAAGTGGCTAAATCTCGGGATTGGGACCGGACGTTTCTGGGGAAAACCCTGAAACACGTGTTCGCTAAAATCTAGTTCTCTACAGTTTTGTCCTAGAAAGTAGCTTCCTAACTGCCTTAATTCTAGAGATACCTGAGAAAAATTCTTACCAACCCCCAAACAACCATGTTTTTGGACACCTTTTCGACCATATTTCCGAAACTACCAGATCGAGTTTGCTCATCTTTGAACTTGAACCATGGGACATATGTACCTTTCAGCGAAAAAAAAGTTCAGGGTGATCGGTGCAGCCGTTTTGAAAAAAAATTGGAGACGGACAATTTTTTAAATATTGAATGTGTGGGAGCCCTGAATTTGTAGTAAACGTATAGGACCTTCGTACTTCGTACGGGTCTAAAAATACTTTCAAGTACATTCAAGAAAACGTTCTCGCAAAACGATTTGGAGAGCAACCGACTTGAATTTCTATAGCTTTTGAAGAATTTGAATTTGAATTTGACCTAAGATGAATTTCTTCGTAATATTAATTTATCTGTGGGCCAGTTTTCAGTGCGACACATTGTGTGAAAATGATCTTTAACTTTTTGTTGAATGAGCTCTTGATATGAATTTTAGAGTTGCAATCGTAATAGCTCAAAAGATAGTTTTTTCAAAGCGAGTGACTTAAAGACTCACTAGTGAGTTCGCGAGTTCACGAGTTCACGAAATTGATTCAGAGAAAATGAATACTTTTCAACGCATCATACGTTACTTTTTTTTTGCCTATCCCCTCCGAAAAGTTTGTGTTACAAGTACATTTAGTCCCCAACGAGAAACGTGACTTTAATTTATGTGTCTAGTGCAACATTAGCTCATACCAAAAACATTATGCGACGATGTGGTTGAATCAGAAAGTTTTACCATTTTTTCAATATTGAGTTTGCCTTTTGATAATATACGCTGAAAAATGCAAACCAAGCAAAAACTCGCAACATTCAAAATAACAGATCGCACTTTGAATGTAAATTCTTATAAAATTCTTCAAAAGCCCCTATCGGATAACGTTTAGAGTGAAGAGTGGGATGGCAAAGTCGCCTCAACCTAAAAGTTTGACAGAATTAACTTTAACGCATGTAGTTCATAGAACAACAATTTCAGTGTGAGGCTGATTTACCATCCCAAAGAAAAAAATAGGATCTGAAAAACCAAAAGACATGAACATTTAAGGCACCAGCGAAGCATTATGGGATCCATAGGTTCCATAAGGTGGTTTTATGTTATTTTCAGTATGTGAAGTATAAGGAAGACACCCCGAGTTAGCCTGACATTAGTCAACGTCTCCCCAGCTCTAGAACTCGAGACATTGTCGGCCGAATTTTTTGTCCTATGAGATAGTGTCTTTTTTTGATTAAATGTTGGCTCACACTTCTACCGCAATATTGATTCCGATGATCCCAATTCATCACAAAAAATGATCACATCAATGTCAGATATGAGATATGTCAATGATGTGCTGAAATGTAAACACTGTTTTGAAATTATGAGACGAAATCACACAAACGAACATATAGAAATCACTCTACAACAATTACGGCCGAAAAAGTACTTTTCCGGACTCAAACAACACTAACAAAAACTTTAAATTTTCGATCGTAGTAGTCGTAGCGAAAAACATCGAATTATGGTCATTGGGAGAAAAAAAATTTTTTTCAAAAGTTTTAGTGCATTTGCCTACTTTAAAATACGTTCATTGCAAAGTGCATAATGGAACAACAATAAAACAACAAAATTTTGTTTCAACGTTAAAGATTTTCGAAACAATATTTCAGATGAATTATTTTGTTTTTTTCGTCGCTAGTGGGGGAAAGACTTTCCCATGAAGACACAAAAGAGATAAATATTCTCAATGAAATCTTCATTTTTCGTGGGGGTCAAATATACGTGCACGTGTATCACCAACTTTTCGGAGGGGATAGGCAGAAAAATTAGTACCACGACAGGGAATCGAACCCAGAATCTTCACCTTTCCGGGGTGCTGTTCTACCGATTGAGCTATCGTAGACATTTTCAACTCAGATCTAATTTCCAAGCGTTGCATATAGACTAGCCAATGTATCTGTAGCCAAAGCTAGGGTATTTCCTCAATTTTTCAATTTTTAGAAATTTTGGAATTTTTTTGGAAATTTTAGAATTTTTTTTTGGAAATTTGAGAAATTTTAGAAATGAACATTTCCAAAGGCGGAACAGGGCCTGATTTAGAATTATTCAAATACGTTGTCAAATTTCCGTTGTCTGTCTATTTCAAACCCCGGTTTTGCAAAAAGCACTGTGTGCAACACGTATTGGAATGTTATTTTCCAACACACGTCCTAAAAATATGCTGACAAAATCAACATTCCAATACTAGTTGCACAATGTACTATTTCGCCACTCAAAAGTAGTGATAAAAACTGTTTTCGTAACTGCTTTTTAGTTGCGAAAAAGTACCCCATTTCGCAACCAAAAACAGCACGAAAAAGTTCTAAATTCGCAACGAAATTGTATAAAAATAATTTTGCTGCTCCTTTAACTCATTTATATGCCGATCTTGATAGATGTCGCTTGACTCGAAGATAACCAAAATTTAGGATTCAAGATGATCAAAATAGCCCAAGTTGTTCCGATGCCGAATAATTATAGTTTTATTAAATTCAGATTTTGAGACGGAAAGGACTTGCGTAGTGGGCGGCGCCTAGAGGTGGGCGGGCCGCCCGAAACCCGAAGAAAACTCGACCTGACCCGAACCGAATCGGGTATCGGGTATTCGTTTTCTTTTTTTCGAACTCCTAATTTTTCCGGAAAAATCTTAGGTTAGGTATAATTTCGGTTGTCACCATCACCAGTGTTAAATTTCTGACTCAGATTCCAAGTTCGGATTCTTATTAAGTGAGCTTTAAAAACCGATAAGTCTAGAAGAAAAATATCAAATATAACATTCGTTCCCGTGAATAGTTGCAGAAGAAGAAGAAGAATGCAGAGGCATTTCACCGACCTTCGATCAACATCTGAAAGCATTCGTCGGGTTACGAAAATTTTCGTGTTGCGGGTTACGAGTTTTAAAAATATTGGTGGGGTCGGGTCGGGTTTCGAAAATTTGCGGGATGCGGGCTTCGGGTTTCGAGAAATTTTATCTCGTCGGGTCGGGTTTCGAAAAAAGGTCGGCCGGCTCATCTCTAGTAGGCGGGTTTGGGCATGGGACAAGCTGTCGTTTTTCGAATCCGATCAGGCTCAGGGGATGACTGTCACCACCAACACAAACGTCTACAACCGTCTAATTCTAAAAATATGATTGAAGAATCAATCAACACATCATCATAAACAAGTTAATCTAAATAGTGTTAATCACGCTCGCGTCTATCCATCAGATTTAGATAACTTATTTATTTGTGAGCCTCAGCCTCACTTTTAGTAATTATATTAAGGGAATTCACGACAACGATATATACGAGTATATTTTTGTATATCTTGTATATCTCGCATATTTCGTATAAATCGTATATTTTTGTATATTTTCAAAGAACTGTCAAACTACTGAAAATTCTTTTTTTTTATGATTTCTAGCTGAAAATTGTCTTAGGACCGATGTATTTTTAAAGAAATCCGTAGATCTGATGCTTACGAATCGAGAGACAATTAGCTGGAAAAGTTTGATAATGTTTCCGATCCACAATTCAACGACAACAAGAACTGTCTAAGACTTGTTCACCAATGTACGTGTATTCGTAATTGTGGATCAGAAACATTATCAAACTTTTCCAGCATCAGATCTACGGATTTCATTAAAAATATATAGGTCCGAAGACAATTTTCAGCTAGAATTCATCAAAAAAATAGACTTTTCAGTGGTTTGACAGTTCTTTGAAAATATACAAAAATATACGATTTATACGAAATATACGAGATATACAAAAATATACTTCGTATATATCGTTGTCGTGAATTCCCTTATTAAAAATTTGCAAATATTTTCATTTTGCAATCCAATTAATGACTGCAATGATGAAATAATAAAAAATGTATCAACGTTGTCATAAAAAAGCTTGGAAAAATAATTTGAAAACTATGTGAAAATACTCGTTTGGATTGGAACGTGTTTCAATCAAAAACTATGTGATTATTTTCTGGTTTTTATTTTTATGATCAAATATAAAAAATATTAATCCGAAAAAATCAACACACTAGCGTGGCAAAGAAAATATAGAACACACTTTTCCACTTGAAAAGAAAAATATAAATGTGCGAATGGAATGGACGAGAAATTATTTCAGTTTATAAATATTTTCTTTTTTTTTTGCGAATTCATAGCCATATGCCAAGCTAAAGTAGAACACTGAAGCTTATTTTTTTCGACATTTATTTTTAAAACAAATATTTTTATTTACTTTGTAAACATTAATTCGTACTTTTATGAATTGCTAAAAATACCAACTTGTAGATGACACGAAAAGAACAGTTCAATCTCCCAAGGACGATACACCTTCATCGACGACTGGATCCAGGTGGCTTATTCTAACAAATTGATTAAATTCGCCCATAAATCATGAGTAATTGAGAGAACATAAATTTCGCAGATTTTTTGTATGACTCGGTATACCAGGCATTAGCTTTGTCGTCACTTTTTATTGAAATTGATATGTTTACTTGAGTACAGCTGATGATTATCAAAAATTTTGTTCAAAAAATTCTCTAATTCTAATTCCGGTGACAACAAAAAATATGACTCGTACGTACGAATACCAATGAAACTCTTATCTAGCTCGAAAATTGTTGAGATTTATGAAGAGTTATTGTTAGGAACTCTAAAGTATATTTTATGCAAAAATTTTCTTGTTTTCTTAAAACATCAATTTATTTCGGTAAATAATTTGAGTTGAACCGAAATTTATGGAAATTATTTCTATTAAAAATAGGCCAAACCTTTTTGGAACGATAAATCTGGGTATTATCTGGGTATTGCTGCACCTTGAAAGTGCCACCATCAAATTCATCGTGTGGGGCATCGTTGGAAAGATAATAAATCAGCCTTTACGAAAAAATAAATTTGAAAGCATCGGGCTAAATAGGTGGCGCTGACGACGCTCTAAAGTACAAAAATTAAAAAAAAAGAAGTTTTGGAATTTTTCTACCGACAATTTTCTTTCAAAAATTTAAAAATATATATTTTTGGTGTTTTTAAGGCCAAGCAATATTTTTTGTGGGGTAATCTCCGAACGGCTTAGCTCAGTGGTAACGTACTGGCTTTCCACCAAGAATATCCGGGTTCAATCCTGGTGGGGACAAATTCTGTATAGCATGAAAGTAACGTTTCTAAGCACACGTAGGCTTCATAATTTGGGTAGTTGTGAATTTGGTGCCGCAACGAATTGGACATAGAAGAATGACAAATATGACGTCACCCATATTAGATGAATTTTGTGTTAAAATATCTTAATCTAACTTTAAAATAAGAATGGTAAAATGCTAGCTACCGATAAGCGTGGTTTGGAATTCACGTTAAGCATTTGGTCCAAAAAATGCTTGCCGGTAAAACACATTGATGGGGCAAACCGGCATTCTACGCCCTACTAGTTTCCGCACCCAGTACATCATAGATGACACTAGGTTTGTGTGTAATTTACCACTGACACAGTAAAAACTCACAAAAAATGGCGGAACTATTAAATAGAATGATCTAGCCTCTGACCCGGACGGGTTGTAACGGCGGATTATCAGTGCCGGCCTGGGCGCTCGGGCGCAGGGCTTTTTGCCCGATCCGGGCGGTAGCCTGGCCGGGTCTTTTGGATTCTTTTGTATATGCAAAGATTATATATTTCGAAAACAGAGCCATGGCGATTCGATAAGCAAAGAGACCTGTGAGTGTCAGAACAACTGATATAATCTCTTACTGCATATTAAGACAAACGCTAAACTTCCATAGAGTATCGAGGAATGCTTTGCAATTTTATTGAATTGAAGTCTTAAATTACGTTGGAAATCGTCAAAATGGTAAGTTGGAAAGCCATGTGACGCACCGTTCAGGGCACTAAGTATTGGCCTTAGACCCATACTTCCATGGATGAATCTGTTCCTCGCACCTCTCTCTAAAACATAGCAAAAACAATTTTTTCGAAATTTTGCCGACCTTAGGACCGACCGAGGGCCTAAGCCGAAAAGTTTCACCGGACTTCAAAAAGTCACGTTTTCGACTACTTTTTCGATCCGTACTTCGAAAGTTCTTGAGTAATTTCACTTATCATGATCAAAACATTCCTTTTGGGACTACCTTTCGGGGAAAACATGCAGATTCGGAGAACGGTAAGTCCCTTGGGCCCGGGCGAAAAAAAGGGCTGTCATTTTGGGCTGTGGCTGAAAATAAGAAAAACGAATACAAATTTCCGAAATTTTCGCCTGCGGCGCTCAAAAATACCTCAATTTATTTTAAAAACTACCGAAAAGCCCAAAAATTGTCGCCTATGGCGTTATAAGAAATCAATCAATTATTGAAATTAGGCGTTCTTCGATTTACCTAAAGGACAAGTGAAGGCAGTTCAAAATTTTCGCCTGCGGCGCTTTACATGATAACCTTGTCTGAACACCACAATTTAAAAAAAAATCGCCTGCGGCGCTAAACTCAAGCAAAATTTGCCGGCTTTTGACTTCATTGAATTCCATTTGTTTACCAAAAAGCTCTAAAATATCCGCCCGAAGATATGGGCTTTTTCAAATTTCGCCCGCCAGGCGGCACTGCGGATTATTATTATTATTATTTCGGAATTTACTTGAGAAAACTTTTATTTTTTTCGAAACTGCCTACTTGATCAACTTGATCCACTACACCATGACGCACCTGGGCTCTTTTTTACGAGATAATCGCACCTAGAGTCCTGATAACATCATCTTTGGAGTACATACACGTTCTCCCACAGAATTCACCATCTAAGGTTTCTATGTGTTACTACTGTCCTAGTGCAGAAATAGGAACAAAAATGAGGTAGCTGCAAGGATTGGTAAAAGAAAAGGTAGGTGCTATTTGCCCCGGTGGGCGAATAGTCTTTTTTTGACTGAAATTTCACTTACTCCACCTCAAACCGAGATACCATTTCACATTTCTTGTAATTTGAGACAACATTTTCTAATATTATTGATTGGTTGGAATTAGCTGACGGAAATTTTCAAGGCTTTAAATTAGTTTTGCAATGTGAAATTTCAAAAGAAGCGCGTCCAAGCAATCAACATTTTGTTAAGCCGTGCAGATAATGTGCCTCCCTAGTTTTTTAAGCCACGTAGTTTTTGTGACATTTCGTGACACGAAAAGTTTCCTAGTTTTGTTAAGCTTTTCCTTCTACGAAATGTCACGGAAATTAGATGTCCCAAAACGGCGTACGGTCTTTATACGAACGACAAAAATCCGCCATACCAAAATCCGGACGAACACTACGCTGTGATCTTAATTGCGCACAGAAAAAATAGGGGTCGAGAGGCTGCAACCCCCACAAATGGGGAATATCTCTCCTTACAGGGTCTAAAGCAGAGCCTAAAATAGCATATATTGGAGGAGGAAAAGGGCACCGGACGCCCACTGAAGTCCTTCAATGCCTTTCTCGTCCTCCCCAGCCTCTTTTTACAAACTCGATGAAGAATACAAAAATCGTATAAAAAAACCTATAAATGTGTAGAATGATCGTCCAATTGAACACTTCTTGATTCATCAGTGATTCCCCGGTGAATCATCAGTGATTCTCCGGTGAATCATCAGTGATTCCCCGGTGAATCATCAGTGATTCTCCGGTGAATCATCAGTGATTCCCCGGTGAATCATCAGTGATTCCCCGGTAAATCATCAGTGATTCCCCGGTGAATCATCAGTGATTCTCCGGTGAATCATCAGTGATTCCCCGGTGAATCATCAGCGATTCCCCCGTGAATCATCTGTGATTCCCCTGTGAATCATTGCTGATTCCCCTGTGAATCATTGCTGATTCCCCTGTGAATCATTGTTGATTCCCCGGTAAATCATTGCTGATTACCCGGTAAATCATTGCTGATTCTCTGGTTTCAACTAACTTCTTTGACTACACCCTATCGCCAATTTCCTACACCAATGACAATGGTTTATCAATTGTATCGGAACAGCGTCTTTTGGCAGGTGTTCAAATAGTGTAGTATCTTGGATACTGGGAAATTTTTCGGGCGAAAAATCGGATACCGGGAAATCTATTTGGAACCAGGTAAAAAATTACAATTGAGAGGGAAGAAGGACAAGGAATAAGTAGTTTTGCTTGCAAACAACAAATGGCTGAAGAACGGGAAATAACTGAAAAACGAGAAATGATTCAGAAACACTATGTTTGAGTTCCATGAGTAAGGGAGAAAATATACATACTAGTTAGTAATGTACAAAATGAAATCACGCATTTTTTATGTCTATTCCGACACATAGGGAGTGTGGTAATTTTTAAATATTCACCGGGTAAATTTCGCTCGATTTTGGGAAATTGTCTCACGCTGTTGCTACATTTATACAAAGAAGGAGAGGCGATTCCGCCCTTGTAATTTGGACTTTTGTAAGGAATGCGATTTTGTTAAAAAAAATTAGAAGCGAAACAATAGTATGAAGAGAAGAGAGTCATATGTTTTATGTTAATGAATTCGCCCATTTTGTTCTTGAAAATTACGCCCTCTCTGTGAAAGTGCTCCCCAGTGGAAATTGCTTATTTTAGGCTCTGATCTAAGGAGCAGATCCCCATGCAAGTGTGGCCTCCTGCAAGGCGTGGGGGTGAGGGGGCAAAAGTGAATCAAGACGTTTACACATGCAAAGTACTTTTGAGGTGCGAATAACCGAAAAAAACAGTACAGTGAAAAAAAGACTATTCGTCTCCCGGGGCAAATAGTTAAAAAGATTATTTGAACTCCGGCCCGGGGCGAATAGTCAAAAAAAGACCATTCGCCCCCGGGGCAAATAGTCACTTCGAAAAGAAAAACAACTTTGAAAAGTCTAAAATAGTAAATAACAAAATAACACCAGGATCAACAAACATATGAAGTGAAGATATCTTGTGAAAATGATTTTCGATAAAAATACCAAACAAATGGTTACAACATTTTCTTTCCAATAGTTATTTTGTTATAAACGTACGTCGAGATAAATTCTTTTCGAAATCAAAGGATTCAGGATGAAGCGAATGAAATTGGAACCATGAATGAATAGATTATCTTATGAAGCTAACCTTTTGCGAGTGAAAAATATTCAATACACTGGCATAAAAAAGATACCGGAAAATATACCATAAGGAAAAAAATTTATTTAGCCTCGGCGACACATACACTGCTAGTAAAAAGATTTTTCTTTCAAATGTGTACGTCTATAAATTTTAAAAATGCTGCAGGCATCCGAAACATTTCTGTCTTCAGTTGTGTTATACTATTTTGAGGATGCTCGTGTTTTATCTTTTTCCGTCTTCTTTCCTTGCGATTAGGTTCATTTTGTATGAATAAAATTCCGCTTTCACGTGTTAAAGTCTCTAACCAAACTCTTTAATACAGCAATATAGATTCTCTCCGGCGGGCATTTATAGATCTCTATTGTTATTGTCTGTTTTTCTTTTCAATGTCCGATCTCCAATATGGGGATACAGATACATACAATATGTTGGCGTTGATATTAATGGCAAGAAGCGTTATTATAATCATTGGGCAAAAAGGTGTGCTGGAAATATGTTTTACTCTTGATTTAATGGACTAATATTTGTTCTTTTTTTTCGTTTCGGTAATAATGACATGGCAACGAATGAAAAAGAGAGGTTTGGTTTGCTTAAATAAATTCATGGATTGTATTCCATTACTCGCTTTGAATCGAATTGGATGGCTAATTTTGTTAAGTGAATCAAACGGAGTGAAGGTTTTTTTTTAGAATTTCCAACAGAAATGGCACGAATTTATGAGACTTGAGGCATAATTAAAATTAAGAGAATATTCGCACTCGAGTGCAAATAACAAAGAAGAAAGACTGTTCCAACACTAGAGGTGAGCGGGTCTGCCTTTTTTAGAAACCCAACACGTACCCGACCCGATTCGATTTTGAAAACACCCTTCAACCCGATAAAATTGATTCGGGTTCGGGTCGAGCTCGGATTCGAGTCGGGTTTTTTCGTACATTCGGCCCAGATATCACAGATCACACTTTTTAATGTGGTTGCCCACTGAATGCACATTAAATGTGCGAAATTCAGTGTTGTTAAGAATATGTACATAAAATGTACAAAAATATGCCTGTAAAGTGGTAAAAAGCACATTGTTTGTGATATTAAGACTCGAAATTATTGCACTAGATCACAAGTACATTTTTCGCACATTTCATGAGCGTGATAAGGTGTACACTGTTCCTATCACATTTAATGTACCAAAAATGTACTTGTGATGTAGTACATTTTTCGATGTAAATAAAAGCCACATTTTTTGTGCTATTAAAACTCGAAATTATTGCACTAGATCACAAGTACGTTTTTCTCACATTTTTTGTGCTTGATAAGGTGCACAATATTCCTAGCAAATTGAATGTACCAAAAATGTGCTTGTGATGTAGAACATTTTCGATGTAAATAAAAGGCACATTTTTTGTGCCATTAAAGCTCGAAATTTTTGCACTAGATTACAAGCACATTTTTAGATTATGTGCTTCGAAAAATGCTCAAATGCTCATCCTATTTTTTCAAAAATGTATATTTCTAGTCCGTGAATGGATATCACGGCTGCTTTTGGTCGGGTAAAATTAAAAAAAAAGTATCGAATTTTAAAAGAAAAAAAAAGAAAAATGTGTTCAAAGAAAAAAGCTAACGGGGAGTAGATTTTTTATTGTTTCGCATAAAATCAATTTCAAATAACAATTAAACAATAAAAATGATACAAGAATTTGAATGGAGCATCAACGTGTGCAGGGATATAAAACATTTTTGTAAATGTACAACCGCTACAATGTGTTCGATCAAATAAATTTAAATAACATTCTGTGCAGTTTGTTTAATTTTCATTTACTAGCATATCTTCCCAAACTTTTTCTCTCAGTACAGAAAAAGTACATTTATTTCTTGATAATGAGAGCATAGCTCTCGAAACCGGTCGGTAGAATTTATAAATAAATGGTACAATTTAAAACAGGATAGTTGAGTCTCGTTTTATTTATTTGAGTACATTTATGCAATGTGAAAAGTGAACTTTTTCATGCATCGTTTCGGTGACGTTAGAGAGGTCTTTTTATAACTGGTTTCACTTTTTATCACTAGTGATAAAAAGTAACTTTTTATCACTCATTTGGGTGATAAGAAGTTACTTTTTGTCACTAGTGATAAAAAGTAACTTTTTGTCACGAGTGATAAAAAGTAACTTTTTGTCACTCATTCAAAAGTTCACGTTTCACAAGTTGTTGCATAAAGTCTTGTATGAAACACGTTGCGAAATTGGTTGTTTTTGTCACGCGTTGTGGTTATCCAACTCGCTTCGCTCGTTTGATAACTTCACATCTAGTGACAAAAACAACTCTATTTTGCAACTAGTTGCATAAATAACTATTAATGTACTTTCTATAATTTAACACTTTACACAAATTTAACACACCAACACATAAGTATCCGGTGGCACAATTGGTAAAGCAGTCGACTCATAATCCCGAGCGTCTTGGGTTCAAGCCCCGCAAATGGCAGAAATGTTTCTAATAAAAAAAATGAGAGCTTGACATAAAAAAATGTAGATGGAGGACGTAGCGATCATCAGAATAAGAAAAATCGAAATAGAAAAGTCGGAAAAATAAATTAAATTTTCCTTTCTTTTCTTACATAACACTATATGTACATGAAATGTGCTAGTAATTCACACTAAAAATACATTAAATTGGGCAGGACATTTAAGTCGTTATAGCACAATCGATTACCGAAAATTGTAGAAGAATGGACACCTAATAACGGGAAACAAAATCCAGGACGACCACATACTAGATGGAAAGATGATATCGAAGAATTCGGAAGTTGTTTCTGGAGACGGAAAGCGAAGAATAAAGAAATTTTGAAGAAAATGGGAAACTCTTTTATTCAATTATGAATTCAGCACATTTTCCGATGGCACTTTATGTACATTTCGTGGGGTCAATTGTTATCTGGGCGAGTAACCCGCTCACCTCTATTCCAACACACATGTATCAGCTTTTTGAAACCAACACATATGTATTACTCTTGGCTCTCGTGCTCGAATAGTTCTTTTAATTTAATATTTGCAAGTGTCATACCATTAACCTAATTGAAAATACTAAGAAAATATTTGCCTTCCGAAATCAGTGGGCGAAAAGATTTGACTATATTTTCCCATCTTTTTTCCTTTCTTGAAATAAAAAACGTATATTTTTAGATAATAAACCTTTCACCTACTTAATTTCCAGTTTCTTTTACCGTTTTCGACCCACACTATTTGTTAATACTGCCGCAAAATGTCAGTAATTACTGCTTTAACATCTTCAAAATCGTCATGAGTATAACACGTTACATGTAAAATCGTCTGTATTTGCATAGAAAATTCGTCTTTTAAAGCAATAAGTGTGTTATGTGTAAGGAATAACTAACCACTTCGTGGTCGAGTGAAATTATTCTGCTATGTTGTAAGTAATACATCATATTGCTAGTCGTTGTAGAGCGTAGTTCCAGTAAAGATGGTACAATGTCAGAGACCGTCAGTTAAGTTGATGGAGAGCATAAAAATCCTGCAAATGTGGAAACGTTGTCTCCATGGGATGGCGCCCTTCCGATCATTACTCCATCTAGAGAATAAAATCTTCATTTTCGGTATTCTCGCTTTATAGCTCCGAACATATTACTTACCGGAGGAGGTCGAGACGTAATGCTCTGACTAACTAATTACTCCATCAATCCATCAAATAACACCACAAAAGTCGCATAGATGCACCTAGCTGAAGTGGGGGTAATTTCGCACTCGGAGAATTTCGCACAAATAGAATTGTATTCAGTGTTCAAATTATGGAAATTGTGGGTGAAGTATAAACTTTTGTGCTAAGTATGGAAATGGTGTGCGAACTATGTGTGAACTATGGAAATCGTGTGCGAACTATGGAATTCGTGTAGGAACTAGGGAACTATGGAAATCGTGTCCGAACTATTGGAAATCGTGTGCGAACTATGAAATTAGTGTGCGAGCTATGTGTGAAGTATGGAAATCGTGTGCGAACTATATAATTTGTGTGCCAACTATGTGGGAAGTATGGAAATTGTGTGAGAACTATAGGACTATGGAAATCGTGTGCGAACTATTGGAAATCGTGTGCGAGCTATTGGAAATCGTGTGTCAACTATGGAATTAGTGTGCGAACTATGTGTGAAGTGTGGAAATCGTGAGTGAACAATGGAAATCGTAAGTGAACAATGGAAATAGTGTGCAAACTATGGAATTTGTGTGAGAACTATGGAATTTGTGTGAGAACTATGGAATTTGTGTGAGAACTATGTGGGAAGTATGGAAATTGTGTGACAACTATGGAAATCGTGTGCGAACTATGGAATTCGTGTAGGAACTATTCGAAATTGTGTGCGAACTATGTGGGAAGTATGGAAATTGTGTGGGAACTATGGAAATCGTGTGCGAACTATGAAATAAGTGTACGAGCTATTTGTGAAGTATGAAAATCGTGTGCGAACTATAGAATTTGTGTGCGAGCTATTTGTGAAGTATGAAAATCGTGTGCGAACTATAGAATTTGTGTGCGAACTATGTGGGAAGTAAGGAATTGTGTGATAATTATAGAACTGTGGAAATTGTTTGCGAACTATTGGAAATCGTGTGTCAACTATGGAATTCGTGTGCGAACTATGTGTGAGGTATGGGAATTGTTTGCGAACTATGCAATTAGTGTGCGAACGTGTGAAGTATGCAAATCGTGAGTGAACAATGGAAATCGTGTGCAAACTATGGAATTTGTGTCAGAACTATATGGGAACTATGGAAATTGTGTGCGAACTATAGAAAGCGTGTGGGAACTATAGGAAATCGTGTGCCAACTATGGAATTCGTGTGCGAACTATGTGGGAAGTATGGAAATTGTATGGCAACTATGGAAATCGTGTGCGAACTATGAAAAAAGTTTGAGAGCTATGTGATGTGTGAAGTATGGAAATCGTGTGAACTATAGAACTTGTGAGAGAACTATATGGGAAATGTGGAAATTGTGTGCGAACTATGGAAATCTGGTGCGAACTATAGAAATCGTGTGCGAGCTATAAAATTCATATGCAAAATATGTGGCAAATGTGGAAGTTGTGTGTGGACTATGGAAATAGTGTTTATCGACTTGCACAATGAACTTAGGAAGCTGTATCTCGAAACATTTCTCCGATTAACACCGATATTGCATACACTTGCAAAATTTTATCGTCGAAAAATCATAGAAGGAAATCGATTGTTAGCAAAGGTAGTTGATTCCAAAAGAAAATCGTCTAAATTGAGCTACTTAGAGTAGAAGTAGAAAGTTGTAGCCCATCAAAAACTCTAAGACTTTTCTTCCCTGACCGAAGCTTGAACTCGCCTACGGCATCGTCTACAGCCGATCCAAAAAATTGGACCTATTTTGATCAAATTTCTTAAACTAAAATGTCGAAAAAAAAAATCGGGACCTCCTTTTTTGCACGTTTCAGACCATCACCAACAGCATATTAAAAAGTTTTTTTTTTGCTTTTTCGGTAAAAAGTGTTACTCACAGACAGACAGACAAGGATCTCGCTTTTATCCTCGATCCTCATATTCGCACGTAAATTTTTTTGAGTGGGACTCCTGGAGAGAACCAAATAGACCGTCGAGGTTAAAGGAATAAAGGAACACCAAGTTGATTGTGCAACACACTGTTTCAAATAGCTCGTAGTTTATAGTTATAGTTATCATACGATTTCCTTAGTTTTCACACGATTTCTATACTTCCCACATAGCTCGCACACGAATTCCATAGTTCGCGATTTCCATTGTTCGCACACGATTTCCATTGTTCGCACAAAATTTCGATACTTCCCACATAGTTCGCACACGAATTCCATAGTTGGCAGTCGATGTCCATACTCCCCACATTGTTCGCACACGAATTCCACAGTTAGCACACGAACTCCACAGTTAGCACACCATTTCCATTTTTCGCACACAATTTCCATACTTCACACGTAGTTTGCACACTAATTCCATAGTTGGCACACGATTTGAAATAGTTCGCTCACGATTTCCATTGTTCGCACACGATTTCCATACTTCCACATAGTTCGCACACTAATTCCATAGATGGCACACGGTTTCCAATACTTCGTTCACTATTTCAATAGTTAGCACAAAACTTTATAGTTCGCACAAAATTTTTTTATTGCAAACATGAATTCATTTCGGTCTGTGCAAAATTCACCACAAGTGGAATTTCGCACAGTGCGAAGTTCCCCCCATAGGGGTGAATTTCGCACAAACACAGGCGTGTGCGAAATTCCCCTCCGCCCTAGCTGCACCCTGTGAATCAACTTCTTTGACTTCACTTTCTCGCTATTTTCCTATACCAATTTCAATGGTTTATTGTTTAATGTCATGTTGTTACACTCGCATCTGTAATACGCCTATTACACACCTTGAACGTGTTTATTGATTTAATATGCAAATTTCTACACACAAAAACGTGATGAAGCAGACACCATGTATAAAGCCATCTTTCGATGTGTTGAAACTCTCTGTTTCTATGCTTTTTTCAATATGTGACAGCTACATTGTGACTGTAACATTCTTTTTAAGCAAAAAGCTTAACGTTTTTCAAATTGAAATTTAAGAATTGTTCAAGTGGCTTTCACCCTCTCACCCAAAAAGTAAATTGAAAGCCGACGCGTCTGTTGTTGATGTAAATGCTTTTACAAAGCCATGTGTAAACGAATACAGAATTGTTCATTGTACTTTAGGCTAATACTGAAAATCATCACAATTTCACAATAACTTTTTTTTTCAATATTTCGTTTCCACGAGAGCAACATCAAACTCACTGGGAAATCGAATTATTTTCATCTAATTTGGATATGTTACATATATGTTGCAGCGGAAATTTACGCACAAAGTATATTGAAATGAAAAATGTGATCTTTGGAAAAGGGGATGTAGTCACAGAGGTAGTCAAAGCGAAGCAAAACTCTTTTAGTATATTTTGTTTATTTTGATTGAAATTCACATTTCGCAATTTGTTTCCTTTCAAATACGTTGGACCTAACGAACAGTAATCTACCCCCTCTTTCGAGCCCCCCCCCCCTCGCCAAATTTCACATGGTTTACAATAACATTATTTCCATGACAGTGACTCATCGATTTCTAATCAATTTAACGGATTTCATTTCCTTTTCAATCGATAAAGGTACGAAAATAATGATGACAATGAAAATTGTCCCATTCAATTCTACTCTGCGAAAATTGAATTAAATGAAGTGAGAAATTGTCAAACATTTGATGTTATTCGCTTGTAAATGCCAGCTACTCTTTTTTTTCTATTCATCGCAAAGCATTGCAAATAAAAAAGAATCGTTTTTTTGTACGAACGTAATTTTGATCAATCAAATGTTCATTTTGAATGCATGACGAGTTAAATTTTATAACCCCCAGCTCGATGATTATTACGTGTGGTCGTCGCTTATCGATTTTATTGCAAGCTTTAAAGCTTTAAGTTTTACGTGAGGCTTGTATTACCACAAAAAGAATCTCTAAGAAACCTGTGACTACATAAACAATATTACATTTTTCACTTCGTAATAAAATATTATTAAATTTCGTTAGCACAAGCCACATATAATACGGTTTAAGTATGTTGCGAAGGTAAAATAGGGCCAGGGATTGTTTTCCTTCGTAAAATCTTGATGGTTACAGCTTCATCCTTCTTAGGTGTATAATATGGCATATTTAGATGAAATGATATTATAGTTGAGTTAAAAATAAATGTTGTATTTTTTCAATTGCACCAAATTTATTTTAATAATTTCTTTACCGACCTAGGTTTCGGTTGTTAAACAACCATCATCGGAGTATTTATTTTAAAGTTAAGTTAAATAAAGTAAAGTTAAGTTAAATAAAGTAAAGTTAAGTTAAAATAAATACCCGCGCAGGGGGGTCAAGGGGGGAATATCCCCCCTTGCGGGATCTAAGACGCAGAGACCCATGCACGGAAGGCAGCCTGCAGGGCGTTAGTAGCTCGCCGCAGGCGCGGGTATTTAGGGGGCAGAGCCCCCTACATACCAAAAATAAGATTGCGACCTCCTTAGGAATTGAAAACTTTGATGTTTTTCCTGATTTATTTCCTTCCTGATTTTCGTTTTTCCTAATTTTGGGTTTTCCTATATTTGGTATTACCTGATTTTTGTCTTTCCTTATTTAAGGTTCCTGATTTTCGTTTCCTGATTTTTGTTTCCTGATTTTCATTTCCTGATTTTTTGGTTCCTGATTTCTTGATTCCTGATTTTTGCTTTCCTAATTCAGGTAGACATTCGTGGTGGCCTTAAGTTTCTTCAGTAAGAGATGCAAGATTCTGTTAGATTACATCATTGTTGGTTCAAGTGGTTCAACTGGGGTCTGTTGTCTTCGACAGGTTCCTGGTGGCAACGGGAAGGAAGGAAACAAACGCTGTTTGAAAATCACTGATGACTGTCCAAAAACTGATCTAAAACTAACTAAACTGAACTAACTAAAACTGTACACAATCTAAAAAAACGACCGAGATCAATAATTTTCCGTTCGAACTATACACTCATTCCGAATGAAAAAGCCCTGGTGGCGCCACAATAGCCAACAATGGACATGTCTTCAGACATTCGTCATACACCAAATAAAAACAAACGAAGCAATGGGCCAAGGCCTGCTTTTATAATAATAAAAAAAACAAACGATTTTGTCGTTCAAACTGAGCCTGTGGTTGATACTTTCACTAAAGATTCAAATTTTCATGAAATAGCTCTGGTGGCGCCACCATAGCCAACGACAGCCATGTTTTTGGTCACCCCATCATCTAAAAGACAACAAGAAACACTTCTGCAGATCTAATAACTGATTAGAAACGAATTTGTTGAACAAAAACGTTAAATATTTTGCGCATAAATTTTGGTCAAGGAGGATTTTTTCACCGTGTAGTGAAATTTTTGACATGCGACAAAAATTTTTGTTTGTGGTGGAAAGTTATAAAATGCTGCTCATGAAATGTTCAGGATAGTCCGAAGATGTTTCTAAGCCACTATCATCAAAAAATTGGGGATACATGTTTTGGGGATAACGGTATAAAGTCAAAAAAAGTTTTCGCTGGGGTCAATTTTTGCATGAATTTTTGACTTTGAAAAATCATATATTTTTTTTGGAAAATTTGGAGTGTGCAGAACTTGGGAAAAATAACTTCCAAAGAAAAATTTGGAAAACTCAGATTTTCGTCCAACAACAATAAAAAGCTTACACTTAACCTCAATTTTTTCGGTTTTTGGCCAATTACTCAAAATCCTATGGGGTGATCGATGGGGACTTTCGGGATATTGTGTAGGTAAGGTCTACCAAATCACGTAGAGTCCTGCTTGTTACTAATTTTTGCAAGGTCAAGATCTAACATGTCCATACTAAAAATCTTAAAAAAAGGTCTTGTCCTCCCTCGTGAGTGGTTCGGGGCATGTGTGGCAAGTGCGTTGGATATGGTCTAGAAATGTGCGACAACTTGACCAAGATTTATATCAGCTTCAGAGAACTAAGATGCATATTCTTAGGACGAAATCTCTTTAAAAAATTCTTAAGAAAATGCACTATAGCAGTAGGTAAGTCTTATTCGTTATTCTGATAGCCCAAACATTTCTTAGCTCACCATAAATATAATATATGTAGAAACGGCTTTCTGGTTCCGCAGTGCATTTTTTCGGATTTTAGCCTTACTGTGAGACACGTAATTAAAAACAATGCATTACTTACGGTGCTATTTTTTTTGCGCTGCGTCGAGCGCCACCGAAAAAATCACTAAAAAATACGCCGCCGCCGTCAAAAAAAAAACGACGGCTAGCCGAGTGCGCACCGCCAAACTTTGAAAATCGAAATTCCGCCGCCGTCGAAAAAAATGAAATTTCGGCTAGCCGATTGCGCCGCCGCCGACGTTTTCAAAAGCATACTTACGCCCCGCCGAAATTTTGCGTCCGGCGCACACCTCTAAAATAGACCCAATTTTTTTGAAGCCAAAATATTGGTAGTGCTCATTTTTACAATAACATACATTTCACTACAGTTTAAGAGTGAATTCGCGAATAACTCAATCAATTTGATATACACCCCCTCGTCGATTCTCCGAATTTTGGTGTCAGTGGAATCTGTGGGCTATCCTGAGAAAATCGTAGAAGAATTTTTTTTTTAATTTTGTTCGTCCGGCAGAGGTGGTCAAAAGTACTTCTGCAGCGGGGTCGATGAAAACGTGTCTCTTCAATATCTTTTCGAAGAGTGATTCTATTTGGATGAAATTCACACAATGTTTAGTTAGATAAGTGAGAGATGAGAGCAGAGCCTACTTTCGAGAAAATGTTTTCTCAAATTTCGTGAATTTTCAATTTCTTGAAATTTTCTCGATTTTCTTGAAATTTTCTCGATTGCTTACTTCAAGACTTGTCAAAAATTATATTTTGTCCTTGATAAAAGTCATGGCAATCAATGATAATTTCTCTAAAAAAACAGAAAATCACCCTCCAGTTCTTCAAAAATAATTTAAAAATCGCTTGACGTTGTGATAATCCTTAGCATTTTATAGCCTCATCATATTGTACACCCTAAAAAGGATGAAGCTGTAACTATCAAGATTTTACGAAAAGTTGTTACTCGAAAAGTGGGAAAATAAACCCTGACCGTATTTTATTTGGCTCAAACTTACAAATTCATACCGCCTAAAAAGTCTGCTTCAATGTTCAAGATTGGCAATACTTTCGAATCCATGAACTCTTTCGAAATTTTCAAATAATACCCTTTTTCGAGCTTTGAGTTCGATTGACTTCTTTTTTGCGATTGCGAGATGTAAAGTCAGCGCCCTGAAAATGGATTTTCTTTTCGTCGCCGCAGGCCACAACTGACCCTTGTGCGTGTCAAGCAAACGTGATGAAAATTATTTTTATATTGATATTTGGACCAGATTTGACCCATTTTGCGTGACGGAGGGGAGCGGATCAAAAATTCCATAAAATAGAGTGACTTCATTTATGGACAGTTTCTTTGTGAAAAGCACATATCCTTACTGATCTCTTTATTTGAAGCGTGCCTTTGGCGAGCTGCTGCCGCGAACATTAATTTTTATCTCATTTCAATCGCGTACAACAATTATTTCTTCGTTCAGTTAATCGTTGGTGAGAGCTGTCAACGTTCATTGAGTGTGTCGAATTTCTACCCATGTCGGTGATATGGGTAGGGTTGTGAAAGCTGTCATTAATAACACATTTTAATTTATTATCTACGCTGTTGGTGTATAATGTGAAAAATGATTTCAAAATTTATTGCAAAATTTCAACTACAAATTAAACATTTTTTTGGGAAATAATTGTTGCAAATCCTGTTATGCCCTAAAATAAAAAATGTATGCTTTGATAGCTTTGATGCACAAATTTCACGATCAGAAATTATTTACTGAACGTTATGGTGAGAGCTGCCATTATGTTTTAACGATTCACAAATGAATCTTATCGGACCAATGCTGTACGCACACCTACTTTTTATGATATGTTGTGTTTTTGCTTTCCGCATATTCTGCTAGTTCTGTTGTTCCATACAAAACAGTCAGTTTATCATACGTAACAGTCGTAGCCTTATAAACTCTATCTTGAAATGACATTATTTTTCAAGCCTTTTTTCGACATTAGAACCTTTTCAGGTAGACCTAGAGCTACTATTAGGGGCCATTCATAATCATAAATGACGTCCAGATACCCCCTCCCCCCTCGTCCAATTAATCCCCTCTAAATATGACGTCCGTTTTCGTTGATATTTCGTTGATTGTCCATCGCCGATTATGACAGTGAGATAGCAATAGCAATGTTGATATTGAATTCGTAATTTGTCAACCGGTTGTAAGTCTCACACATACTAAATATAATCTCTAATCGAATATTTTGCACTCATAGTTCCGCAGGAATCGTGTACCAATTCTTATAACGATTGTTTTATATGTGTGAGAGTTTCAACTCACTGTTAAAATTGTTGTCTAACTATCAACTTGATAGTTGTCTAACTATCAACTTGATAGTTGTCCCACTATCAACTTGATAGTTGTCTAACTATCAATGTGATAGTTGTCTAACTATCAATAACTTGATAGTTGACTATTTATCAACTTGATAGCTGCCTAACTCTCAACTTGATAGTTGTCCAAGTATCAATTTAATAGTTGTCTAATTATCAACTTGATATTTATCTAACTATCAACTTGACAGTTATCTAACTATCAATTTGATAGTTATCTAACTATGACTTCATAGTTGTCTAACTATCAACTTTATAGTTGTCTAACTATCAACTTGATAATTGTCTAACTATCAACTTGATAGTTGTCCAGCTATCAACTTGATAGTTGTCTAACTATAAACTTGATAGCTGTCTTACTATCAACTTGATAGCTGTCTAACTATCAACTTGATAGTTGTCTAACTATAAACTTGATAGTTGTCTAACTATCAGCTTGATAGTTGTCTAACTATCAACTTGATAGTTGTCCAGCTATCAACTTGATAGTTGTCTAACTATCAACTTGATAGTTGTCCAGCTATCAACTTGACAGTTGTCCAACTACCAATTTCATAGTTGTCTAACTATCAACTTGAGAGTTATCTAATTATCAACTTGATAGTTGTCTAACTATCAACTTGATAGTTGTCTCACTATCAATTTGATAGTTGTCCCACTATCAACATGATAGTTGTCTAACTATCAATATGATAGTTGTCTAACTATCAATATGATAGTTGTCTAACTATTAATAACTTGATATTTGACTATTTATCAACTTGATAGTTGTCTAACTAACTTGATAGTTGTCTAATTTACAATTTGTACCTCAAAAAAAAATTAAGAGTGCGGCGCACCAGTCCTACCATTGTAAATGTTTCCTTAAAAAAATTTCAATGGAGCCGAAGCATTTAGACATGGGGGTTCCCAGCCCAAAATAGTGAAAAATTCGGAAAAATCACAACAAATTCGTGCTTATGGTTGAAAATTTTCTAATGGTTTCTAATGATTCTAGCGGTTCCTCCACATTACGTATAAATTGGCTATTTAAGGTATTGGAGAATTATAAGCATTTTATTGTGTATCCAGGCTTTTAGTGCCGCGTCGGCTTATGTCATGTGGACGTTTCATTTTTGGAAAAGTTTAATCAATTTCCCAAACAATCCAATGTCCATGTTTTTCAATGCTTCACACATTCTTCGATGTAAATCAAGTAAAACAGTTTGAAAAAACTTATTTGTATGAAATGTGCTTGCGTTTACATAATTTGTATCGTGTCGGATGGCATCAATAGTATCGGATTATGGTGTCATTAGGTTTCATATGACAGCATTCTGTCAATGAAATTTAAATATTCGAATTTTTTCCTCGACATCTTGAACGAATCACTCACTATTATAACATGCAGCAGCTGCAGCAGCCAAGTTCTTTGTTCAACTATTTCAATGCGTCAATTAGCCATTATCAATTTTCAATTTATGAAACAAACAAATGTGTGATGCACTTGATGAGCACTGATGAGCACTTAATAAAAATGGAAAATGGAAAATATGATAAATTAACAATCACTTTACGGTAAATACATTTGAGTCCAATATGGCATATGTTCGACATTCAATGGTGAATTTTAAATAAATGTACTTGACATCCATTGTTTCATGCAATACGCGCTTACTAAACGTTTTAGTATATTGAAATAAAACAAATATTTAAAATTTCTCATTAAGCATTTTAAGTACTTCGTCAAAAATGTAAAAAGCTTTGCATAAATTGAGAACCAAAAAGTTTTGAATGATTTTTTATGTGACGACTGCGTGTAAATAACACAAGCAAGAAATGTCTCTAGGCTAAGTTATGTAGCAGATAATAAGTTTTCATGTTAGAAAATCGCAACAACTACAGGAGATTGTATTCCACTCGACATGCAATTGAAATGACAATAAATACTTTAATAAAACTGTAGTTGTTTTAGCTTAAGAAGCCTTCAGACTATTTCAGTTAACAACTATTCTTCAGCGATGTCTTAGTGCAGTCAACTCAAAGTGACGTTTCCTAATTTTTGGTGCAGCTTGACAGAGAACTATTTACAGAAGAAGGTTCAAGAGGATCATGCCCGGAGCGGTAGCGGAGGGCGTGACGCAGTCCCCACACCACAAAAAAAAACGTCCACAAACCCAAAAAACTCCATACAAAAACCTTTGTGACAAGTCGCCATATATACGCGAAATTTTGAGTTTTTTCCCATCGCCCTCCTCCCCTTCCAAATTATTTAAAAAAAACTACGTCGCAGCAGCTATTCAACGAGCTCAGACTCATCAAAATCGGTTGGAAATTGGTTGAGATATCGAGGTTTGAAAATGACATTTTTCTATGGAATTCGATTTTTCTATTATTCTCATCATTATGAAAACTTTTTTTCTGATCCGTCGATTTCTATCTATAAGTATGTTCTATCTATTAATAATTTTCGATCTCGAGAACTAGATAGCCGATTTTCCTGAAATTTTCAGGGAACAAATCTCGGCCCCAAATGAAAAATTTCATATGCCGCTTTTCCGGGAAAATTCTGGAAAAGCCGTGGCATGTGGAAAAGTGGCCAATTTTGAGGGTTTTTAAGGTAATGCTCTGAGTTTTTGAATTTTAGCTCCGGAGTGACAATAGCTAGAGAGCTGGTTTCTTCGGGAAAGTTATAGAGTTTAATCGGGGGAATTTTTTTGGATCGTAAGAAAATGGCTGCCAACTGTCAAAGTGACACCATCTTGGATTTTTTAGTAAATTCTGAATAAGAATAAGAATACCTAGACAGTTGGTTCCTTCAGGAAAGTTGTATAAATCACTGAGAAGAATTGGTGACACGAAGTGTTCCGAAGGTAGCCGAAGGTGACACGGGGTGATGCGAAGGTAGCCGAAGGTGACAAGAAGTGTTCCAAGGTAGCCGAAAGTGACACGGAGTGTTCCGAAGGTAGCCGAAGGTGACACGAAGTGGTCCGAAGGTGACACGAAGTGTTCCGAAGGCAGCCGAAGGTGACACGAAGTGTTCCGAAGGCAGCCGAAGGTGACACAAAGTGTTCCGAAGACAGCCGAAGGTGACACGAAGTGTTCCGAAGGTAGCCGAAGGTGACACGAAATGTTCCGAAGGCAGGCGAAGGTGACACAAAGTATTCCGAAGGTGATACGAAGTGTTTCGATGGTGGTCTAAGGTGAAGAACAATTTTTTTCGGAAAGAAAATTTTTTTCGGAGAAAAATTTTTTTGAAGAAAATTTTTACATTTTTTTGGAGCAAAATTTTTTTCGGAGAAATTTTTTTTGAAAAGAAATTTTTTCGGAGAAAATTTTGTTTTTAGATAATTTTTTTTCGGGGAAAAATTTTTTTGAGAAAATTTTTTTTCGGAGAAAATTTTTTTTTGAGAAAATGTTTTTTTTGAAAAAATTTTTTTCTGAGAAATTTTTTTTCGGAAAAATTTTGTCGGAGAAAATTTTTTTTCGAAGACTTTTTCCGGAGAATTTTTTTTTCGAAAATTTTTTTTTCTGAGAAAATTTTTTTTCGGAAATTTTTTTTTCAAAAAATAGAAATTTTTTCAACAACTGAAAATTTTCTTTAGAGTAGAGTGTGACGCACTCCGTAAGTCTGCTTCCAAAGTTAATGATATCGCTTGAGGACGCTATCGCTGATAATACGCAGACGTTTGTTTGTGTGGAACCTTGTGTTCAAAGTTTTGATTTTCTGAAAAAAATACAGCGCTTTTTTTAAAACAAAATTACGTTGCGTCACAAATGCCGGACCCACCAGAGGAATAATTTTTCAACACTTTCAGTTTTTACACGCAAAAATTTAAATTTATCTTAAACAATCTACGCAATAAGAAACAAAAGTCAAATTTTTGCTGCAAAGGATCTCCGTAGCGATCCAGCGTGGGAACGCAGCCTGCATACGTGACAGTTTTCCAATTGCTGTCTTTGAGGGCGATGAATTTATGTAGATTTTAAACCTTAAGCTTAGTTCGTCGGTGTGATATTGAATTGTGTTGTATTTATTTCTTTTGTATTCAATTTTTTTTACTGTGAATTATTTATATTTCTGTCGTTTCTAATTTTATTTGTATCCCAAATTTGTTTTTCCGGCTGACCACATCATCTGTTTATTTTTGTTTTTGTAAAAATTTTTTTTGTAAAAGATTATGGGTTTACGGGAGGTTTATTCCACTTTTCCCATGCTTATTGATATTGATTAAATAAATAATAAAATGATAAAAAAAAAAATAAAAAAAAGAAAAAACTGAAAGTACACCCTATACTCAGTTTTTCGGTTCATCGCTGCTTCAAGCAGTAAAGCGTTCCCGAAATTTTCACCTAAAATGACTAATAACTCAGGAGTGGGTGAAGGCTTCAAGTACAATGATGAAAAACCTTTGTATCATTGGGGTTTACCATCCCATAAAAGCTCATTTGATTTCATTTCTTTTTACACGAGTTATAGCCAAAAAACGATTTTTACCACCCCCTGACATGCACTTACTTAGCACACCATAACTCCCCCAAAATATCAACTTTTCCAAAAATGAGAAATTTCTTTTCTTACAATAGAACAAGGAATCGAAAGGCACATTCATCGGGAAAAAGTAGGACATGTTGTCCCAAAATCGTTCGAAGTTTTCGCAAAATCACTCTTAATCATACGTACGTTCCCAAGAGATTTGTCTGAACTGAAATTTCACTAAAAAGAATTTTCAACTTCAGCGATTTCCATAAAACTTCCCTAAAAAATTTTTTCGCCTTCGACGATTTCCACGTATGGTTACAGCAGTTAAAATTTTCGAATCTTTTTTAAGTCTTTTTTCCAACGGATCTGAAGATTCAAGTACGTCAAAATGAAGTACTAATATACAATAGTTTTCCTTGGCACCATCCCGTTTCGTTGTGTCCTAGAACTGATAAAACCAAAGGTACCGTTGTGACAAAAAATTCTTAATGCTAGCATGGAAGCGTAACCTAATACTCTACTGCCCAACTGTTTTTAACTTCTCACCAGGCTGCAGCTGCGTTGTGCACTCCGGGCTCTAGAAGTACCAACATAAAAAATATTTTATTCTAAAGCTTTTCCTTCCACTTTGGAATGAAAAGAATATTCTCGCACCGACCCACCCTCCCGGTTCTAAAACTCTAGAAAGAAGACTTGCGCCAATAAAAAAGTATTGTGTATGCAGTGGCATATATGTATGTCAGTATATCATTGTGTGTAGGAACAATACTCGCAATGAGCATACTCAGATTTTTGAGATGAGGTCTTATAGTTGAGAATGGAGCAACTTTTTTCAGAGATCATGCATCATGCATTACCGGGACAAAATAGTATATTTCAACATACCACAATACACACGAGATGTGTACGTAACGCGGGCGAAGCCCAAGCAAAAAGTACACGTCGAGTGTGCATTGGGGTATTTTGAAAGATATATTGTTGTAATAGTGAGATTGTGTTGGTGCCCATATCGCGAAAAGCAACTTTTCGTCCCAAGCGATGGGAAAATATTTTCCGTCACAACCAATACGTTCTCACGTATACAGAAGACATTATTTCCATGTCCAGTGGTAACTCTTTCTCCAGGTAATCTACAATATCAGTAACAGCTTTATTTGGCTAATTCCATCGGTAACCCATACATCGTCGCCTGGGGAACGAATGTGTTTTGTCTCATGTTAATATATATCTCATTGAAAGAGTGAAAAAGATGAAATTCGTTACCCAGGTGACGGTACCGATGGAATTAGCCATTTGTTGTAGGTAGCTCTACAGCTGTAAGAGAGAGAGGTGAAATTTTAAGCGGTAAGTACTCTGCAACTAGATGTTTTCGTACTAAAGATTTACGCATGTGTTGCGTATACTGCTACTCCCTGATCTCTTAATGCAAAAACCTCGTAAAGGCTTTGATATGTGAATTTCTGTAGACTTAGGGAAAGCATTTACTTCCTTTTAGGAAAAAGAAATCCCAAGGCAACAGAAATTTACATTTAATGACAGCTGTAAATAATTTATGTGATAAAAATATTTATTTTGTTCTTTCTCAGTTATATTAGGGGTAAAAACAAATATAAACGACCACCAACATGTAAATTGTTCTCGTATTCGTAATTTGTGAAACAACAGAACAATATTTTGCACACAGTGCGATGATGAAAGCATCCAGTGGAATACAACAGATGAGAACAATTTTTGAGAACAAATTATTCGTAACATTATGGGAAATGTTTGAGCGAATTTATATGATGTTTATTATAACGTTTTAATGTTTGAAACCTAACAAATTGTGTGGATAACAAAAGCAAAACAAATTGATTCAGAATTTAAATTTTACATATTTTAATTTTTGATGAGTCGTGTAACCTCTTATAACGTAACGCCAACATATTTCAAACTGAGCATCTCCAACGTTTATGAAAAATGAGATGTTGAATTGGGCTCCGATGAACATACAAAAGGAAACCAATTCAAAAAGAATGTATCACAATTGAACTTAAATTATGGTGACAACATTTATTTCAGGGATTTCCGCCCTAGGGATAAAGCTAGGTGCTTCTTGCAAACTTTGTTTTCAATATTTCGCATCACGTGATCAAAATCTTAGTACAACACTTTGGTAGGTAGAATTCAGCTCACAAAAAATTAACAGAATTTTTGGACCCGTACGAAGTACAAAAGTCTTATACATTTACTACTACAAGACATTTTATTGTAACATGGGTTAGATCGAGGCGGGAGTAAGGGAGATGCATTTAATATCGTCTACAGATGACGAATCAGCGAAAAAAATATGCGTTTCACCGTCCTCTCACTTTTTTCCAAACGGGTACTGGGATCAATGGAATGGACGAAATTGAGTTTCTTGGCCATAAATGAAATCAGAGGGTTTTTCGTCTATATTTGCTCAACTATGCAATATGGAGATTTACTGTCATAGGCAAAGTTGTGGAGAATACAATTTTAGAGAGCACGTGTTTCAGAGTTTTATATATCCTGGGATATGGCCACTTCTAGAATTAGGAGGGATGACCCATATCTCTGGAACTATGTAGTTAGAAAGTTCCTTCCAAAAGCAAAGTTGTAGAGAATAAAATTTTAGAGAACACGTGTTTCAGGATTTTATCGAAAAATGACCCAATCCTGAGATATGACCACTTCTAGAATTGGGAGGGATGACTCATATCTGTAGAACTATGGCAGTTAGAAAGTTGCTTCCAAAGGCAAAGTTGTCAAGAATAACATTTTAGAGAACACGTGTTTCAGGGTTTTGGGTAAAAATGATCCAATCCTGGGATATGACCACTTCTAGAATTGGGTGGTATGACTCATATCTCTAGAACTATGTCAGCGAGAAAGATGCTTCCAGAAACAAAGTTGTAGAGAATACAATTTTAGAGAATACGTGTTTCGGAGTTTTAATGAAAAATTACCTAATCCCGGGATTAAGTCACTTCTAGAATTGGGAGCGGTGACTCATATCCCTGAAACCATGGCAGTTAAAAATTTGATTCCAAAGGCAAAATTGTAGAGGTATGACCAGTATATCTAGAACTATTACAGTTAGAAATTTGCTTCTAAAGTTGGTGAGAATTATATTTTAGAGAAAATAGTTTCAGGATTTCTTGGAGAAACTACGTTGGTCCTCTTAGTGATATGGTTCAGGGGAAAACATTTCGGTTATTAAAATCAATCTCTCAGACGTACTTTGGTAGAACCTTTAACATTACCTTGGGTAATTTCTATGGATCTTTGAAATTCTTATAGTTATAAAAAACGTTAAACATTGGATTGTTTCCATTCTGATATGTACGGGGTCTTTGCTTATGTTTCCTAATTACAATTGACAATTCATCAAATTTTACATTACTCTTTTTAGAAAATTTTGTATTTTATTCCCTTGACAAAAGAACTTTCATTATCATGGAGTTTTTCATGATACCTATTAAATATACCTCTTGTGAAGCAACCGATGTACTAATTGATGATGCAAATGAACGAGTGCATTTAAATGGCTTTTATGAATAATGTTTTCGTTGAGTAATTTTCGAGGTACTTTCTGTAAAATGCTTTTGTAGCATTTCCACATTAGTACCATTATTATTACTCCCTATCTTTAGCAGAGTAATCCAGTTCAAAAAAGGGAAAGGGGATGCTATTGTCAGCGACATGCACATATTACAAAGGCTTATGTACCTTTTGAAGACCAGTAATGCCCGTTACATCATTTCTTGGAACTATGGATTTAACAATGAAGAGCTGTATTTTGAACAGAATGTAATGTAAAATACTAAAAACTATTTACAAGCAGTGAAACATGTTAACATGTTCGTTAACAATTCCTTTTCCAGCAAAATAATAGTCGAATTTAGCAAACAATTGTGCGTCTACTTTAAATTGGGAGAAATTCATATAGGCAAAAGTCTTTCGAGATAAATGGAATGTGACTGACAAAACCTTGTCATTGTCTTTTACATACCGCACAACATGTTGTCGAGGTTTCACTTGAATATTGAAGTTGTCTTTAAAGTCAGGCTCTGAATAAATCATAGACCCAATTTCCCGAGAAAAAATAGCATCTAGGGTTCGAACAGATGGTTTTTATCTGATCTGAATCTGAAAAAAGGAAAATCAGAATTTTCAGAACATTTCATTTCTTTATTTTTCAGATTCAGATCATATCAGATTTTTTTTCAGATTGGCTTCAGATTAAACTTAATTATTTGGTTTGGTGCCATCAAATGCTTATGAGGAATGAAAAGTCTGTGGGATGAAGTGGGAAGTATGTGATGAAGTTGGAAGTGTGTGGGATGAAGTGAAAAGTGCGTGGAAAGTGTGTAGGATGAAGTGGGAAGTGTGTGGGATGAAGTGGGAAGTGTCTGGGATGAAGTGGGAAGTGTGTGGGATGAAGTAGGAAGTGTGTGGGGTGAAGTGGGAAGTGTGTGGGATGATGTTGGAGTTGTGTTTCACGTCATGACACAAGCTTTTTACACTATCCCAGACTCTTCCAATTTCATCGCACACTCTTTTAACTTCATCCCACGCACTTTTCACTTCATCCTACATACTTCCAACTTCATCACACACTTCCCACTTCATCCCACAGACTTCCCACTCCATCCCACACAATTTCGACTTCATCCCGCACACTTCCACTTCATCACACACCTCCCACTTCATTCCACAGACTTCCCACTTCATACCACACACTTCACACTCCATGCCACACACTTTCCACACCCTGGAGTACTCACTTCGGGATCTCAAATCTTAATGCGCCTTAATGTAGTCTTAATACCTTTATCATAATTCTGAGCACAAAAAAATTGTTTAAGTCTATCAATTTGAAATCTGTTGAATTCAGGTCAAATCAAACCAGATCGAATTCAGATAAAAAATAAAACCAGATCAGATTCAGATTGAAATTTTTCAGATTAATCTGAAAGCAAAACATATGTTCCGAACCCTAATATATACTCCGGAATGGAATAGCTTTTAAAAACTGCGGTGCTTTGTTGATGTTACAAAATTGGGGTCGATGTTGCTGATTTCAGTTTGAGATTGGGGTTTCCCTGTCTGAAGTGACTGTTGGTACCAGAATGGAAACATTGTCAGTATTATCGTAGATGCTATTTGCACCCGGGTAAATAGAATGTTCACTCAATAAATGCATTTACAATTGATGTTATTCCGTATTAAGCTATGGCGCCACTAGAGAAAAGCAACTAGTTCTATGTTCACGATTAATAATACTGACACTATTTGTACCCCACTCGGGTGCAACATTTACCTTTTTTGCCCAAGGTAATTATGGCACATCCAATAATTTTTGTTTCTCTTAGATTTACTCTCTATTCTATACTATAAATAAGTAGGTAATAATCCAAATGACTTCTCAAACCACCACTACCTTTCGAAAACGTGACTAAATTGATCAGTTGTGGTATTGTTAATCCATAATCCCAGGATATTTGCTTTTTTGGATAATTTATTTTTGACAAGAATAGAAAGTAAGATAATCTCAAGCTACGGAACACAAAAATTAATCGCACTCCTTTAAGCGTTCACTTATATTGGACGTGCGATTCGATTTTGTCGCTTACAAATTCGCATACTTAAAGGATAGCTGAAGTGTCCAGCTCATGCCATGATCTTGTTGAGTTATTTCATTTAAAAATTCTGAAATAAATCTAAAATCATGAAAGGATTGCCAGAAAAAGAAAAATCGCAAAATGTGTAAAAAAAATTCGCATATGTTCCATAGCTTGCGGTTTTTTTTTCGCAGAAAACTTCGCACACAAACTTGTAGTATTGGTTTGTTTATGGGGTCGTTCATAAAATACGTAACGCAAATATTGTTCATAGCATACAACTCATTACGTATCACTTTTACTATGAACGTGTAAGCTCTTATTTGAATTATTTTGTCATTGACATGACGCTCAGACATTAACACTTTGGAGACAATACACTCAGGGTTAGAGTAAGAAATGTTTCATATAAAACTTCAACAGATGGCAGTTGTAACCATTTCCGTTACAATTCGCTAGTCCAAAAATACCTCTAACTGAGACAAATAGATACGTCAGCACTTTGTCCATCACGTCCATCAGCATGTCAATGACAAAATAATTCAAATAAGAGCTTACACGTTCATAGTAAAAGTAATACGTAATGAGTTGTATCCTATGATTGATTCCAAGTTTGCGGGCTTTAATCCGTAGAGATTTGAAAAGTATCGAGTGACTTTTCATAGTTGGGTTTACTCAACAACAAGATCTCTGAAGCAAATATTGTCATTTTTGGAATCCCCCCTCCACCCTGTCACGTCTAAAAATGTGAATCTTTTATTTGTGAGAATCGTTAATACAAAAACGTTTTGAAGGTTTTTTCGCTACGAACTTCCTTCAAATAAGTTCGTTTGCTCTTCTATGAGTACCACTGATTTCGGCATGAAAACATGTTTTCAATATCTCGTCGTTTTCGGCATAATAATCCTCATAGCGATGAAATATTCTAAGACTTGTGCTGCTCAATACTGACCAATGTTTCTGAATTTTTCATCGAAAGTCAAAATATCAATGTTTTGATAGCTACCTAGCATTGACATTTTGATTTATATCGACGATTATCAAGAAAAGAACTCATAAAATCAGCTTGAACTGAGCAATAGTTCCATTTTTCATTTCTGGCACCAATGCCACCAGCACTATAGCTAGGTAATTTTTCGAATAACTCTTTCTAATCTCTTATGCTCTTAGAATTGATCTGGCAGGAACATAGACTCGTGGCGTAGTCTGCGAGATTTTCGTACAGATAGATGACTCTTGTCATTACCTCACCCTTTTATTCATTCATTCATTCACCCTTCGTCTGATTCTGCAGACAGAGAATTTCAAGTCCGGACGTGCCATCTTTTCATCGACTTCAAACAAGCTTACGACAGGACCAAGCGTATGGAGTTGTATGAGGCGATGAAGGAGCTGGGCATTGGATGGCACCAGATGTCGTGTCAAGGTGCAAAACGACATGTCAGATGTGTTTGCTGTTAGAGAAGGATTGAAGCAGGGAGACGCGCTATTCTGCTTACTGTTTAACTTGGCTTTAGAAATCGCAATAAGACGTGCTGGTATCCAAACCAACAAAACGCTGCTGAATGGAACAGTTGAAGTTCTGTGCTTTGCAGATGACTTGGATCTCACCAGTCGTACACATGCAGCAGCAATTGACACTTTCACAAATCTGAAAATCCAAACTAAGAGGATGGGTTTGATGATAAACGAATCTAAAACCAAGGCGATGTAACTTTGAATTGGAACGTGATTTTGGCGAGCCGGATATAGTGGCAGTGATAAATGTCCAAAGGCTGAGGTGGGCGGGGCATTTAGTACGCATGGATGAAAGCAGAGCCCCGTCAAAATTATTTCGTAACGATCCAGAAGAAGTTGGTCACCCAAAACTTCGATGGATTGATGGCGTCGAACAAGATCTTCGCACGCTCGGAATAAGAAACTAGCAATACTCGGCGCACGATAGGCAGCGTTGGATCGGAATTCTCCAGCAGGCCAAACAAAACACAAAATACATGAAATCCGAACCTCAGTACATTACCAAAATCCATCAAATATGAAGTTTGTCAAACGTGTATCTACGCTTGAAGCAAGGGCTGCGATGTGGCTAGTCATTTTGTAAAAGACAATTTTTTAAATGCTACTGGCGCTGGCTCAAGTCGTAATAGTAATACTACTATTCCCATTGCGAAGAGCTCTGTGAAGCTTCCAATGGACGCAAAAGCTTTCGAGTAGTTGTAAGCTTGCGTGACGTCACATGATAAGACCCCTTTCTCCCCCTGTCACAATCTGTCACGCTAGACACCAAGGTTGGGTTATCGACGCTAGTAGGGTCGCTAATATCAACGCTAGAATTGGGAATTGCTCGCTAATAGCGACTAGAGCTCGCTCAAATCCAACTAGCAAAAGCTTCGCTAATCGCTAGTTTTTCGCTAACATGATAGTGTATTTTAGTTATCATACGTGTAACAAATGCAGACTATATTTTTTCATGCTTGCTATCAAGGACGAAAAGAAAAATGTAATCACACGGGGCGAAAGCTTGGGCTTACATTTTTCAACTTTCGTCTCTAATAGCAAGCATGAAAAACTTAATACGTCACTCGGAAATGAATTACATGCCTACTATCTCGTACGTAAATAACTATTGTGTAAATTCATAATTAATTGTGTGATGTCAAAGTTTTGCCATAAAAGTTTAAAATGTTGCTTTAATTTTTGTTACTATTCGTAACGTTACAGTCTTGTCATCGTTGCGTCAAAACTTCAAAAATACTAACGTATCACTAAAAATTATCTAGAAAAACGTTTGTAGTGACAATCAATCATTGGAGGCGGAAGTATAAAAGTCAGAACAGTCTAAACAATGAACGTGTAATAATTACTACAAAAATTAAATGCAGTCTACATGATATTGATGAAATTTGCAGACATGATTTTCCCAAAGTTAGAATCGCAATGTACAACTGCAAGTCCCTAGGGAACTCGGATTTTTTTTTAGTTAAAACTTAAATGCTATTTGCGGAAGCTTGTAAATAGTTATTTCTGCCTGTTCGCAAGGGATCTTCGACAAAAATATTTTGCATTGGGATTTCATTTGAAAAATTTTGCAGATAATGTAATCAGCGACCGCTACTAGCGCGCTAATTTTTTTTAGATAAGCGAATCACGCTAGCGACGCTAATATTTTTGGAAACTAGCGTTAAAAAAATAGTCTGCGAGCGCAACCATGCTAGACACGACCCTTCACCCCCCAAGAGCGTCACGTAATTAATGAACGGCCCTTGTATGTAATTTCGTCAACATTCAATATAAACATATCTGAGATTACACTCATGTGTGCTGCGAAAAAAATCGCAAAGCACCTCCAGTATAATATTCGCTTTAACATCATTGCGTTGCAAAGAATTCTTCCTTGATGATGATGAAACAAAAAGCTTAAGAGGTCGTTGATTAACAAGGAAAATAGTAAAGGTCTTAATATTGACCATTGTGGTAATCCTTTATTCCAAAATAAATTAATCCGACACAAATCTGTGAGAACAGTCAAATAAGATTTAATGAAGCGTTTTCTATCGCATTTCCTTGGAATGCACAGAAGTCGAATGCGAAAAGTTCAACATCAATAAAAACATAAGAAATGTCTTTTCCATTCCTAGGACGGAAAACTGGTGTTTTCCGTCCTATTTTAAAACAGAAAAGCAGTTTTCTGAACTCTCGGAATGAAAAATATTGTACGAAACTCGGAAAAATGTATGTTTTTGACTAGTGACCTCACACTCGTCAAAAACATAATATTATTATGTATTATATAACGAGAAAGAACATCAGATATAGATAAAACATCAATTCTAGCGAATTTCTTCATTTAAGGAATTTGATTAATTAATTGATATTTCGTTCAATTTATATAATATTTACAATTAATGATTTATAATTTAGTACGCGTTCAAAGAATTTCAGATATAGAAATTTAGGTGTTATTCGAGCAATTGAGCCCTAAGACAGTAACAACATATTATTGACTGAATGATACTGTACTCAATTTGACTACTAAATGATTAATCATTGAAAACTTCTTTATGTTATTGATGATTATAATTTCTGAATCAAATATAATTTAGACAATTTACTAATCTGGTTTATTTTCAATAACCACTCTTTAAGTTTAGTTTTAAAGATGGCATAATTTTGACTAACAATTTCGGATGGTATCTCATTATAAAAACGTGGTCCACTATAGCTTATCCCAGTTTTACCTAACTCTGTTCGACTAACTTCATAATTATAAATATTTTTCGACCGAGTGTCATGGCAGTGGACAATATTTCGAAACTTAATTGTTGTATAATTTCTATCAACAGACACCGATTTCACAAAGGAACTAACCTGATAATAATAAATAGCTTTTAACGGTAGTATTCTAACCAATTGATATAATTCCGCCGTTGGGTACATTATTGGTAGGTGGTATATAAATTTCAATACTCTATTCTGTAGCATTTGTAATGGCTTGAGATGACTGATTGCTGCAGACCCCCACAGAATGCATAAATAACTTAGATGGCAATGGATCATAGAAAAATATAAAGGAAGTAGTACTTTTTCGGTAAAAATTTAGATAGTTTTCTCAAAATTCCAATTCTATAAGACAATTTAGAGCACAAAAATTTTATATGACTTTGCCATGTGATATGTTTGTCAATTATTATTCCTAGATATTTAAATTCGCTAACTTCATCAATCAGAATGCCATCATAATATAATTTTGTTGAAGGTGGATTTTTTTTCCTAGAGTGAATTTCCATGAATTTAGTTTTAGATACATTCAAAGTCAGTTTATTGAGCCTAAAATACTCTTTTAATAAATCAAGATCATTTTGTTCATTTCTAGTTAACGATCGGATCTTTATTTATATAATATAAAAGAGTATCATCAGCCAATCTTACCGATGTCGTTGACATATATTAGGAATAGTAACGGCCCAAGTACACTACCCTGTGGTACGCCGCAGAGTATTTCCCTAAATGGACTCAAATTACCACTTAAATAAACAAACTGTTCCCGATCTGAAAGGTAGCTTCGGATTAAGTTCAAAGCTTTTCCTCTAATTCCAGCTTTTTCCATTTTAATTAATAAGATGCTATGGTCAACAGTGTCAAACGCTTTCGCAAGATCAAGGAATATTGCAAACACATAACATTCGCTGTTCATTCCACTTATTATTTTGTCTAAAATTTCTGTTGCTGCAATTTCGGTGTTAGATTTGCTACGAAAACCATATTGGAATTTATAGAAGAATTGATTAATAGAAAGAAAATCTGTAATTCTTTTATGAATCATTTTTTCTATTATTTTATTAAGAATACTTAATAATGAAATGGGCCTGTAGTAGATGTTAAGTTAATATCGCCTGACTTGTAGATAGGAATCAATTTGGCAATTTTCAAAACTGAAGGAAATATTTCGGTTTCGAAAATCCTATTCGTTAAATCTGCTATTGGTGAGCTAACAATATCAACACAATTTTTAAGAGCAGCAGCAGAAATGTTATCAGCACCGGGAGATTTATCACTGTCTAAGGAAAGTATTAAGTTCTTAACTTCGTTTTCATTAGTCGGCTCTAGAAACATAGAATTTTTCTGATTAGTTAATGAATTGAAGCAATTAATGTCATCTGATTTATTCGTTATCAGTTTACTAGACAATTTTTGCGCCACTGAACAGTAATATTCATTAAACTTATCTGACATGACATAATGTTTTTGTCAGTAATTTCTTCTTCGTTTAATTTTATTCTATTTATGTCTTTGTTGGCTTTTTTACAACCCAGAATATTATTTATATTTTTCCATGTTTCATAGGGATTAGAATTTTTAAATAAGTTTTCGTAGTAAATCTGTTTTAAATTCTTATTTTTTGATTTGATGACAGCGCTTAGGACTTTTAATTTATGTTTAAGATAGTTCGCATTACAGCCGTTATTAACAAGTCTTTTTATTTTTTTGATTAAATTCGTTTTGTAATTTCGGAGTCTTTTTAATTCTGAATTATACCATGGGCATAGTTTATCCTTATCACGGATTCTAACTAAATTCGTGGTTTTAGCATTATTCTCTACTGTATTAAAAGCTTTAATTAAGAAATCGCAATAATTATTAACATCATAGGTGTCATTTTCTTCTTCTAACAAAATTTCATTCATTTCCTCTTTCATTTTTCCATAATCAACATAAGTACTTACATAGAAGTCGTCATGTACCTTTATTGGTATTTCTATTTCTGTGTAAATAATACTGTGATCGCTAAGGTCATTATCGATTGTATGATTGGTTAATACATATTTATGAGAAAAATTTATTACTAAGTGATCCAGTAGTGTGTTAGAAGATAGCCTAGTCCGGAAAGTGTAAATAACTATTACTTCACCCGTTGGTGAAAATTTAATCATGAAATAGAGCAAGTTTCAGAAGATTCTTCCGAAATTTTCAATTTTAACTGCCCAAAATCTTGACCTTTTTTGAAAAGAAATCGTTATCCTCAACTTAAAAGTGCATTAACGTCAGGTCTCACCGGCAAATTTCAGAAGGCAGTCTGGTGCCGAAAAAGTTCCTATAACAATATTGGATGGGGGTCCGAGTACATTTCTATGTACTCGGTTCTGATTCGGCACCAGGCTGCGTGCTTGAGACATATGAATAGCCTGATAGAAGGCAGCCTGGTGCCGAAAATCTGTAAATTTCATGGAAACGGCCGATACGAATACTCTACGTCGCATAAAATTCAACTTGGCACCAAGCTGCTGCTGCCCTCTATATAAACATTAAAAAATCTTGAGTACGCAGCCTGGTGCCGAGTTGAAATTCATATGACGTACAGTATTTGTTATTGCCGTAACGATGACATTAACATATTTTCGGCACCAGGCTGCCATCTATAAGGCTACTCGTACAAATTAAGTACGCAGCCTGGTGCCGAGTTGGAACCGAATGCATTGTTATGGGAAGTGTTTTGGCACCAGGCTGCCCAGCTTGAAATGCAGACTTCCACTTGCTACAATTTTATGAAGGCTGCGTTCTTCAGACCCAAGATCCAATAAGTTCAGCCACTAGAAGAAAGACCAATCTAGTTCCTGAACTAACTATAATTTCGGTATCTTTTACTCAGTTCTAGAAAAATGGTTACAAAGTAGGGCTTGATTTTAAAACCATGACGTTAAGCATAATAAATCCTAATTCTTCTATCGTATGATTTGAACGAACATCTCCTAAACATTCAATATCAGTTTATGATATTCCCAATCGTTCCACAGAGAAAAATGTTGTGGAAAAAAAGCATTTCATAAGATCCAACAATACAGAAGGCAAACATTTGTGATTTATTTATCAAATAGATGAAAATCGAAATCCAGATAATGTTTAGCATATCGAATAAGCTTTGAAGATTATATACTAAGTCGGTGTATATTAATATTTTCCTTTTTATAGCCGAATAACACAAAAAAAATTTATATCTCGTCTATCGCTTATCAATCATTGTATTTTATATTTCTTATATTTACTCAAAACCGACCTTACAACACACGATATACATATACATATACATATACATATACATATACATATACGATATACATAAACGTGACAATTCAAAACAAAATTCTAAAGAAATTTTTTTTTTATTTCGTTCAATCGCAAATTTCGTATATTTTTCTTCAATGTAAATATAACATCGTGCAATAGATGGTTTGTATGCATAGAGAAAATCCTTTTATATTAAAAATCAGCTCCATTCTCCATGTATAATGGTGATGGTGTACTAAAGAAAGGAAAATATATGGAAATAGTAACCCACAAAGTTGAAGAAGAAAAAAAAAATAACGTTCACCGTTACGTATGTTGAGTTCGAAGAATACTTTAAATTCTTATGTTATGAAGACGATACAAAACAACTAGAAAATAAGAAGAACAAAGATGAAAAAAAAGCTTGTTCGAGTAATGTAATCCACCCATTCCAATCGAAATTTCGATACATTAAATTGTAATCGATTCCATAGTAAAATGCAAATGCCTTAAAAGACTAACCAATTTTTAAAAACTTTAAAGTCGCGGCATGTTTCATACTCGAGTGCAGTCCTTAGAGCTTTCAAAAAATACCATTTTTCGAAATATAAAATGCAAATTGAAAGGAACTTATACAATGTGAATATGTTGTACTTACTTCAACTGTGTTGTACTTTCAGATGTAAACGTTATTCCATTGACGGCTTTTTAATACTTCTTTTGTTTCTCTATGTTTTTTTTAACTTGTTGATTTATTCCAGTCGAAAAGTTTATCAAAGAATGTTATAGATAAAGTGCAGAATGAAATTTATTTCTTCGAAACTTATTTCATTCACCCAACGTTCCACACGAACTTTAAATGTTACGATATTTTTCTAAACAAAAATTGAGCCTCTTGGGATCAGCAAACTTTTCACATAAAACACTTAATTTAACCATCACATTTATCAACAGAAAAAATTCACAAAGAAATCCGTAACTGAAATCCTATTTTCTTCGATCGACAGAGCCAGCTTTTCGACACCGAAGGAAACTTTGTGTGTCACCAAAATATGAACAAATCATACATTTTTCACCTTTCGTACACATAACATTCATTTACATGAAATCGAGATGCATAACAAAACGAAACACCAGAAGAGATACAAATTTCATGTAACCGCTACGACGGACGTAAAACACAAAGTGTTTGTCTTCAGAAAAACCATACGGTCTGAATCAACGTTGCGGCTGAACTGCGATTGTTGTCGAAGTTCACAGATTTCGTTCTGAAAACTGTTAACTATGAATCTGGTTTTTGTAAACGTAGTTGATGAAAGAGAGACACACTTTTCTAGTACGATTTTCAGTTCGAAAATGTATGGAAAATGAGCGAAAAACTTTCCCAAAGAGAATGTATTTTTTTTCTCACACGCATGAGCAACCGAACGAAGAGTAAGAATCCGTTTGTGTTTTCTGGTTTTGCATGTAATTTTTGTTTGCTTTTCGCAATAACAAAGAGACAATCGAAGCTTAAGGGTTTCACGTTCAACTTGGACGAATAACACAAATTTAACATTGACAAACGGTGAATTTCAAAAAGGAAATTCAGTTAGCATTATGTTTTTATGCCATGTATAGGTTTAATTGCGGGTTGCTTTAAATGAGCGGTTCACAAAGTGTTTTGAGAGCACAGAACAAACGTATTTTTCATATTTTATGATAATTGGCCTATTATATGAAATTTATAATGTAAATTGTAGCTGTTGTGTTTCTTTCCAATTAAAAACATCCGAACAAGGGGCTTTGGGTAAAAATGTTATCGGTTATTTAACGTTTAGGATTACTTAATTGCATCAGTGGCCTGTAAGTTGTGTTTACACGGTCTGTCTACACAAAATACATTGCGTGCAAGAGGCTATCACCTGATATTTCGAAATTTTTCGGATATTAAATGAATACTAAATCATGACAGCAGAATGATTTTTTCATTTCTAAGTAAGAAATGACGTCACTTTATTTTCAAACTTCTCTAGAGCTCTCGTAACGGAATGAAAATAAGTATCAACCAACAACCAAGCTTAAGGCACACTGTTAGTGAGTCAAAGCAGTGCACGTGTTGAATTTGGGTGGCAACTAGGTTGGGGAAACAGTAGTAGAGAGATGATAGTATCTCGGTCCCGACCTAAAATGCGCAGCAGGGCGGCAGTTGGCGTAACCTGCCGTTCTAGGTAAAGTTCCGGTGGGGCGCTCCCAATTCACCCCCATGGGCGGTGAGCCGTCCGGTAAGGCTACCACGTTAATCTGCAACTCTTCGTTGTTAGTGATACGAGTTTACTTGTGAACTCAAGTTTGTATTTGTATTTTGCATTTTTAGAGACTCCACTAACAGCTTTTTATAGCCAATAACAAGTGTTGTCTGGACCACCGATTAACGTGACTTCCAAACCACGTCTTAGAGTAATGCGAATGCAGCGTCTTATTCAATTACTCCAAGAATTGTTAGGCGCATGATTATTATCTCGCCTAAATGTAGGCTTAGATATTTCGTACACATATTCATCGTATATGGGTTACGTCATACGATTCATTCAGTGTGTACGTCCTTTTGGCTCCCTGATGAGGCCGGACAGCAGTTTCACAAACAGCGGAAAGGACAATGCTGTTCACCTGCTAGAGACTCACTTTCCTGGATGTAGCGACTCAAGAAGCGAGGACAGAGCACCCGACCCTCCCCCTCCTTCAGAGGAGGAATGGGCTCTGGCTAGCCACTACTATGGACAGGCTAAGGTGGGCAATCGGCAGTTTTAAGCCGTTTAAGTCAGCAGGAAAAGATGGAATTTTTCCGTCCATGCTGAAGGAGAGTAGTGAGATCTTATTGGAACCGCTATGCAAGATCCTAAGGAGCTTGCTAGCCCTGGGCTACATCCCAAAGGCATGGGAAAAAGTCAATGTGATCTTTATACCAAAACCTGGGAGGCCCTCGCACTGCGTAGTCAAAGACTTCCGGCCGATAAGTCTCACCTCTTTTGTATTAAAGACTCTAGAAAAGCTTATAGACTTCTATATCAGAGACGAAGTCCTGTCAAAATTTCCGCTCCATGAGAAGCAATATGCCTATTAGGCGGGAAGATCGACAGACTCTGCTCTGCATAGACTAGTAGCCAACATAGAGCGATCGTTCGAATTTGGAGAGATAGCGCTTGGATGTTTTATGGACATCGAAGGAGCCTTCGATAATACTAGATTCGAAGTGATCCGGCAGGCGCTGGAAGAAAGAAACGTTGCACCGATGGTAACGAGGTGGGTCAACAGCATGCTCAGGAGCAGGACTGTGCAGGCAAATGTTTGCGGACGCAGAGCCGACTTCTGGGTATCAAAAGGCTGTTCACAAGGAGGAATACTCTTTCCGCTGCTCTGGTGCATCGTTGTCGATTCTCTCATAAGGAAACTAAATGTAGAGGGATTTCATGCGCAGGGCTACTCTGATGACTTGACCGTTTTAATTAGGGGCAAGTTTGAGAGTACCCTAGGAGATCGCCTGAGACGCTCACTGAAGGTAGTGGAGAAGTGGTGCCATGAGAAGGGCCTGAATGTTAATCGCAAAAAGACGTATATCGTGCTCTTCAGCAGAAGGGGAACTTTAGGCTCTTTGGTAAAACCTTAGATCTCAGCCCGAATGTAAAGTATTTGGGAGTTATTCTGGACCAAAAGCTGAAATGGATCGAGCATGTCAGAAACAAAGCGGAAAAAACGATGTCTGCTTTCTGGAACTGTCGGAGGGCTTTTGGAAGGGACTGGGGTATACCGTCTAGAGCCATTTTGTGGATTTATGAGACTGTCATCAAACCGATGTTGAGCCATGGATGTGTTGTGTGGTGGCCCAGGCTAGACATCGAGTGTGCGAAGAAAGAGTTGAATGAAATTCAGAGGCTTGTATGCATCTGCATTACAGGAGCCATGAAGACCACGGCCACAGCGGCCATGAAAGCGCTTATTGCGTTACCCCCCACTGAGACGACCATAAAAGCGAAGGCCTTTGCCGCGGCAGATAGGCTGACGCAAAATAATCTCTGGATGAGGTGCTTCGACTCGGGCCACGGAAGAATCAGACAAATGGTAAACAGTCAGCTCTTCCGAATGCCCATGCCCAGAGATCGAATGGTACCTACAATCAGCTTCGAGACCTGTCATACCGGATGTCATAGCCGGGTGGCCTTCCCGATGGGGCTTTACTGATGGATCGAAGACTGAACAGGGAACGGGAGCCGGAGTCTATACGCAAGACCCGGAGAACGGTTTTGGCTTCCATGGGAAAATTAGCTAACGCCTTCCAAGCAGAGACGTTTGCTGCGCTTATGGGGGCGATTGAGTTGGTTCCGGAAGAACAACGGCTAATAGAGCACTAGTATGCTCGGACCTGTCACAACGTCTAGATTGGTTGGAGAGCTAAAGGCGACTCTAATTCGACTGGGAATGAGCAATCAGATCACAGTGGCTTGGGTCCCAAGGCACGCCGGCATAGATGGCAATGAGAGGGCAGATGAGCTGGCCAGACAAGGCTCAGCAAACGTTACCGTCGGCGCAGAGCCCTCATCCCAATACCACACTGTGTGTTAGAGAGATAAGAGACTGTGTACGAACGGAATCCGCGAAACGTTGTAGCGCATACGATGGAGGAGCACACACGAAGCTCTTCTTTCCGGTGCCTGACGAAATGTGGGCCAAGGAGCTGGTTGGCATGGACCGTAATAGCATAAGGAGGACAGTAGGAGCTATTACGGGGCACTGTGGCTTGAACAAGCACTTGGCGATGATGTAGATGGGAAACGGTCCAAATTGCAGTTGCGGCTTAGAGGAGGAAACGGGCGTACACCTAATCAGTGAATGTCCGAAGTACTATACACTGAGAAGCAGAATACTGGGTGCTCGTGTGGTTTTACCTTCAGAGATCCAAAAACTAAGACCTGTTGCTTTAAACAGGTTCCTAGTGTGAACTGGGAGGTTCAAATGATTTACATGATGAGCAGGATGAAACAAAGGATCAATAGATCTGTGTTTCGAGTCCGGAAACGGACGTTCTAACCTGATAAATCTAAAACACATCACAACTACCCAACTTTTAAAGCTTGAGTGAGAACTTTAGGACGTTATTAATGCGCTACACTTGATAGAAAAATTCCATGTAGAATTTTTCCGACACAGGATTTGAAATCCGATCATTTTGGTGGAAGGCCAGTACGCTAACCACTATGCCAACCCGTCTGTTAATACAATAAAACATAGTACAGACGTCCACGCACGTAACACGCATGCATGTATATACGACTGTAGAAATAATGCAAATATTCACCTTCGTGTATGTGTTTGCATTAAAGAGCCATTTACATGCCGCATATTGTAAACACTTTTGAAAAAGAAATTTACTTCTTCCATCGTTGCAAAAAACATATTTTTTCTTAAACCCTTGTGTTGGTTTAAGTATTCGACAGCGATAAAAGTTTACAGTTTATGAAAAAAAAAACTTTGTAACAGAAGAGACGCTTAAAGAAATTGGTAGTGGATACTGCTTTGAACAGAGGTTAAATGATGTAAACATGCACTGGGATAACTATAGGGATTTGTAGAGGGACATAAATTCCTTGGGGACAAAATAAATTATATTATGAAAACATGCAATTTTCCTTGAGAACTTTACGTTCTGGTAATTGGGTCGCCTATTAGAAAATAGCAATCAATTGATTTTTCCAGCAGTGAGCTATCAACAGCAGCTGTAAGCAATTTGAACATATCCTGATTACCTATCGAATTAAAAGCCTTAACAAAAAAAATGCAGAATTACGATTTTTTATTGAAACTTTCTTGGAAGTTACAGTAATGTAAACAGCTTAATGGTTTCGTTAAAAAGTTTTTTTGTGAAACAAAACAATAGGAAAATACGAAAAACATATTTAAAATCTAAGAAATGGAACTGAAAATTACAATTTCTTCCCACAAATTTCCTTCAATTGGGTGACGCTTACATGCTCGTATTTCCGTCTGTCGTCTGTCCGTATCACACATATCTTGGCTCCTAGATCTCCCAGAGAGCTCAAACTTGTGCCATTCGAAAGCTCTAAGACTCTAGATCTACACAAATGTCAGAGGAGAAGGGGTCGGATAGAGGTGCTAAAGTGGGTCTACCCCTATCACACATATCTAAGCTTCTAGACCACCTAGAGAGTTCAATTTTGCGTCTTTGGATAACTCTTGGACTGCAGATTTGGAATGTTCTGGAAATTCTTGTGGGGTTCTGGAAATTTCTGAAAATTTCTTGGAAATTCTGAAAAGGTTTCGTTTCTCAAAAGTTATTCACAGAAATTTCTTGAACTTTGCAGTACTTTTTAGAAATTTCTACAACTTTCTAGATTCACATTTTTCTAGAAGTGTCTGGAACATTCTACCACTTTATAGAACTTTCTTGAGCCTTCCAGAAATTTCGAACGTGTGATGCAATTTTGTTCAGTTGCTTTTGGGAACTCTTGCGGCAGGTTGTGCGTCAGGTAAAGAGAGTGACACTCCGGAAAGTTTAAAAAAAGTACATTCACGCTACTATGTGAGTTACGCTGAAATACCCATATATGGGTTTTCTTTAAACAGTTCTATAATATAAAATCCAAAATGTCACTGCAACTCACAACACTACGCCTCATTGCACCTCACTACACCTTACTGCACCTCACTGCATTTCACTGTACCTCACTGCATCTTGGTACACCTCACTACACCTTACTGCACATTGGTGCACCTTACTGCACATCGGTGCACCTTACTGCACCTCGGTGCACCTTTGTGCACCTTGATGCACCTTAGTGCACTTTACTGCACTTTGGTGCAGTCAGATGCATCAAGGTGGAGTCAGGTCCACCAAGGCACAGTAAGGTGTAGTGAGTTTCAGTGAGGCGTAGTTCGGTGCATCAAATTGCAGTGAAAGGCAGTGAAGTGTAATATGAGGTAGTGTATTCAGATGCACCAAGGTGCAGTGACGTGCACCAAGGCGTAGCAAGGTGTAGTGATAAGGTGCAGATGGATGCATCTTTCACATATTGCACCTTAATCTTGCTACACACATATTGGTTGTTTTATGAAGTACAAGGTTCTCTTTGTGGTATTGATAAAAATATTGAGGGAAACATCTTATGGGTGTCATCCTCCTCTTTAGTTCCGAGGCTGGTTCTAGGGTTGTCCGACTTTAACAAAAAAAAATCCTTTCATTATGTTTCAACAGATATTTGAACAGAAATATCTTCAAAAAAAGATTATAAAATAAAATTACACAATCGAAACTTACGACACTCCAAGAAATCTAAAAAGGAATGCAAGTACACACCATTTGCTACAAAAATAATCGCCACGATTTCAGAAAACGATGTTTTCAGATGGTTGATGAAACTTTTTCGCTTACATCTCCACGAAATTAGCTCAGAAATCTCTCCTCAAGGTTTTGAATGAAATATACGGACTTGAGGAAAATAAAAAAAAATTGGTGAAAATCGGCTTGGTAGTTCTGGCTGGTAGGGACAATTGTATGGGCCTAACTCGCGCTATGTGACTTGGTGGTTTTTCATGGTTATTTCTTTAATGATGAGATTTTTGTGTTGTGTTGAAGAGAAAATAGGGGAAAATTTTGTTATCCTGGATGTATCGATCCAATGCCTGTTCCTAGCCCTGGCCCAAAGGTCGACCCTAAAAAATATGTTTTTGCATCGATGTTAGGAAAACTCAGCGGAGCATTGTTGCCCACTACAAGTATAGTATCTATATATACTATATACTATAGTACCTAGAGCTCTGAGTTGGTCTATTGGTCGACTCTAGCACAAAAAATATTAGTAAATAATTATGGGTCAGAGCTCAAAATAGGTGACTCTGTGTGACTCTTTAATGCTGTAAGACATAGTTTTGACAAATTTCCAGCAAGTTTAAAGTTTCTGATCAATTCTTGAAATTTGCTCAAAAACTGATTATGTAGATACGAGTAACTGTTTGAAATTTAAGAAAATGATGGTATAAGTAACCGAACAAGTAATTGAATAAGTTTTTAAAATCATATCCCGGGCGAAGCCCGGGTAACAATGCTAGTTTTCTATAATTTCCCGCTTTGTCGCATTTAGTTTAGGACATAAGCAATTTTTTGCTAACGGGAATTAAAGCCCGGCGAATTATTGCCCGAAAAAATTGGAATTATCACCCTCACACGGAAGGACATTTGTCTTATAAAAATTGTATATTTTCCTTGTACAAATTTACCCGCTTTAAATTGCTGTCACATTTGTCCGGGCGATAATTCCCCTGGCATTAACTATTGTGCAGTGGCAGCAAAAATGAAAATAATTTTGTTGTCCTGCGGCCAGAAAACTCAACATTCCAGAATCATTCAAAGTCAGTTTTTAGCATTTTCTGGCAGCAAGACAACAAAATACAGTTCTGTCTCGCTGGGAAATTTCTTGTATAGACTTGTGGAAAGTAATCCTCGCCTTCGGCTCAAAATACAACCTTCCCACACGCCTCAACAAGAAATGTCCCAGTGGGACAGTAATGTACTATTTCATGTCTAGTGTGTTTCTTTATTGAACCATTGAAATAGGTATAGGAATGAAGCGATAGAGTGTAATCAAACTCAAATCATCGATGATAAATTTATCTTTGACCGAATCATGGGTGACTTCCCGGTGAATCATCGGTGATTTCCCGGTGAATCATCGGTGATTCCCTGGTGAAACATTGGTGATTCCCCGGTGAATCATGGGTGACTTCCCGGTGAATCGGTGATTTCCCGGTGAACCATCGGTGATTCACTGGTGAATCATTGGTGATTCCTCGGTTTATCCTTTGGTGATTGATGATTGATGATTTTCCGGTGAATCATCGGTGATTGTCCGGTGAATCATCGGTTATTCCACGGTGAATCATCGGTTATTCCCCGGTGGATCATTGGTGGTTCCCCAGTGAATCATCGGTGATAACCCGGTGAATCATTGGTGATTCCCCGTTGAATCATTGATGATTTCACGGTGAATCATCGGTGATTACCCGGAGAGTTATCGGTTATTCTCCAGTGAATCATTGGTGATTCCCCGGTGAATCATTGGTGATTCCCCGGTGAATCATTGGTGATTCCACGGTGAATCATTGGTGACTCCCCGGTGAATCATCGGTGATTCCCCGGTGAATTTTTGGTGATTCCACTGTGAATCATCGGTAATTACACTGTGATTCATCGGTGATTCAACTGTGAATAATCGGTGATTCTACAGTGAATCATCGGTGATTTCACTGTGAATCATATTTAATTCCCCGATGAGTTATTGTTGTATCATCGGTGATTCCACTGTGAATCATCGTTGAGTCCCCGGTGAACGTACATAGACGGACGGACGGGCAGGAAGGATGAAAACATAAAGTAGTTATCGCTACTTAACAAACGAATAAGCTCCAATCACTTTTTTCTATTAGTACAGATCATTATCTTCGACACTATGCTACTACAATGGATCCAGAACAAAATACCTTACATGGAATAGCTTTGGACAAAATAACTTTGCACTATGTAACTAGAAAACCTACACGTAGGCCATAGAGTTAGGTGACTTTACGTGCCTGGGAAATATGGATCCCTCATCCCTCCTTGTAGTTACTTTTCTCCTCCCACCGCCTCTTATTTGGCAATTATTTTGACAGTTTGTTCTTACCAAAATGTAATTGAGCTAGCACAAACTTGCCGCTAGGGCCTTATTTTATATAGCGACGAAGAAAACTGTGTCCAACGAGAAGAAATATCTAAAGCAAATTTGAAATCCGCTTATATCAAGAAATATTAAGTTCTCAACATTATCTTAACAAAGTGCCATTTAATGATGAAGCATTCAATTTAACATATCAGCAAGGATTACAAACTGGTATCAACAAAGAATTAATCTTTTGATTACCTCAATATGTAATTTAATTTAAGTGAATCGATTTGGCATATCAATGCACAGTAGACATAATGTTTCTCTCTTTTGCCGCCGATTTGTTCCGAGAACCACTTTTATCAGCGCATTATGAGTTCATTGATCCAAATTCATATTATTTATGCAAATTTAATTTACCACAGAATATACTCCTATAGAGTCTCATCACAGTTCAAACAACGATTTGCACCACATTCGCATCATTTTCTATTACATAACCAAAGGAAATTTAATTAAAAAAAATGTTTTATTTCAGCAAGTTTGTAATAACTTTTATTATTTATCACACTTAAGACGAGTGTATCCATATGCAAATGTGTTTTCAGCAAAATGCATTGCGTATACATACGTTGGGCTAGGCTTTCATATTCATAAAATGTGTTTCTATTCATTTAGATGACACTGGAATTTGAAGTGAAAATTGTTTTATAAGATCAAAAATATCTTTCTAATTAAATGAAACTCATTCACATATTGTCGTAATTAATATGCATGAACTGTGCAAATATTAAACACAAAGTTTTATGCAAATCAAGGGCGTAACAAGTCTGTCTTAATTTCTGTTAGAGAGAATGATGGTAAATTATTGCAATCAACTTTGTATGCACAAATACGTTTTCCAGATTAAATGCCCTTTGGTATTACGTTACAATTAGTTGAATGAATTCAACACCTAAAAGCAATTTACTTCGCGGCATTTGTGCAAGGAAAAGAATGTGCAATACGCTGAACGGAAACAACGTTTTTGAATGATGAGCGTAACGTTTGCACTTTTTTTCTCTCGTCTCATAGCAGATTTAGTTTTGCTTGGTATTTTTACATTTTCTACATCAAAGAGCTCAATCTGTCGTATTTTTAGTGAAAAATATTTACGTGAGGTAAGTTTGTTGGTACATTTTTGTTACAGTTCGCTAATACACCTAAAACCAGAATTGAGAAAAGTTGCAGCTTCAATTTATTTCTTCGTAATAGTGTTTTGATTATCCATTAGGGTGATCTAAAAATGTATGGAGAAATTAAGTGGGCGAAAAGTCTGAGGCACCAGCATTTAAACGAATCTAAATGGCTCTCTGATAAAAAGCGCCTCAATCGATTCCGTAAAATCAACATAGTCAAAAATCCCAAAAACAGTGAAAAACGTAGACTTTTAGGAAATTGGATGAAACTAATGTAAGGGTAGGAGTCTTGTTCAGGCAAGTTTGGTGAAATCCGTTCAGAAGAGTCCGAAGAGAACGTTTTTTGGACTAACTTCAAGTTTCCGCGTGGTGTCGGAGTCATTGGAGCCCATTGAAGAACAAAGTGTACCCAACTTTTCTTAGCGCCAAACCGCGATCACTATATCAGGTAGTGGCACACTATATTTAGGGAAATGTTAGGAATGAATAGCACTTTCAATATTGGAAATAACATTTTGGTTCAATTCACAACGTTGAAGTTTCCTGTGTCTTAAAAGTTGACTCATATTTCAAGATAATATTAGAGCCGCATGAAATCGTTTGGGGGTTAGGACGGAATGTCCCAAAAAAATAATGTCCCCAACCAAAATATTCCCTCGGACAAAATATCCACAGACAAAATACCCCCTTAGACAAAAAATCACCTCAGAAAGTACTTATTGCGAAGTAGCAGCGCTGCAGGCCGTGAATTTAACTGAAAAAAGCGGGGTCTAGAGCTCCTAGCGGGGTTTGGGGCAGCGCCCCATTCACGTAAGGCCGCCTCAAGGGCGTAAAAAACGGTGGTGAGGGGGAAGAGCCCGCCAATACGCAACATAATATCTAATTAATAATACATACCTATATCCACCACTTCTGAGTAGACATTATGTCTGGGGATATTTTATTCACTTTATGTGGGCTATTTTGTCCAGGGATAATTTGTCAGGGGATATTTTAACTTGGGACAACCGGTCCTAGAGCCAGTCGTTTGTTCCTACGTTTGTAATGTTTCGATGCCGAATATTTTTTCCCCCCGTAAGATAAGCGAAAATGGAAGGTCAATCGGAGTTATGAACGAAAAAGTGGTCAAAATCGGTGTTTTCTTAGGGTACACATACCTCTGCGAAACAAGCATGGTAAATGCTTTCCATGGTTTTAAATGAAAGTTATGGACCTCAGGAAAGTAGCCAAATAAATTTGGTGGAAATGGGCTGAGTGGTTTTACCTGTAGGATAAATAGAGTGGGCCAAACTCGGACTCACTTTTAGCCTTTTCTGAATCTTCTACCCTCGTCATTGTTACAGTGTTTATAACATGCTGTTTCAATCTTCATGTTTGTCGTTATATTTTCGTCAACAATGCATTTTTTGAGCTGCTGCAGGAATCGTGCTTACCTTCTTTAGTGTCTGAGTCTCGAACAGAACCAACGTTTCGAAATATTTTCACCATTTAGGACGAATTCCTTCATTATCTCGTACGCAGACGAACAGTATGGAAGTTTTACAAATTTTTCATCAATAATACTATTTTTGGACCCAGTACAAAATACGAGTCCTATGCGTTTACCACTACGTTTGTAACCGGTCGATTTGGGGTAGGGGGAGCATCGATCGTGGTCTTTAAATACCGAATCCGAAAAAGAAAAATTTGTAAGTCCGTCCGTCTGTCAACCTTTCCACTAGACATGTGCGCCGGTAGGTATTCGATCAGCGGCGGGCGGCGGTGTGATGAAAAAGTGGCCGTAGGCGGCGCGCCGATAAATAGAAAATATCGGCGGCGTCGGCGCGCCGACGGCGTTTTCAATTTTTCAAATAAAAGTTAAAAAATTGTATTTTGGTAGTATTTTTTACTAAACTCAAGCATTGTAATTACCTTTGAATGAATACTGCTGACTTGGTGAGATTTATTTTTTGTCGACAAACAAAGTGTGATTAAGATTACTCGATGACAAGCACGATTCGCGTCGTTTTTTTTAATCCAAGGAAACGGGAAATTGCGGAATTTGCAAAAGAATTTCACTGTGTAGTTAGTCCCATGTTGAAATATCGTTTTATTGAAATCGTTGATATATCGGTTGCTATTGAACGGTCAATGTAGAAAAACTGTTTTACCAACCAATTTTAACCAATTTTACCAACAGAACCTGATTAAATAGGTCCGAAAATCTGAAAAATTCAGTGACGCACAGTAGGCTTATCCGTTATATTCATGTTCAAAAATCTATATCTCGTGAAATATTCACAATTTAAATCTAAGAATTCTTAAAACGTGATTTAAGAAAGTTCAAAAATGTCGGGAAAAATATTTGTGCATGTAGGCCGCAGATTAATAGTCGTAAGGTTGTTAGACAAAGTTACAGGTTTGATTTCTCCCCATACATAACCTCAAAAAAATATATTTTCCATATTTTCGTCAGAAACTTGTCGAAATCAGTTGTAAACGTTAAAGTAATTCATAATAAGTCGAAACGAGCCTAGTCCGACGAAAAAAAGATGAATTTCTTGGTTGATTCTTTGATTTTCATACTGACTGTCTTTGAGTCTCAGAGCGCTGAATAACAATTCGCTTCAAAACCACTAGGAATTTCATCCCTTTTTCGTCGGACAAGGCTCGTTTCGACTTATTATGAATTACTTTAACGTAATACGTATACACAATGATACTTACTCTTGCTTCGGGTAGTGACAAATTTATAGCTCAAGGATAAGGGAGTATAATATACTATCATCGTGTATGCGCTGAGAAATTGATTTTTGTTGCTTGCTTTGAACTTATTTTATTTAACATGTCGATTTGATGTCTCTTCACGTCCACATACCTCTACACATGTGAAAACGATAATCAACAGTCAATGAAATATCTCTTTGGGTTAAGTCTTTTCACCCATATTTCGGTCATTGTTCTTTTTTTTTTCATTTCCGACTTTATTCACAAAATCTTTTTTGTCTGGTAGAAGCCTGCCCTTCTGTTTTGTTAAAGTATATTTGAAAGATAAGCTCACAACGTAAAATGGTTTGAATTAAGAGAGATATGCTGAGCTCATCAGCTTAAAACGACGAGAATTTTTATTTTTCAAAGATTAAGCTGATCGCTATGCCACGTTTAATTAGATGAAAAATTTACTTCTAGTCTTCGAAATGTACAAGAAACGTACTTTCAAAGAAAATCGCAATTTATTAGGCGAATAAAGTAAATTTAACTTGACATTTGAAAAAAAAAAATCCGTAAAAAAATCTCAAAGAATCTCTGATTTTAAAAAATAATGTCATCGGAGGTTTGGAAGTTGTTTACTCCTCACGCTCAGACAGACGATCTTATTTTCTCCGGAAAAACAACCAAATATCGTGGAGGGTCTCGTGACCTGAGCTAGGGCCACACCATAGAGTCCAAACCACTCAACAGATCGCCACTAATGTGATTTTCTGAGGTTATCTTTCATTCAAAATCTTAAAGAGCGATTTCAGTGCTAATTTCGCACATATATATAAGTCAAAAAGTATCACCGACCTTCAAAAAAAACATGTTTTTGACCACTTTTTCGAACTTAACTTCAAAAGTTCCTTACTAATTTTTCCCAAATTCTTTTCCGTAATCAGTTTTTCAATCATGCCCGCAGTGGTAGCGGTGGACGTGACCCAGTCCCCACACCCCAAAAAAGAAGTCCACAAACTCAAAAAACGTCATATGAAAACCTTTGGGACAAGTCACCACACACACGCGTACTTTTGAGATTTTTCCCCCTGCCCCCTTCCCTCTAAATTTTTTAAAGCCAAACTACGTCGCAGCAGCTCTCTAACGAGCCCACTCTCATCAAAATCGGTTGGAAATCGGCTGAGATATCGAGGTTTGAAAATTAAATTTTTTTCGGACTGTCGATTTTTCTATTGTTCTCATTATTGTATGAACTTTTTTCTGATCTGTCGGTTTCTATCATTTGTTTCTTCGAAAATATATAGTTTGATAAGGAGAATTTTTTTGTTATCTTAAGAAAATGTCTGCCAACTGTCAAAGCGGTGCCATCTTGCTATCTTCTGAATTAGAATAGCTAGACAGTTGGTTTCTTCGAGAAAGTTATAGAGATTAGTGCGGAAAATTTTTCTCGTAAACAATTTTTTTCGGAGAAAATTTTTTTAGGAGAAAAATTTTTTTGGAGAAAAATTTTTTTGGGAAAAAGTTTTATGGAGAAACATTTTTTCGGAAAAATACTTTTTCGAAAAACAGAAAAATTTTTACGTGAAATTTGGTTATAACAACTGCAAACTTCCCAAACGACTGATATCGCATACAAAAACCTCTTCAAAGGAAAAGAGTGACGCAGTCTGTGAGTCCGCTACCAAAATTAATGATATCGTTTGAGGTGACCCTACCGCTGATAATACGCAAAAATTTGTTTGAGTTGAATGTGAGCTTGTAGTTCATTCTTTACTTTGATTCTTTAATAGTAGATTATGCACCGCTGTCCAGGATGCTCTATTTTGACGATTTGGAGGTTATTTCCCGAGCCGAAGGCGTGGCAAATTATCCAAATCGTCAAAATAAACCATCCTGGACAGCGGTGCATATGCTATTTTATCTGCCGAGAAAAGATATATCGAGAAAAACAATTTTGCCCTAGGGAGAAAAATGCGAGATTATCGTTCTAGGCAGATAAAAAACATTGCACCACTTTCTTTAAAACAAAATTACGTTGTGTTCAAAAAATTGCGTCACAAATGCCAGACCCAACGACGAAATAATTTTTCTGTACTTTCAGTTTTTAAGCCGCAAAAATTTGATTTTTAAATTAATTTTAATTAAATTTAATTAAAGTTTTTGCATGTGAAAACTGAAAGTGTTGAAAAATTATTCCGCCGGTGGGTCTGGCATTTGTGACGCAATTTTTTGAACATAACGTAATTTTGTTTTAAAGAAAGTGGTGCAAAGTTTTCTAAAGAATCAAAGTAAAGGATGAACCACAAGCTAACATTCAACTCAAACACATTTTTGCGTATTATCAGCGGTAGCGTCACCTCACACGATATCATTAATTTTGGAAGCGAACTTACGGACTGCGTCACTCTTTATCTTTTAAGAGGTTTTTGTATGCTTATCTTATACGCTTAAAAAGCACGTTGGGCCCCAGTAGAGACTCAGTTTTATTGCCCTGGCTGAGTCCAAGGGCTCAAAATCAAAAAACTTTGTTCTGTTAATTGTCGGGCATTCCCAGACCTTTCGAGCAAAAGTTTTTTTGTGAAAATCGGAAGAGATTTACTCGAGTTATGGTACTCCCTTTCAGATGGACAGAAAGTTGTGAAAATCGGTCCACATCAGGGCCTATTTAGTTGAATTAATTCACCGAATTCGCAAAAATTCACCGAATTCGTAAAAATTCTCCAAACTCATAAAAATTCATGGAAATTCGTAAAAATTCACCGAAATTCACCAAAATTAAATTTTTTTTAAGTTGCCGCGAAATGAAATTTTATGTAAACCGACGCGTTTTGAGCAATATCTCGGTTATCAACACCAAGTGTTCTAAGCGTCTCTCAGATATTTGTGAATTGTCTGGGTTGCTATGTAAGAGTCAAATAGAAAAGAAATGCAGACACTTCCGAAAGGAAGTAAATTATGGTTTTTGAGTAAAAATCATTAAAATAGTTCGAATTTCATGAAACCAAAACGATGATGTGAAGTCAGAGAATGAAATGGCGTCATTTCATGACATTGGTGCAATATTTGAGATAAAAAACTGGTCAGCAATGACAGTTTCTTCAACGTTCTTCGCGTCTAGTTACCGTCACCGTCACATGGTATCAAATTTTCCGCCGCAACGACCCTCATGATCCCACGGAATTTGATAGAATTCCACATCGATTTGCATGGTGGGCTTGAACCAACTTTTACCCAAAAGTGTTTACACATGGGATTTTTAGCCCCGTACGAAGTACGATGGGCTTATGTCTTTACTGTGAGGTATGTAATTTTGAAGATCAACCTATAGTTTCTTGGGCAAAGTTGTTGCTTAGGTCTAGGAGATTGCAGAAATGCAAAAAAATAGTCTGTCCGTCCGTCATCACTATAACTCGAGTAAAACACATCCGATTTCGATAATTTTTTTTCCTGAAAGATATAAACAAAAAATAGGAGCTAGGAGATATGGCCAAAAACGTTAGACATAGGGCCGTGAAACTTGTTTGAGTTAATCTTCGTAACCATAGCACGGATGATAATGAATAAGGTACCAAATGAATGGAAAGGAAAAAAAAGATTTTGGAAATCGATTCACTTGATCGGTAGTTAAGGCTCTTGCCATCGTGGAATGGGAGCGAGTACTTCAGCTCTGCCAACAGGTTATGAGCCCAGGCTGATCAATTTGTAGCGCTAGTTTGCTAGAAGGGGTTTCAATAACACTCGCTGCAATTGATTGAAGGTCTGGTATGGTGAAATAGCTGGCTACAGATGAAATTGGTTTTGCGAAGGAGACTTTGGTATGAACATGGCGGTGAAGCCAAGCGACAATGTGGTCGTTGATCTGTACAAATTATGGTGACGGATTTAGCATGGACGTGGCGGTGATGCCAAACGACAGTCGTTGTTTCATACATTATCGATGGTGGTCGATGGTGTTTGGTGGTCGATGGTGTTTGGTGGTCGATGGTGTTTGGTGGTCGATGGTGTTTGGTGGTCGATGGTGTTTGGTGGTCGATGGTGTTTGGTGGTCGATGATGTTTGGTGGTCAATGGTGTTTGGTGGTCGATGGTGTTTGGTGGTCGATGGTGTTTGGTCGTCGATGGTGTTTGGTCGTCGATGGTGTTTGGTCGTCGATGGTGTTTGGTCGTCGATGGTGTTTGGTCGTCGATGGTGTTTAGCCGCGTCACTCTTCAACTATTTGTATATAACCAATATGACTTTGATTTTGTACCAGCAACTGAGCTGAGTTGTGGCTAACAAAAAAGAAAAGGCAGTTGCACTCGAATAAGAGTAGTCGCAGTGAAAATCCGTTCAAAGATATGTTCGAGAACACAGGATTAGAACGCAATCATAGACTGATAATAAAATTTCCAAAATCACACAAAATAAAAGCTTTTCAAAACAAAATCTAACGAAGGATACTGAAATTCGCGGAAATTCATAAAAATTCACCGAATTCACCGAATTCAAAAAATTCGTAAAAATTCACCGAAAAATTCAACCAAATAGTCACTGGTCCACATTTACTCGAGTTTTCGTGTTTATGTTACAGACGGTCGGACGGACAATTTTTAGACCCGTACGAAGTACGTAGGTCTGATGCGTTTACTACCACGTTTGTTACATTGCAAAGGGGGAAGGGAGAAACTTTTTTTGTTGCCTCCAGATGACAAATCAGCGAAAAAAACAATGTCCGTCTGTCGGTCTGTCTGTCCGTCAACACGATAACTTGAGTAAATCTTGACCGATTTTCAAAAAGTTTTTTACGCTTGAAAGGTAGTCGAAAAATCTTTAATGGGATTGAATCTGGTCACTGTCGGCCCAAGGGCCGCCGAGCTAGAGACGTTTAAGTGGTTTTTGGTCTTTTGCACATACTACATGGGGTGAAAAGTTCGCGGCCTCACATAGAGATGGCGTCATTACTTCAGAATTTTTGTTAACATTCAGTAGTACCACCCTTTACTTGTCTACAGCCAAAATTTCCTGACATTCGGTGTCATAGTTTTCGAATTACTGTCAATAGAGTGACGCAGGTTTTTGTTGTTCGTAAAAAATGGAAAATAATGAATTCCATGTGTTGATTAAACATTGTTTCTTAATGGGAAAAAATACGGTGCAAAGCAAAGAATGGCTGGATAAGTGTTATGGCACATCTTCTCCGTCGTATACAACGGTCAAGAAGTGGCATGCTGACTTTAAACGAGGTAATACAAGCACCGATGATGCCCCACGTTCCGGACGTCCAAGTGAAGCAGTTACTGAAGAAAACATCAAAAGAATCCATCGTATTGTTTTGGCTGATCGGAAAGTTAAAGTTAGTGAAATAGCTGACATCCTCAAAATATCAACAGAACGGGTGCGACACATTTTACACGAGTATTTGGACATGAAAAAGCTTTCTGCGCGATGGGTGCCGAGTTTTCTAACAATTGATCAAAAGCAGCACCGTCTTGACGATTCAGAGCGTAATTTAGCTTTGTTCGAGCGTAATCCAACGGAGTTTTTGCGTAGATTTGTCACGATTGATGAAACGTGGATTCATTACTATACACCAGAGTCCAATAGACAGTCTGCAGAGTGGTTAGAATTTGGTCAAAGCCGACCGAAGCGCCCAAAGGCACAGCGTTCTGCAGGCAAGGTTATGGCCACGATTTTTTGGGATGCGCCTGGCATAATATTTATCGACTATTTGGAGAAAGGAAAAACAATAACTGGCGAGTACTATGTCACATTATTGGAACAGCTCGACAACGAGATCAAGAGAAAACGACCGCATATGCAGAAGAAAAAGGTCCTGTTTCATCATGACAATGCACCAGCGCATTCATCCATAAAAGCAACTGCGAAACTGGATTCTTTGGGCTATGAATTACTCCACCACCCACCTTACTCTCCAGATCTGGCCCCCAGCGACTACTATTTGTTCCCAAACTTAAAAAGATGGCTACAGGGAAAAAGATTTTACTCTAATGATGAGGTGATATCCGACACAGAGGCCTATTTTGCAGGGTTGGAGAAATCCTATTATACCAAAGGTATCCAAATGTTGCAGGACCGTTGGACTAAGTGCATTTCCCTTCAGGGAGACTACGTTGAAGAATAAAATTAATTTCATATGTAAAAGTTAGTTCTTTCATTGCAAGGCCGCGGACTTTTCACCCCATGTAGTAACTCGAGTAAATCTTTTCTGATTTTCATAATTTTTTTTTTGTTTGAAAGATCTGGGCATGGCCGACAATTTATGGAAGAATCTTTTTTTAATTTGAGTCCTTGGACTTAGCTTAGGAAGAATTTTGCTTGTGCTTAGGGCTCAAGTGGGCTTCATGTCGGTCCTAACGTCGGCCCTAACATTAAAAAATGTTTTTTGCTATGTTGCAGAGCGAATTGGGGAAACATTTTTGTCTATGGAAGTATGTATCCGAGGCCTCTACTTAAGGCCCTGGGTCAGACTAAGGTCGGCCCTAGCCCAAAAAATAGTTTTTGCTATGTTGTAGACAAAATTGAGGAGAACATTTTTCTCTATTGGAAGGTCAATTTTGTGCGTTCGGAGGATTTTTTTACACCGTTAATTTGGACGGGTTTTTCAATATTGCCCTACGGGCAATTCCCAATAAGTCTAATGTAAACGCAATATTTACTTAAATACGTTCCAGTCTTTTCGTAACATCAACTCTGTTTGCCGCATCTACTCTGATACGTACGGGTCCCTTCATTTGTTTTTTTTTTAGATTCGGCATCTAGGGTCTACGATCGATGCTCCCCTCTACTCACCACTCTCAAATCGACTGGTTACAAACGTAGTAACTCATAGGCCCTCTAACTTCGTATGGGTTCAAAAGGCTTGAGTGGAACTTGGAAGTTACAGATAAAATAACGTCAGGGGGCGGTAACGAAATATTTTAAACTTCAAAGAGAGAAGCCAGAATTTTAAATTATTGAGAGCTCCAAATTTTCCTAATTTCACCTCTTTGAGGGTTTGCTCCACCTACCAGCGTGCTATTAGCATAGCGTCACTGACACCAATTTTGTGATTCTTTCAGAATCTTCTCGTTTTTAAAGAATTCAACTGACTTATTGAGATTTTCCATTAGATTCCAAAAGTAGCAAAAATCTACCAAAGAACTTTAGAAGGTTTAACTTCCATTTCACGAGTATTTTTCGTACTTTTTTCAGTGTATAGTCCTATACTTGTTTTCCGATAAAAAGTATAAATATTTTGTTTCGGTGTGAAATTCGATCAGATAAGTCAAAGTTCCTCTCAAACATACTCTTAAAACATTAATAGAAAATACTTTTCTTTGTTTACCTATTGCATCTTCATGTCCTGGTTGGTGCTGTGTACTCACACAGCCTCTAGAGGAATTGATTGTTTATTTGTAATAAAATCTATTACATCGAAACATTGTGCCTTAGGAAGGTGAAAAAGAAAAGACTTATCATTAATAAACCAAAAAAGATCCGAAAATAACTACGTACCTGGCATGTAGCCCGACGAAAATTATACATTGATGTATCAGTTATTATACGTTCACATTCATTTTTTCACATCAAAGTGCAAACAATGCTTAGGGAGTCGGGTATTATTATTCTTCTTCCTAACAAAAAAAAATGTTGTTTTAATGGCTGGTTCGATTTCAATAAAACGAAATTCTTCTCGTTGAAATGCGGTGGAAAAAAAAAATTGTAGCCGAATCGAACGAAAAATTAATTATTTTAATTGAATTATCGACAATAAAATTATTAATTTTCCTTTAACTTTGTATACAGTTTTGATATCCCGCGTAACATGCTGTTACAGTCTGACAACTTATGTGAATCATATTTCAAAATAACAGACGGCTCAACTAATTAACTCGCATTGAACATTTAAATTACCCATGTCCACGTTTCAAACATTAATTACCGGTACCCCATCAATTTTATTTCTAATTATATTTTGAACATTTTCTTGCTGAATGCACCTATCTTTATCCATTTCTGTCGGTTATCCAACGTTGTATACGAATTGAAATTTACGTTTATTATGACTTAATCTAATCGAGAATGCAATACAATCTACGCTACATATTACAGCGAATATGAAGGTGCAATCTACGATAGGTGATTTCTCAAATATAAATATGAGAAACGCCAATGCAAGCAAACGTAAATTGCACTTCGTCTATTATATGAATAACAGAGGTTCGTATATTTAACATTTTTGCATTAATGTGAAAACTGATTTTGCTGGGAATCTTGGAAAGATAATTAACACAATATTATTTAGTGTGCATAGCGTGGGTGTAGGTCAATTTTGGATAATAAAAGGAGACGCTCCGAATATCAACAATTTCTGTATACACGTTTGAGCCTCCTTCTCCTAGTTCACACGTTTCTGAGCAACAGACTAGGGGTATGAGCTTAGAAACATGAAAAAAGGATGCTGAGGAATTGTTCAAATGAAAATTAAGAGCCTAATCTGTTATCTGCGTCAACAAACCTACCACAAAAGTTTTTTGTTTCCAATAATTGCTGATGACATTTCCCTCGGATCAAGGTCAAAAAACCCCCGGACAGAAAAACCCCGGACAAAATAACTCTTTTCAGGAAGTAATGAAATGTTATAAAAGAATCCGGACAAATTTCGCACAAAGCATGGTTTGCATATGTTGTTTTTATGATGTGGCGAGCTACAATAAGTCCTGCAGGCAGCCTTCCAAGCATGGGGCTCTGCCCCAACCCCCGCTAGGGGCTCCGCCCCTTAGACACCGCAAGGGGGCGATACCCCCTTGACCCCCCATCGCAAGGGCTGCCGCCCCTCGAAACTGCTTTTTTTCCCATAATGTTCAGATTCTAAATTAAGGATGTGAATTTATTTTTAATAAAAAACGAATTCAAAAACTATTGAGTTTTCTTTCTCTCTTTATTTATTTTAAATTGTGCATATAAAATTGGTTTTTTACCGACCGGTTTCACATGCTATGCATGTATCTTTAGGGTGGGAAATTGACTAACAAAATTAACAAAAAACATAAAATACTTTTTCTGATTAAACAAATCAACGTCATAAAACACATTCTCAAAATACACATGAAGACATAGCATTAAACAATCAATACAAGAAAGAATGGACTACTACATTTGCATCGGTACGTTAAAGGCTCATTATCTCCACATTGAACAGTCCAGTAATTAACTACTTTAATATTCGCTAATATCGCTAATAATGTTCAGGCCTGCCGCGCAGCGCCTTGCTTGTTATCCGGGGGTAATTTTGTCCGGGGGCTATTTTGTCCGGGGGTTATTTTAACCGGGTTATTCTGTCTGGTTGTTTTTTGTCCAAGGGGTTTTTTGACCGGGGTTTTTTTGTCCAGGGGTCGTTTTGACCGGATGCCATTTCCCTCTACTTGAAACAACCCTTTTCAATGGTTACTCGGTGGACTCGATTTCCGGTTGCATTGAATTAGGTCCTTTCAGAAATGCGTAGGGCACTAATAAAGCTCATTTTTAATTTATTACTTTGGCATTACGCATGATACTTTTGGAAAAATTGAAAACGAACTCTTAGCGGGCCGCCTAAACTTTCACTCAGAAGCATTTTCAATCTACAACATTTTACTCTGAAAGAGTTGGACATTATTCCTGGTTCTGTCCAATAACAAAATAACACAACAACTGCGAAAACTTATGTTCGTTGTTATTGTACAATGAAATATTGACGCTATTACTCTTTTAATATTTACGTTCGCCACTTAGGACCCATTCACAAATGACGTCACGCTTGCTATAAAAAATTAGTATCCATAAAAAGGTCATAACTCCCGCAGTATATCAAATTTTGTTTATAGGACTCTGGCTACCCCCCCCCCAAACAGAGGGTGTGTTTGGGGGGGTAGCCGAAGTAACTATAAACAAAATGTCTGACCAGTTTGTAGTTATGAACTTTGTGGATTTTATAGCAAGCGTGACGTCATTTATGAACAGCCCCTTATATCTGCCAACGAAATTGTTTGTTCTCTCTGCGTTGAAGTGAATGAACTAATTAACGACGATAATACGAAACTCATTTCAATTTTATTGATACTTTATGATCTAAATTGATGAGTTGAGTAGAACGATAAAACTTGAATAGCAAAAAAATAAAAGAATATCGGGGCGATTAAGAAATTGATGCGAAGTTTTTGTCGATAATCTATAATTTAAAAAAAGATTCAAAAATCTAACTGTAAAAGCAATAAAATGTTGAATTGCATTCAAATTTCAGGTAAACTTTATTGCTAACGTTATCGAGAAATAGTAAACGATCGAGATTTATTTATAAAGTTTTACGTTAATTCAAAACAAATTGAGAACTCTGGTATACTTGAAAGCAACGGGAAGTTGTGAAAGTATAAGGAGTTGAAATATATAGAGATGTGTCGTTATTTTGAGCAATAGTTTCATTTAGTTTTTGATGTTATTTACGAAAGTTTTCCAATTAATATTGAAAAATGAATCCATACAATTTTTGTTTTATCTGGGATGTTGTATAACACAGATGCCATTTGAACGTGTCAGGTCAGACTTTCCACTTCAAAATGTTGGATGAATGTGTCCGATGCGATTAAAATAGAAAAGAAAAATCAATTCAAAAGCTTCCGTCTATCTATTCATCTAAACCTAATGCTTTCCTGTGTCTATTCATCACATTGCATCCAATACCGTTCTTTCAAATAATCAACCACTATGACAAGACCATCACAGTTTCGGTGACGTACTGATTTTTTTACGTGCTTTACATTAGAGGAGACAATTGTGGGTTGTCAATTTCGTAAAAAGTAATTGAGTCTTTCGTTCGTCATGCAAACTCACCCTTGTAAGAAAAGCTATTTCATTCGAGGGGTAGATAATCGTGTATTTTGAGTGCAAAAGGATTTTCTTAAAGAAAATTCTTAAAGGATTTTTTTTGATTTCCAATGATTTTCTATAGTTTTCTTTGATTTTCAAGGATTTTCTTTGTCAATTTCTGAGGATTTTCTAGCATTTTAGCACGATTTTTAGTGATTTTCTTTTGATTTTCAAGGATTTAGTTTGATTTGAAAGGATTTACTTTGATTTGAAGGATTTACTTTGATTTGAAATGATTTTTTAGAGGATTTTCAATGAATTTGAGGATTTTCAATGAATTTGAGGATTTTCAATGAATTTGAGGATTTTCAATAAATTTGAGGATTTTCTCAACAATTGATTTTCTTTTGAGTGCAAAAGAATTTTCTACGTTCACCTCGGTTTCACTTCGTCATTCATTTCCCTAGATAGGATGAAAATCACTCACGCTCTTTTCGAAAAACTTTTTCCCTCAACTAGGAGGAAAACATTTTACAGTACGGTTCCCTCATGAAAAGTGTCACTTTCTATTTTAGAAAAACATGCAACTTGGAAAGAAAAGTTCAAAGGAACTGTCTGAGCACTGCCTATCTTTTAGAAAATTTTCGTGATTTTTCTCGAATTTTCGTGATTTTCTCGAATTTTCGTGATTTTTTTTTTTGCTTGAAATGCGATGAAATTCCATTAATTTCGATAAAATCATGGAAATTTTCTAAAAAAAACTCGTTAAAGGGCTGTGGTGGTTAAAAAAGGCCTCTGTTTGTTGCAATTTTACTCCATGAAAATGTTTTACGAGGAGTTCACGCAGTAGACCGGTCCTTTGTCTAGCGCATGAACTTCTTATATCACCGTCGTGTAGAAACATTCTCATGGAGAAAAATTGCAACAAGAAGAGGTCTGCATATCAAGCTGGGTAGCCTGGTGCCAAAAAATTGTCTATGGCAATGTTGGAGTGGGGAACGAGGACATTACTATGCACAATGTTCCAACTCGGCACCAGGCTGCCTACTTGGGAAGTTTAATTAGCCATACAGAACGCAGCCTCGTGCCGAAAATCTGTTAATGTCATCGTAACGGCAGTAACAAATACTATACGTAATATAAATTTCAACACGGCACCAGGCTGCCTACTTAAGATATTCTGTGAATGTAGAGGGCAGCAGCAGTCTGGTGCCGAGTTGAAATTTATGTGACGCATAGTATACGTTACTGACGTTACAATGAGTTTAACTGATTTTCAACACCATGTTGCCTTCTTAAAGGCTACTCATACTTTTCAAGTACGTAGCCTGGTGCCGCGTCGGAACCTAGTGCATTTTAATGTACTCGTTTCGCCATCCAACATTAATATAGGAACTTTTTTGGCACCAAACTGCCTTCTGAAATCGACCAGTGCAAGCCCCACCTTATCGTTGAAAAGAAAATCCCGAAAAAATTGTAGAAAATCACGAGAATTTTCTAAAAAAAAGGCGGTGAGTATGAGTGTGAATTTAACTGACCTGAGACGACTTCATATAACGTACTGTTCACGCTATTGGAACAACTTTAATTTTCCTCTCTAGGGATGACATACGCCACACCCATTTTCGACCCTAGTGAAGCATAAAAACCTTAGTGATGTGACAAACCTATGTCAGTTGTTTTTTGGTTTAAAGTTTTTCTCTCGAAAGTTTTTACAACTCGCAAAAGGCAAACAAAATCCTAAAACCCAGACCTAAAGTATAATCTTTTCAATTTCTAATTTAGTTGAAAGTGAGTAAAAAAAGGGTTGAAAATTTCATAAATGTAAATGTTTTAGCAAAATACATGTCACAATTAAAACCGTCGAAGTAATGTGGAAACAAGAGCACGTCCACTTAGCATTGAACAACAAGAAATATGCTCAAAGATTCCGAGCCTAATTTTCTTTACTATAAATAATGCAGCGACTGTTAAAGCAAAAATTAATGTATTCAGAGTAAGGGGTATAATTACATGATCGTATCGGTTAACGCGTTAAGTCATGAATAATGTAACTAGGCTAACGTTTAATGATAAATTCTACAATAATGCCCACATGAAATAAATTTCAAATTGGGGACTGTTGCCAATTGTCATGTTATTAGATGCTAAAAATGTTGTTAACATACGAGGCATTATCTGGGTATAAGCGAAGTTAAAGTAATTTCCTATTTTATTACATTTTCGTTCAGCTGCAGACGTCTTCAGTTCCTTCGATATTTTTCCCAACAAATCCACAATCAATTAGGATGACAACCTCTTATATGAGTATGAAAGTTTCTGTTAAAATAGAAGGATACAAACGGTAGTAGTAGCAACTGGTAGCTCTATAACTATAAAAAGAAAATCATTTGAGCCACTAAACGTAATAATACCACTGGAGGTTTTATGTGGCGTATAAAATTGAAAAATTGTTGCAATATTTTTCTAGTCATGCCATAAGAGTGTCTTGTGAAAAATTTTCAGTGGTTGTAGTAAATCAACATTAACTTTTTGTCGTCGTTTCTATGAAAATAATTTACTTTGCTCGATGGAGATAAGAATGTTACCAAGAAATATTTCCATATCACAAAACAACATCTCAACGAAAAGAAAGGAAAAGTTGGATGTCAGGATGTTAACAAGGTACGATGTGAAATGAAAGGTAATTTTCTTAATTCAAAATTAAGAGTTTGATTATAGCTTCAAATGAAACTAATTAGTGTTGTAATTAAATAGGGAAACACGAAGAAGGGATGAATGAATAAACACTTGAATTAATCTTTTTCAGTCAAATATAGAGATAAATTCATCTCGTTTGACCAACCACTTCACATTCACTTCACTCTGTTATTAGGAAAAGTTGTCAAGTAAATGAAAGGTGGTGATCGATGGTATTTTTATAAGTCGTAAGAACAGTTGATAACCAAAACAAAAATTACAGTCACTAACATTTGAATTAATGCGTTTTTCTGATTTCGTTCAATAGTTCAATGTCAGAGCAATTTAATATCACAAATAAAACTCTTTTTAAAAGGGAAATGTGACGCAAGTCCTCGCTACTTCTTCCAACACAACTGATATCAATTTGGGTGACGCTTACAGCTTCGGAACGAAAAAAATTCTTTTGAAATATTTCCACATAAATTTGATTAAAAAATGCGTCACAAATGCTGGATTCTCCCAACATAATAATTTTTCTGTGCCAAACCGAAGCGAGGCGGCTACTAATCGCATGGGCTACTAATCCTCTGCACTTACCCTAAGTTTCAGGCGGTCACCCCGATACACTAAAACCCAACGCAACAACTTTCCCTTTCACACCAAACCTCTTTCTCGAACATCCAACTGTCTCATACAAAATGTGCTACCATACACATTGCACACACAAGCACATACATATGGCGCTTTCTAAGAGCCCTGGCGCCCAAACGAGGCCGGTACCCCCTTTTCTAAAATCTTATATGGCGTAGAATACCCAGCCGAAGGTCCCTGCAATTTTCAAGAAAAGTTATCCAGCCGTTTTCGAGCGGGAGCCAAAAAAGTGGTTTTTTCATGCAAGTGCCAATGGAAACGAGCAACTAACTAACGTAGGATGTTCTTATTACTTTGGATTCTGTGAAAACGCAATTTTATATTGAAAATGATAATTTTTTAAAGGTCATATCTCCGGATCCACGAAACAAAACAAAACATGCTGATTTCGGCGTATCACGCCCTCACATACCAAACAAAGTATGTGATTTCATCAGTACACCTATGTCTTGCAGGACAATGTGCATATCAGCGCAGACACAGAACAAATACAAATTTTGAACTTTCAGCGCTAGCTTTTATACATTGAAAAACTTCCGTAATCTACAGGAAGAGAATCACAAGCTTGTGCATCTTTCTTATTTCTCTTTTATCTCTTTTTTCACGTATTCGCTTGCATTCTGTGCATGTAAAACTTGGATTTTCGGTGAAACGAGTTAAAACGAAACGTTGCACAATCTTACGATTCTTCTACTGTATTAACAAAACTCTTCATTTTTGTTAATATTTTTGGAAGTACAGATGCGGCAGATTGTGAAACTTTGAAGTTTTTCCGGATTTGTTTCCTTTCTGATTTTCGTATTTCTTAATTTTGGTTTTTCCTAAATTTGGTATTTCCTGATTTTTGTTTTTCCTTATTTTAGGTTCCTGATTTTCGTTTCCTGATTTTCATTTCCTGATTTTTGGTTCTCGATTTCTTGATAACTGATTTTAGCTTTCCTAATTCAGGTGGACATTCGTCACAAGGAGCGACGTCAAAACTTACCTGCATATATGGTTCCGCAGTCTACGAAAAAAATATTTTCTTAATTTTTTGTTCGTATGTGGACTTACGTCACACACAGGAGTAATTTCCCAAAGTTGCGAGAACGGGTTAGCTCACCGGTAATGTACTGGCTTTCCACCTAGAATATCCGGGTTCAATCCTGGTGGGGAGAAATTATGTATAGGATTTTTCTTCAATGTATAGCATGAAAGTAATGTTCCTAGGCACACCCAGGCTTCATAATTTGGGTAGTTGTGAATTCGGTGCCGCAACGAATCGTACATAGAAGAATGACAAATATGACGTCACCCATGAATTCTGTGTACAAATATCTGAGTCTGACTTTGGACGTAGATATAATTAGCACCAGAAGAAATCCTCATGATAAAATGCTTAGCGTTAGGCGTAGTTCGGAGTTCACGGTTAGCATGTGGTTCAAAAAATGCCTGCCGGTAAAACACATTGAAGGGGCGAACCGGCGTTCTAAGCCCTACGAGTTTGCGCACCTAGTACATCATAGATGGCACTACGTTTGTGTGCAATTTACCTCTGACACAGTAAAAAAACGTTAGTAACAAAAGAACGTCTAAGAGAATCCATGTGAGCAAAAGTTCACAAAAAATTGCGGAACTAGTAAATAAAATGATCTAGCCTCTGACTCAGACTGGTTGTAACGGCGGATTATTGTTTGTATTATTATTAATTTCCCAGAATTGGCTTCGACATGAGATTTCTCTGGGTGTTGCTCGATAAGCTACCCTCTATCGTGCCATATGTATTCTATTTCGCTCAAACCGTTTTGAACAAAATTTTTATAAAATATTGGGCTACCAACAGCGTTGCGCTCGTTAATGACATTTTTTAGCGACGCTAACGCTAATCTCAAAAAATATTAGCGTCGCTAACGTCATTCGCTAACGGAACAAAAATTAGCGCGCTAATAGCGGCCGTTAGTAGCGGTGAAAAAAAGTCTCAAAAGGTCGATAACAGAAGTCTCAAGTCTCAAATTCTGTTCTCATTGAGACTTGAGACGTCTGTTATCGACCATTTGAGACTTTCTTTTTTCACTGGGGAAATGTTTAAAGGGAAATACTTGCCTCGTCATAGGATAAATGTTAAAATATAGAAACCTGAAAGCAAGTTTGTTTTAGTTTGTAGTGTCCATGTGTAGCATGTGACGTTTTTTGAAAGAGTCCCCGTTGGCATCACTGACTTGTTCTATGCACGTAATATGTCAGTGTTGCCGACGAGGACTCTTTCAAAGCATCAGTTACATATTTTATTTTCAGTTTGATGACATTCAACCAATTTTTAATTCGAACAAAAATAAATCTGCATTTTTCCCTTTGAAATAGTAAAAAATACAATGTTATATTAGCGAATGAATTAGCGACTAGCGAAATTTTTTCGCTAATTAGTTCTTAACGACCGCTAGTCGCTAATAACGAGCTAATGACTAGCGGCGCTAATGCAACCCTGGCTAACAATAAATACTTGCTTCAAAAACCCAGGCTATTTGGGTGAGATGAGCATCTCTCTAAAATCATTTGCTCTGATGTAAAAGTCTATTAGATTGCATGTTTACGGTTGTGTTTCACGTTCGACGATTTAGACGATTTTAGGAACAACCTAATAAATGTAGTAAGTTGTTTCCATGTTCGTAAAACAAACAAACGATAAACATTTGTCAAATTAATTACATGGAATTTAATTAAATTCTCGTTCATATGTGTACACAAATATGTCATGTAACCCGTAACATGACATGAGAAAAACATTTTCTCACAAATTTCTCAAACCGTAAATGACAACGATTTCTAACTTTTATTTCCGCCAGATAAATACAAAAACAACAACAACAAAAAACCGAAAATTTTTCCTATATTTTCACTATTTTCGTATCAAATTCACTGTCATTGTAAGAATTTTTAGAATTTTCTATACATCCACCACAGTCATTTCAAATACTTTTATGCGATACAAAAACGAAAATTTATTATTTTTTGCAAACTTTCGACACAATTTTTCGTCTATAGATGTGATGTAGTAGAATTAATTTGGCTGTGTAACATTGAGACGGTTATATTGCATTTAGTCTTCTCAGTTCTACGTTTACTGACCTTATTTCAGTCGAACTAAATACGTAATTTATACGCGGAATTTTTTGTGGTTTTATGCGATTTACAAAATTCAATTGCAATTATTGTTCTTCAGAGGAAAAATATACATTTTTAGTCGGTTGCGATGGATATTACACTGAAAGTAGAAAATTTATTACGAATTAAATTGCTAGGAAGTAGTTCAGTTGATTCAGAATTCAAGGTTTTAATGTTATATAGAATATAATTAAAATAAGCATGAAAAGCTCATAAAGAGAAATTGTTTTCGAAATAACGAAACTTTTCTTTCGGGGAAATAATGTCACAAACGTTTGGAACTCGCTTTGATTCGCTGACTTGCATACATTGGAAAATTTTAATACCTTGAATGTTTTCAACTTTTAAATTTCTATGCCAAGGGTGATGCTTCTGCACCACTTTTTATAGCGGGCTCTTTTTCACTCCTTGTTTATGAAATTAAAGTAAGCAGAAAGGTGTGCGGCTGAAGATAAATGCGATGTACAGTTTGAAAGTCATCCAAGCGTACGCACCGACGACGGATCACGACGACGAAGAAATTGAAAGCTTCTATGAAGATGTCTCCAAAGCGATTGAAGAAAACAGAGCTCAATATCAGTTGCTAGTCGGCGATTTCAATGCCAAATTGGGAAAAAGAGAAGACGTTGCAGAAACTTCGATTGGAACGTTTGGTTACGATCAGAGGAACGAACGAGGAGATACTTTGCTGAATTTTCTCCAACAACAAGGAATTTTCGCAATGAACTCATTTTTCTCCGGTAAGGTTCAGAGGAAGTGGACTTGGGCCAGTGCAGACGGCAGAACAAAGAACGAGATCGATTACATCATATCGAACCGCAAATCGATTGTCAAGGATGTTACTGTGCTTAACCGTTTCACAACAGGCAGCGATCATCGAATGGTGCGAGCCAAAGTCGTCTTGAACACACGGACAGAGAGAGAAAAGTTGGTCAAGAAAAAAGTCGTTTTAGACATGGAACGCCTGAAAGAACAAAGCGACGCATTTAAGGAAGCTATGGACAACGAACTGAACGGAACGAATTCACAAACTGCAACGATTGATGAGCTGACAGAAAGAATAGTGACCTCAGTGAGAAGCTTCCTGGAAACCAGATGCCGATCTACATGCACTAAAGAGTCGAAGCTCAGCAAGGAAACGCTAGACCTAATAGCAGAAAGACTGGATTTGGTGAAAGGTGGAAAGCGAGACACTGTTGAATACAGAGACAAAACGAAAGCCATCAACAAGAAAATGAAAACCGATCTGCGACAATACAACGTGAAACTGGCCATGAACGCTATCGAAGCAAATGAGAATATGAAAGTATTACGAGCGAAACGGGCGAACGGGTACAGACAAATTTTTAAATTACGCGATAAGGCGGGCGTCATACAAACAGATCAGGACAAGGTATTGGACATCGCGCGAGAGTTCTATGAGGACCTTTTTACGTCGGTTCGAGCCAAACTACCGGCAGAAAGAGCAAAAGCGAGACCGGTGATAATGAACGTTGGTTCCGAAGATTTGCCGGACATAACGATTAACGAAGTACAGGCTTCGTTAGACGAAATGAAGAACAGAAAAGCTCCAGGTGACGACGACATTCCGATCGAAGCAATCAAAGAAGGCGGACCCACACTGCTCAAAATGACAACGGATCTGTTCAACAAGTGTCTCGAACAAGAGAAAATACCAGAATCATGGGAAAACGCAGTCATCACTTTGCTGCACAAGAAAGGAGACATCACGAAACTGGAAAACTACAGGCCCATCAGTTTGATCTCGCACCTCTACAAACTGTTTATGAAGGTGATAACGAAACGGATCACAAAGAAGCTAGACTTCTACCAGCCGATCGAACAAGCAGGGTTTCGTTCCGGATTCAGCACAAATGACCACTTGCAAGTGATGAGAAGTCTAATAGAAAAATGCAACGAATACAAAATCATCATCGCGATATGCTTCATAGACTTCGAAAAAGCGTTCGATTCGGTCGAATTATGGTCGATTTTAGACTCCTTGGACGATTGTCGGATTGACTCGAGATATACCCGGATGATAAAACATATCTACGAGCACGCAACGTCGTGCGTCAAACTGCATAAAACCACCGATAAATTTCGAATTGGAAGAGGAGTCCGTCAAGGAGATACCATTTCACCGAAATTGTTCACGTCAGCTCTGGAAACGGTTTTTAAAAAGCTTGATTGGAGCGAACTGGGAATCAACATAAATGGGAAGTTTCTGAACAACCTTCGATTCGCCGACGACATTGCCCTGACATCAACGACTCTGGAACAGATTGAAGCGATGCTGTTGCAGCTCAACGAGGAAGCCCAAAAAATCGGTTTGAAGATGAACATGTCGAAAACGAAAGTGATGACAAACATCGATGGTGCTACACCAATCAAGATCGGAGACGAGGAAATTGAAATCGTGAATTCGTACAAGTATCTCGGCCACGTCATGAAGCTCGGTCTCGACAACCAAACGGCTGAAATAAAGAGAAGGATCGGTCTCGGTTGGGCGGCGTTCGGCAAGTTACGGTACATCTTCAAGAGCAACATGAGCAACAGTCTGAAGAGGAAAGTGTTCGATATGTGTGTGCTGCCGGTCCTGACATACGGAGTCGAGACTCTCACGATCACCAAAGCATCAGCGAACAAATTGAGAGTTGCACAGAGGGCAATGGAAAGGGCAATGCTAGGAATCACACTCAGGGACAAAATGACAAATGAGTGGATCCGGCGACAAACAAGAGTCATCGATGTCATGACACGAATAGCGTCGCTCAAGTGGAATTGGGCTGGTCATATTGCCAGAATGACCGACGATCGATGGACGAAAACTATAATGCAATGGCGGCCACCAACGAAACGACCGATGGGACGTCCACCGGAAAGATGGACCAACGATATCAAAAGAACGGCAGGCACGACGTGGCAGCAAGTGGCAATGGACCGAAAAAAGTGGCGAGCACCGCTTCTCCGCTTTGTATTAAAGTATCTCTTTCCAGTTTGACCGTCCTAGCTCATACTAACGCAACTGACATAAAAACCTGTTGTAGTAATGTAAAAACACCTTTTTTTGTCTGACATTTAACCAAAATAAGGATTTGCGTTTTTATGTGTTTGAAGTCTTACCGAGCCCACGGTTGCCACAATCCACACATCGGTGAAATAACAAAAATACAAGAATTTCTGGGGCTCTTTTTTTTATCATCTAAATAAATTGTCCTCAATTTGTACTTAAATGTCCTGCAAAAATTAAAATTTGTCCTAGCTAGGGTTCCTGGGAATTGGTGTGTACTAATTTAGAACAGAGGGTGAAATTTCAAAAACGGTTTTCCTAATGAGTTATTGAGAGACGAATTTCCCCAAAAAATGTCGTCAATTTGTCCTTTCAGAAAAACGGTTTAATAGTATTAAGTACCGTTTTTACTGCAAAACGTATTTACTATTTTTAAGAAACCAATTTACCGAAAAATGAAACATAGTAATAAAACGTCCTCAATTTGTCCTCTCAAAATACATTATTGTTGTATGGCCAACTTTATAACAGATTATAACAGATTTTCACACTAAAAGCATTGCAAAAATTTTGTGTACTAAAAAAAAAAAAAATTTTCACAGAAAATGTCCCAAATTTGTCCTAATGAGTGGCATAAGCACAACTAGAAGAACTTGCTAGAGATCCTGATATCGAAGGCAGTGTGTTTTTAGATTTTTACACTAATTTATTGTATTAAAACTAACTGGAATCAATTCTTTCTAGTGCTTTTTAAATGTAATCCGAAAGGACAAAATGAGGACATAATTTTCCTACTCATTAAATTCCTGTAGAAGCGCCGAACTAAAAATTTTCTTTCAACCACATAGGTACATGTCGCTGTAACTCCGACCCCTTAATTTTTTTTTGGGAGGGTTCAAAACGAAAGGGGCTGGTTAAGGGCTGAAAGGGGCTGCAACTTCTAAGTTTAGGGCTATTACTGGACTCGAGCATTTAATGGTTGAATGGGTCGAATCATGTCAAATATGTTTTCTACTCTCTGGTCTGGTCTGTGCGGCGCTGTGATAACAATTTCTTCCAACATCATATTTAAAAAAAGTGAAATGAACTATTTGATATAAATAATCTGCATAACTTTCGTAAATAATCGCCTTATATTATTCCTTGGGCTCAGATTCGCTGCGAATTTACGATAGAGGAACTACCAACTTCATTGTTTTATTTTCTGTTTTACGAAGTCTGTAGCGTCAAGTTGTAAACATTTCTGTAATACAACAACCTCGAAACATTTCATTTCACGAGTAAAATAGCCAACAAACGAAAAAAAAGGTCGCTCACATGAGCTCACATGATTTTTATTAAGTTCGGGGCTTGAGCCCCCCTGTCAATGGTCGCTAGCTACGGCCCTGTCGATAAAAGTACTCTAGTTTTATAGCTGGCCTTATTCAGCTATGAAAATGAATGGATGGCGCCACCGACATCATGGGTGATGCAAGTCGATGCAAAACGCAACCACTTCTTACAAATTTTTTGATTATTATCACCAATTTGCTATTGTGATTTTACGTGCACTACCCACGCCCTTGGGCAATGGGCATGGGCATTTTCAAATTCTCGATGGCAACAGGAGTTTTTATAGAAATGTGCATATAGGCATGGGTAGACACATGGTTTTTTGGGCGCCCACATGAATTTTTATTATTTGTAAATATGTTTTTGCGTCTGAAAAAGCATAATTTGATATTGCTGATATACTTATCTGTAATAAATCGTATTTTGAATTGCAACCGATATTGAAAAAGTGGTGAAATCGGTTTAAAGCTCTACAAATTTTAAAATTTGTGTGATGGGCTTTGCCAATAAGTCATTGGCTGGGCCTAAGTTCTGTACTTTGGGCATGGGCTGGGCATTTTTTTGAAAAAAGTTCGGTATGCCCACTCACCTCTAAAGTTCATAAATATTTCTTTTAATTTCATTTTTCTTTTAACATCACATGGAAGAAATTAATCATTGAGAGAAAAGCATATGTTGCTATGCCGCTATTTAGGCGGAAAATGGTAAGACCCGTACGATGATTTTTAATCAATTTAAAATTTTATGGAAAATTCTATATCTTCTAGAATTTAAAAACTATCGAAAAATCTCCAAAAAATATATTATAGTTTTAACCTGCCTTCCTCATTCTCAGTTGAATATGCATAGAGACTTAAAAAACAAAAGTTTTTGGAAGGGTCTTACAGAAAAAAAGCTTTTATTTTAAAAACCGTGAAAACCGGTTTTCAAAATTGAGAAAACCGGTTTCCGGTTTCGAGGTAACCGGTTTTGCATTCCTTATCAGCAACGTCTATTAGAGTAAAATATAGTTCAACACTGGAGTTCAAGGAGAATTTGTGAGAGAAAATATATAAAAACATCTCATCGCATAACGTCGCTAAGTTTTTATGCGTTCTATGGCACGTACTCCACTACACAAAATTTGTACGCAAACGAGACCTAAGCTCGAAATGTGCTTTTATGTACTATTAGTAGGAAAATTTATATTTTTGCACTATTTTTGGGATTTCGCCCCTTGCCTTTGCACGTAAAGTTGTATGTTTTGGACGATTGTTTTTAGGCAATTTCACTTCGTTCGATCTACAACTCGCGAAATTGCCTAAAATCCGTCGTCCGAAACAAGTACACAGGTTACATATTTCGTTTATAAAACGAATCGATTTGTGTAAGTTTGCATTGTTTCGAGAAGGGAAGAAAATTTTACAGAAACCCTTATATTCTTCTACGTGAAGTGTAAAAGAAAAACTCTAACAACTTTCCGTATATGTATCACCACAATGGACATATCGTTGTCTGGATTAAAACAGTCCATTACACATTTTGCATCTGCCCCATTTTCCATTATTTTCACAGCGAGTGTCAACAAACAATTGTAGCAAATTTAATTACGTTACGTACCTGGAATCCTAAATCTGTAGTTTTTATCACATAAATCTATTTTTACAGTTTCATTAAGATTTAACATTTAATTGAATTAGCAGACTTTGGTAACACAATTCAACATTCGTTTATTATCTTCGAAATAAAAGATATTTCAATACCAACGAGACACTTAGCTATTTATACACTTAAATTCAATCACGATGCAATTTCTTCGAAAGTAATTTCGCTGGAAGACAATGCGATGAGCAAAAACTCTCAATTATGCGATGTATACCTGCAATTGATTAACTGCAATGGATTTTTTTTATCGCATTCAGCTCTTGCATAATAATGACATAAATATGCAAATGCTAATTACATTCATATACTTTTTTTAGCTTTGACTGTGTGTGTGTTTTTTTAGTTCTGTTTAAGTCGACCTATCGACATTGGTGAATCCAATCGAGGGGGATATGAATCTGAAAAGTTCTGTCCCAGACCCTAGAAAATTACTATATTTTCCGCAATCGTAATTGTGTCAGTAAAATAATAATAATTATTTGCGATAGAAGTTTCCACTCGTGGATAATCTATTTTTCCCCGAAGTGGGTACAAATAAATTATACGTTTTCGACCAGAGCCAATCGTTCAATCTGATCATTTCTTTTCTAAAATCTTTGTTTCAATCGATGAAGCAATGTGAATTTGAAAGAAACTGATTAAAGTTTTAAGTCAATCCGTTATGACAATTTCCACAACAAGTGGAACGTATGTGGAATGAGACCTTTTTATTTCTAACACTGTCTGCTAGTTTCCAAAAGTAATAGTAGATTATGCACCTCTTGCCAAAATTGTTATCGTGACGTGTGGGCATTGCGACTCGAGCCGAAGACGAGATTCGTTATGCCCACACGTCAAGATAACAATTTTGGCAAGAGGTGCATATGCTGTTTTATCTGTCGAGAACAGATATATCGAGATAAGTGAAAATGCTCTAGAGGGATAAATGCGAGATTATCGTTCTAGGCAGATAAATGACTTTAGTCTGATCATTTGATCTTACTTATTTTTCAGAAGTAACGACTACAGAACTCGATAATTAGCGACAGCCACAACTAAATGTTCTACGAGCCATAAATTTATTCGTGATGATGACTGTAATGACAAACGAAAAATGAAAGTTTGGCATAATCTAAACAATATTCATTTTTCAAGAAAATGGTTACTTATCAAATCCGTAGAACGAAAAAACTATCTCCTTGGTTTACCGGCTTACCGGACTAGTAGGTCAACGGACTCTGCCTTGCATAGTCTGGTAGCGAAGATAGAGAAATCCTTTTCGCTTGGAGAGGTGACCCTGAGATGTTTTATGGATATGGCTGAAAGAGGAATGTGTGGTCACAAGACCAATCTTTGGAGATACTTTCACCCATACTCTGGTGTATACTGGTAGACTCCCTTATCAGAAAACTGAATGAGGAAGGAATCTATGCGCAGGGGTTTTCAGACTACCTGTCGGTTTCAGCTGGAATGAAATTTGAAAGCACGTTGGGAGATCGCATGAGAGTTGCGCTGGGAATAGTAGAGAACTGGTGTCTGGAAAAGGGTTTATGGGTCAACCCCACTAAGACAGACTTTGTGCTACTCAGTAAAAGAAGAACAGCATCAGATCTGGTGGGAAGGACCAGGCTCTTCAGTGTGGACCTAAAACTCGCTTCAAGGGTAAAATATCTCGGTATCACGCTAGACGACAAACTGAATTGGATCGATCATACAAGACAAGGCACAAAAAGCTTTGACGGCGTTTTGGATCTGCAAGAACTCCTTCGGGAGGAAATGGGGTCTGTCATCTAAGGCCATTCTGTGGCTGTACGAGGCTGTAATCCGACTCATGATGAGTCACGGTTCTGTGGTATGGTAGGCAAGAATGGACGTGGAGAAGACAAGAAAGAGATTAAGTGAGATACTAAGGCTTGTGTGCATTAGCATCACTGGAGCTATGAAGACCACGGCCACCGCGGCCTTGGAGACGCTGCTAGCGATACCGCCTCTGGACTTAGTAATTAAGGCCAGAGCTCTCGCTACTGCGGATAGGTTAAAGAAGTCAGGCTTGTGGGCCTCGTACTTCCCTACAGTGCATGGCAGAATTAGAGACGTTATTTCGGATCCGATTTTTGACATGCTTAGAGACCGGATGATGCCAGTAACTGACTTTACTAGGCGATTCGAAGCGATATTTCCGAGCAGGCAATCTAAATGAGCAGGATCTAAATGATCTAAGGCTCTTTCCATGGCAACGGCTGGAGTATACGATCCGGACGATGCACAGGGCAGTTGGTTCCATTTGGGTAAAACTTCCAGTGTCCTCCAGGCAGAGGTCTACGCAGCTCTCATGGAACCTCAAGAATCACTGCCGGTGGGGACGCAGGGAAGAGAAATTTCTTATCTGTTCGGACAGTAAAGAGATGATTAGGGCGCTAATGTTACCCACCTCGACCTCCAGGCTGGTAAAAGAGGGAAAGGATTATCTAAGCTACAAGGGAGTGAGACCTTGGTTTGGGTACCTGGACACTCTGGTGTGGAGGGAAACGAAAGGTAAGACGAGCTTGCTAGGGTAGGCTTCGCTACCACGACAAGCGGAGTGGAACCACGTCTACTAATACCCCAGGCATTATGCAATGATGCATTAAGCAACTGGGTGCGACGGAGACATACAGAACGCTGGGAAGCGTATGAAAGAGGCGGGCACACGAAGCTCTTCTTCCCGAAACCTGAAGCAAAATGGGCCAAAGACCTTATCAAAATGGACTGGGATCGTATCAGAAGGGTAGTAGGGACGACCAAAGGGCATTGTGGGCTGAACCGGCACCTGAGAAGATTAAATTTCACGTGGTATATGATTGCCCTAAATTCCTCCAAATGAGACACAAGATTCTTGGGAACTTTACTGTGACACCATCTGAAGCTGTCAAATGTGGACCGGTCAATTTGGATAGATTCTTGGAAACAACAGGAAGGCTCACATAGGAACAAAGGATATTAGGATCTGTGTTTCAAGACCAATAATAGGTCGTCACAAACTGATAAACCCTATCTATAACTCGGTAAAAGGTACTGAGTTGCATCGGTTTCTTACCAGTTACCAGTTGCAATCTCTAGATAAGACAGTAGACTTATGTGAATTGAACTCTTCCCCTTGATTCCATTTTAGTTATTCCGCCCCTGTGGATATTTTGCCAAGGGATATTAGGTTCGAAAGCATAGAGGCAATAAAATCTACTACTTCCTATATTATTCTATGGAAAGTTTCTGACCATTTGCACTATACTGGAAAGCATACATAGCAATGCTTGAAAGTGTTAACAAAAATCAAAATGCTGACACACTATTTTTCAAAGTTGTTTTCCCCTCATTCCAATGTCCAATTCAGTAATCTCATTAAAAATCCAACTAAAAAAAACTTATTTAAAATGCGTATTTGCACAACTGATTGACAAATGTGATAAAACCATTAATTTGGTGTTTTCACGAATAACACAAACATTGCAAGTATAAACTCAGATGCTAAAATTTGCGTTAAAAAAAGAGGCTCTTGTCATTCAGCTCTTCTCATTACATGACAATTCGTTTTGCTTATACCACACATCCAGTCGTGTGATTTTCATTGTCGTATACCATAGCGCCTGCCTATCAAGTGTCTTAAGCGATAACATATAAAGTATGTGCCACGCATACAATACACGATTAATGCATGATATCCAAACAAACGAACATGCAAAGCTACAAACGACGATAGTGTACACACGTTTTGTTCGGTCTTAATTGTGCACAAGTAAATTGCATTTAAACCGATTTGTCGTATGGTGAGAATGCACAATTTGAATCTCATTTGCATTTCTTTGAATTCTCAAGTATTCGTTTCAAAGAGCAAGTTTATGGAAATTTTAGTGAAACAAAGGATTCATATTTATATTTCAGGAAAGAAAGTGAAGCTTTTAGTGCTAGAAATAGATTGTCGGCCTGATAAAGAAAATAACCGATAGCTAATAAAATTTGTCACCTAGAAATGTGTACTGGAAATTTGGAACAAGGTTGGGTGCAGTATAAAAATGCTGTGAGCTGCATAAAAAGGATATGTGCTGAATAATATGATTGTGTGATATATTATATACAGTACACATGTACAATGTACAGTACACATGTTATTCAGTACGTATATCCTTTTTATACAGAACATAGTTTTTTATGTGGCACCCACCTTGTCCCAAATTTCCAAATTTTCAGTGTATGAAATGTTAAAAATACAAATTAGGAGTGCAACCATCTACATTATCATTATGACACTAGCGTGACTTGCAGTTACATTTTCCAAAAGTTTGAAAAATTCTCAAAAAAACACGAAAAATTTAAAAATATCCCAAGTAAGGAATCTCGACTTAGGCAAATCGAGGGCAAACTCTTCAAAATTTCTGTCTCTTTCGTTAAACCCTTGGACATGATTGCGTAACATTTTTTGTGACTATTTGAGGGCGTGATAAGCCGAAATCAGCATTTATTTTGTCCATTGTTTCGCCCCTTATATAGTGCCCTTCATAAAAGATTGAAAGTAGAATTCCCTTTTATTTAGTTCGTGCACTCTAATATTTGGTCAAAAAATCCAAGCGATACAACGCTATCAGAGTAACATTTTTTTATTGCTGGCGTTTACTTAGGTTAGGTATTTGATACAGTTAGGGAATTCAACCGGTAAAAATCGGTTAACCGGTTAAGCCGTTTACCGGTAAATTTTCATTTCATTCACCGGTTTACCGAAATGTTTAACTACTTCTTAAAATCATGTTTTTCTTGAACCAAAACCTAAAGAAGCGTCACAAAAGTGACAAATAGAGTTTCTAAACAATTTTTTTTCAAAGTGAATCATTATAGCAAGTTTACTTAGTGCTTTAGCCCTAGTAAGCTCTTGAAAAAAGCTATCCGTTCAGCACTTTCTCATAGTATACTTAGAGCGCGTTCAGAAACGAAAATTCTTGCTCAGTTAATGTTGTCAAGTTTAACTTTGAGGTTTTATTCTTTACGATGTATTTTGGTCGTAAAAGATTACCCAACTGTCATGAAGAAAATTACGTTTGTAATTTTCATAATTTTTTTTTGTTTGAAAGATATGAGCGAGGATATGAGCATTGAGCATGTCTGACATTTTATGGAAGAAATTTGTTTTAATTTTGAGTTTTTGGACTAAGCCAAGGGCCCTAAAAGTGAATCTCTACTAGGGCAGAACGTGTTTCTTCTTCATAAATCGGGTAAATCTTATTCGATTTTCAGAAACTTTTTTTTCCTGAAAGACAAAATAATAGCGGGATTGAATTTGGGCAAAATCTTTAGAAAACTTTTGAAGTTACGGTCGAAAAAGTGGTAAAAAACCAGGGTTTTTGAAGGTTGGTGGAGCGAAATCAATCTGCTCTTTAAGGTTTTGTATGAAAGATGTGGACATCAGTATATCACGAAAATTAAATTAGTGAAAATATGTTGAGTGGTTCGGGCTGTAGAGTCCTTAGTGTGTTACCAACTCACGCCAAGCGACTCAACACGATATTTGGTGGTTTTTCGTGAATATTTCTTCAATGATGAGGTTTTTCGTGTAGTGTTGCAGAGAAAAAAAGCGAACATTTTTGTTCATGGAAGTATGGATCAGAGGCCTCCCCTAAGTGCTCTAGGGCGGTTCTAAGATCGGGCCTAGTGCAATTTTTTTTTCAAACTTTTTCCATTTTTTTTAATTTTTCGGTTTATTTTAAGTATTTGGAGAGATTTTTAGCGCCGTTGCTTGGGATGGGTTTTTCAATTATGCCCTTTCGGCAATTTCCAATTCAATTTAATGTGGACGTAATTTCACGCACTTAAGTGTTAAGGCAAAATTTACTTAGAAACGTTGGAATCTTTTTGCCACATCTATTCTGATGCGTACTGGTCCCTTGAATATGTTTTTTTTTTTAAATTCGTTAATTATCTCTTCTTCATATATTGGTTGCGTTGCCGCTTATAGGCAAAAAATAGGACAAGAAAATATTAATGATATAATTTGATAAATCAATGAAAAATAAAATAGCTATTTCTGAGAGAAAACAAGGTCGAAGTGTGACAACATTTTGGTACGCAAAGGGACTAACGCACAGTCGTGGATAATATTTCTGTGACATGAGTATTTTCATTGTTTTATATGCATCGTTTATCGCTTCTTAGTGTCGTTTTAAGTGAACGAAAATATAAAAAACCGGTAAATTTACCGGTTAATTTTTTATTATTTACCGTTTACCGGTTTTTTCAAATAGACGGTAATACATTCCCTAGTTACAGTCGCTAAATCTTAAAAGACATGTTTTTTTTTTGGCTTAGAATGCCGCTTCGCCCCATCAATGTGTTTTACCGTCAGGCATTTTTTGGACCACAAGCTTCATAATCGGAGGCGATTTCAACACCAAACACACTGCATGGGGTTCAAGACTTATAAAAACAAATAAGGGGAACGTACTACTAAATGCAATGAGAACCACGAACTGTGACTACCAATCTGCCCGTAAGCCTACTTACTGGCCGAAAGATCAAAAAAAGATTACAGATCTCGTAGATTTCTTCATCACTTCAACGAAAATGGAAACCAAAAATATAGTGGATCTGTCTTCGGATCATACGACAGTTCTGCTATCCTTGAACGCATCTGTCATACTGAAACAGAAAAATCAAAATCTTACAACCAAATTTACCGATTGGTAAAGTTTTAGAAAAAAATTACAAGAGTCAATCAAACTAAAGGTTGGCTTAAGAAATAAAAATGAACCTGATTTCCGTTCCGAAGAATTTATCAGAACTCTGCAAAACAAGCCACTCCTGAGCCTCACAAAATAACTTTCCGGTGGAGATTAGAAATCTAATCAAAGAAAGACGGAAAGCCAGAAGACTTTGGCATCGAACCAGAAATTTAAACGACAAAAGTCTCTTCAATAACGCAAGCAACAAAGTCAGCAAACTCATAAAAAGCTTCGAGCAAAAATACCTTGATGAGTACCTACAAAACGTGGGCCCTGCAAAGATAAAGATTACTCTTTGTGGAAAGCAACGAGAAAATTCAACCCAAAATCCACCAATCAGGAACTCCAATGGAGTGTGGATAAAAAAAGATATCGAAAAAACTGAATACTTGGCCTAGTACCTCGCAAAAGTGTACAAACCGCACGATGATATTCAGTCAAACGTAGACACAACACCAATCTATCAACGGGACCAAAAGTTCAGAAAATTCACGACATATGAAATTGTCAGAGAAATTGACAAGGAACTCAACGCGAAAAATTCGCCAGGAATCGATGAAATCGCACCTGGAGTCTTTAAAGAACTGCCAAAAAAAGCAATCTACATGCTTCTTAACCACAACAACTTGGAAGCAATTCAGCTGTTAGACATAACAGATGAAGTTAGAAGGTCAAACCACTCGAAATAACTTAACGAAAAACTTCAAAGACTCTAATGGATTATTGGGATACGACTACTGAGTCTTTCATCCCACATGCGACTTACTTCCATCTGGAGTTCTTTTAGTACAACTCAACCCTAGTAAAAAATGACAAACTGTTAAAATTGTACAATCTATACCGATAAATGGTGTTTAAAAAAATATTATGAAGCCTGGGTGTGCCTAGGAACGCCACTTTCATGCTACGCTGTGAAGAAAAATCCTATACAGAATTTGTCCCCATCAGGATTGAGCCCGGATATTCTTGGTAGAAAGCCAGTACTTTACCACTGAGGTAACCCGTTATTTATCCCGAAATGTTAATCTCTTTTAATTATATTCATAACGGAACTGTTCCAGAGTACCCTCTCTCCTAAGTTCCCTTTAATTGCCCCAAGGAAGTGACGAAGTGACACTCACAATAAACCTACATTGTTCGTGCCGGTCTCAGAATACGTTGAAGTTGTACATTGCGAACCTAGATTTAATTTTCTGATTAACAATAAACGTTGTTCAGACAAGCTCTCTCGTTTGCAAAATTATTTGAAGCTTTGTAAGCATTTTTCACTTCTGTGCAATGAATGTTTTGAATGACATGAACATAACTTTCATATCCTCCATAAGCGAGTTATCCAAGTTGAATGCAAAATCCACTTTCTGAAAATCTAATACCAAAAGATATTAAATAGCGAGTTGCTAAAAGTTTGTGTAATACTTTTTCATCTTAACGACGACATTTGATCGCATGTAAGAACGTGGTTAAAGATTTAGTTTGGCTGCGTTGTTCAAAGCAATTTAAACAAGGAACTGCTTTCATGTGATAACGATATGGGCTTACCATAGTCCATAAACAAACTGGAAATTAATTTAAGGGTGCTGTTTCCATAGTGCTACATGTGCCACCTATTCCATTTATAATATGCGTACAACTTCCATTTCCATAAAAGTTTTACTGTAAATTGTTTTACTTCCTCTGCACGTGCTTTTGACATGTCCTCAGATTCAACTTATCCTAAGGCTATATACCTAGGTGTTCTGTACCTGATAAATTCAACACGACAAATTTTTATATAAATAATTGCAACAGTGTTTGGGACTCACAAAAAGATGAAAGGATACATATACGTCGTAATTAATATTTCTATTTCTAAATTTACCGCTCAGGTGGATTTTCGTCTTTCAAACAATAATGTTGGATTCTTTTTAGGATGTCGGGATTTAGTAGATAGAGACAATACAAGAGCAAAACTGCTATGTTGTATAATTTTGCTAAAAAATAAATTAATTTTGCTGGTAAAAGAGAGTAATTTTGTTGAAAAAAAGACATTTTATTTGCTGGTCAAAAAATTAAATCTGCTGGCTAAAGCTATAAATTTACTGTTCGAAAAAAAAAATTCTGGCCAAAGAATAATTTTGCCGTCCAAAAAATACATAGTTTCCGCACCTAGTGCATGATAGATGGCACCAGGTTTGTGTGAAATTTACCACTGACAAAGTAAAAACTTCGGTAACGAAAGGATCTCAAGAAGTATCCATATGAATCGAAGAATTATTGGACCCGTACGAAGTACAAAGGTCCTATACGTTTACTACAAACAATTTTATCGTAACATGGGGTAGATCGAGGTGGGAGGTGGGGGATGCATCTATTATCGTCTAGAGATGACGAATCAGCAATAAAAAAAATGTCCGTCTGTCTGTCCGTCTCCACTTTTTTTTCCAAACGGCTCAACCGATCAGCCTAAAATTTTTTTCCCTGAAAGGTACATGTCTCCTATGATTCAAGTTCGAAGATGAGCAAAATCGACCAAGTTGTTCCGGAGATATGGTCGAGGAAGTGACCAAAAACATGGTTTTTCGACGGTCGGTGAAGCTTTTTTGCAAATATCTCAGCAAGTTTAGCACAGAAATTCCTCATTTTGGTGTCAAATGAAAGCATATGATGTCAAAAAACTGGGAAAGAAATTTTGTGGGAATCGGTACAGGGGTCTGGGCACTGGGACCAATGGAATGGACGAAATTGAGAATCTTGGCCATATACGAAAACAGTTTTTCGTCTATATTTCCTTAACTATACAATATGGGGATTTACTGTCAAAGGCGAAGTTGTAGAGAATTATATTTAAGCGAACACGTGTTTCAGGGTTTTGGGGAGATATGGCCCAATCCTGGCATATGGCCACTTCCATAATTGGGCAGGATGACACGGATCACCAGAACTGTGAGAGTTAGAAAGTTAGTTCCAAAGGCGAAGTTGTAGAGAATTGAATTTAAGCGAACACGTGTTTCAGGGTTTTGGGGAAATATGGCCCAATCCTGGTATATGGCAACTTCCATAATTGGGCAGGATGACCCAGATCTCCAGAACTATGAGAGGTAGAAAGTTGCTTCCAAGGACAAAGTTGTAGACAATAAAATTTTAGATAATACGTGTTTCTGGGTTTTAGGGAAAAACGACTTAGTCCTTGGATATAAGCTTTTCTAGATTTGAATGGTTTTTCGGTAGGGCTTTTGACATTACCTTGGGTAATTTCTATGGATCTTTGAAATTCTTACAGTTATAAAAGAACAGAAAACGTTGGATTGTTTGCTTATTTGTATATTTAGGTACGTTCGAGTCACTTTGCTACATCTATTCTGTTTGTCACATCTATTCTGATACGTACGGGTCTTTGGTTATGTTTTACTTATTGAAACTACTACATAGGAATTAAACTTGCGGAGAATAGAGTCCGCTTCCCATCTTAAGCGTAAAACCATTTTGTGTTGAAAACAGCGCTGTAATTTTTCAGAAAATTAAACTTTGAACACAAGGTTCTATTCAAACAAACTTCTGCGTACTATCAGCGATAGCGTCACCTCAAGCGATATCATTAATTTTGGAAGCAGACTCACGGACTGCGTCACACTCTACCTTTAAAGAGGTTTTTGTTGTGATATCTATCTATCTCAGTTAGAGGTATTTCCGGGACTAGTGAATTGTAACAGAAATGTTCACAGTCGCCCTCTATTGGAAGCAGTTCCAACGATTTCTTACTCTAACTCTTGAAAGTCATACCTCCAAAGGTAATTCAAGATCTTATCAATTTTTTCTACGAAAATGGTGTATTTTTTTTATTTGTTGACACTGTTGTGTTGATATGCACTGTACACAACTATTCTGGATGTGTTAATGTCTGAGTGTCATGACAATGACAAAATAATTCTTAACATTATCAAGTAACGAAATGGTTTTACGCCTATTCATATGAGCTCATAACAAATTGCGGAACTAGTAAATAAAAATGATCTAGCCTCTGACTCGGCAGGGTTGTACAAGTGGATTATTATACATTTCGCGATATCGTGCCAATTATCAGGTAAACCAACAACTGTGATGCACAAACGGTTGACGCATCTATTGGCTCGGTTAGAGGTGTTGATAGGTCTAGCGAATTGTAACGGAAATGATAACTGCTGCCATCTGTTGAAATTTGTACTAACTATTTCTAACTCTAACCCTGAGAGTATAGTCTTCAAAGTCAAAGTCTGCAAAGTGATAATTTTGTGGCAAATGCCATCATTGTATTTAGGAATGTGAGGTTTCATTTTGATGTGAACCGTTGCACATATCTATTTAATTGCTCCATTTACTGTTAAATCACGTCGGTTATTACGGAGAATTATTTCGGGCTATGTGAGAGAGCACACAAACTCGTAATGAATTCATAGAATTTGTTTGTAAATCAACTATGAAAAGTCATTTGATATTTTTTGAATCAATTCTAAATTACAATCCTACAATTGAGTTGTAATTTAGAATTGATTTGAAGTTTAATCCACAATTACATGTTGTTTGCGGGCTTTAATTCGAAGAGTTAATTTGTAATGGTTTATATTAACGAGCTTTTTAGCATTTTTTGAGTTTATTCTTTAAATGTTACGTACGGTCAAAATTTTAACTCTTGTGGAAATTTTAGTATGTTTGTGATAAACTTCACCGATTTTTCCTTCCAATATTATTGCAGCAATCATTTATTGTTGTCCCAACCATTATATTTTTTTGTACCGCAATTGACATAATTTCTGAACAGTGTCTAGTAGACCGTCTACCCAGCAGTAAAACTACAAGTTAGACAATGTTATCAACTTACTGTGCAAATAGCATCTTCTCCAAATGCTTTTGAAAATTTTAGGTTGAAAAACCTAAATTTCACTAAACATGATGATGTTATCACCGCAGATATACAAAGAAAAGTATATGACTGACGGCAGCATACATGACCCGAACCTAACTAAAAAGCGTGATTAAATAATTCAACTCGTTAAGCTAATTCTATAATTGTGGTCTGGAAATATATACGTACACAAATGTAGCAAGGAGACAGTTTAGTGTACCACTTTGGCGTTGTTAAATTTTGTAGCTTACATGGTTAAGGAAATTAAAGGACAACAACGACAAACGTATTATAAATTAAACCTTTTTCCGTTCCGGAAATGTCATTAAATATTACATTATTTTCCTTTATAACATTAACAACATTTGCATAAAAACTCATGTATTCGATCGCATTACTGTAAACAAAATGGTATTTTGTTGGAAATGTATTTTCTTTTAATTAATGAATTTAATTTCGGTTCAGTTGGGAGAATGGGAGAAAGAATTGTCGCTTTAGACGGTATTTATCGAAATGATAAGATCGTTTTAAAGACGGTGGTTGTGAGACTATACGCACGCCCTCTCATATTTCCGGAAGTGTCCTTTGCTTCTTTTATGGTTATCTTGGAGCTATTCAGGGTGTATCAAACTAGTTTTTCAGGAACCCGATCAGACATGTGACTAGTTAGTGAATTGGATTTCAGTGGTGACCGAATTACCGCGTCTCGAGGGAGCTATTTCATTGCATTTCATGAACATTCATATAAAAATTAAGAGTGAGAGAATGGATATTTCCAAACTTAGTATTCATATGCCGATTTGCTGTTTGATTAATCAGACAACTTCAAAGTAATGAACATTCGAACTGTGGACTTCCCAAAGAGCTTGAACGTGTGAATACTTATAGCGGAAGTTGCCACCTGCATCACCCTTTAACGCTCACTAGTTCCAGCACTTATACTTTGCCACAAGCTTCGTATTTATACTGGAACAACACTGGGCCGCCGCGCCGCTCGACATACAGAAATCTTACAGACTAACAACAATCACCGTCGCTCGAGAAAGTGATCGGACTAGCTACTAAATTTGGTTCGAGATGTTACAGTATCGGTCCACTTACCAACAAGTCATCTATACAATTTATTTTTCAGACTAACCATTTGATTCATTAGGTTTTTGCTTCGCACAATCTTGATATTCGTTGAATCATTTACTCATGCAGCCAATGGGTCTGATTCGTATCCATCAAGTACGAGTACATTTAAAAGAAAGAAGAACGTTGAATGAATGTAATTTACGCTACTTGGACCTATGAATGAAGGCAAGCTCGTGCTTGCAGACTTCAACATGTATAACTTACGGAAACTCCTGTAATTCCTTATATTTAGATTTAAATTGCCGTTATTCTGTCAGTTGTTGATTGAGTAGAAATCCTCACACGATTTCATCTTGTTACGTAACACACCATATTCGGGCTCCCTGTGTTGAGCATGAAAGCCATCGCCAGAAATCCAAATTATTGTTATAATGAACTTCGGGAAATATAAGTCGATGGGGAGAGTATTAGAAATCATATTATGAAGTGCCGAACTTTTTAACAATGTTTACTGATCAGAAAGACATTGTCGATCCAGTCAAAGAAAAATAGTTCATGAAAAAACTGCAGGCTCTAGATGATACAGATAGTAAATGTTTTGATGGTAAGAAAGTTCACCATGTGATCGTGTTCAATTAATAATTCCATGATGTTTTTACATTCGCTTGAGAAATAGAAAAGTCAGTCCTAGCTAAAATCTCATTGATCCGACGAGCTAAGTTAGCAGTTTCTAGAACCGCCTCTGCTAAAAAGACCAACGAAAAACATCCATTGTTCCGCGTTGCATGGATGAGAGGAACAAGGAAATTTCGACCAGAAAAATGTAACGATGCAGCCGAATGGCATCGCAAATATGGCTTTTATGAACGAAACAACTGAACCGGACGAAATTGTGACAATCGAAGAAGTAAGTCGAATTTGAAGCATTTTAATGGGAGCCGGTTCTAACTTACAACTGTGTTTCAGAGTTTCACCCACCGACACGGAAGCGGGAGAAACTCGTAAGCATAAAAGAGGTAAATCAGTTCTTAGCTCGTCGAGATATCCACCAGATCCGTTAGAAAGTTGGAGCACCAAAGATTTAGCAAATATCAACGAAATTTTAAGGTTTTGGACATGATATGTATATGTATTTGTACATGTATATGGAAAAGCTTTCGTTTTACGAAATGTAACGAAAACTAGGTGGCCTACGAAACTAGAGCATTTGCGCTTTAATGAAACGTTACGAAAAGCTAGTTGGCTAACGAAGCTAGGGAACTTTTACTTTTACAAAATATCACAAAAACTAGGTGGCTAACAAAGTTGGGAAACTTTTCCTTTTACGAAATGTCACGAAAACTAGGGAATTTGCGCTTTAATGAAACGTCACGAAAAGCTAGTTGGCTAACGAAGCTAGGGAACTTTTACTTTTACAAAATATCACAAAAACTAGGTGGCTGAAAAATTTGGGAAACTTTTCCTTTTACGAAATGTCACGAAAACTAGGTGGCCTATGAAACTAGGGAATTTGCGCTTTAATGAAACGTCACGAAAAGCTAGTTGGCTAAGGAAGCTGGGGAACTTTTACTTTTACAAAATATCACAAAAACTAGGTGGCTTACAATGTTGGGAAACTTTTCCTTTTACGAAATGTCACGAAAACTAGGTGGTCTACGAAACTAGGGAATTTGCGCTTTAATGAAACGTCACGAAAAGCTAATTGGCTAACGAAGCTAGGGAATTTTTCCTTTTACGAAATGTCACGAAAAAGTGCTATCAAAGCTAGGTACAGGAAGAGAATCACAAGTTTGTGCATCTTTCTTATTTCTCTTTTATCTCTTTTTTCACGCATTCGCTTGCATTTTGTGCATGTAAAACTCGGTTTTTCGGTGAAACGAGCTGAAACGAAACGTTGCACAATCTTACGATTCTTCTTCTGTAGGTAACGAAGGTAAGGAAAGTAAGGAAACGTCACAAAAAGTTTTTGGGTAAGGAAACTAGAATTAGGACTACGTCTAAGTGTGCAAATAGTCTTTTCTGTATATTGTTGGCTACTTGCACATTGTGCAAATAGTACCTTCAATAAATTTTACGTTCATTCTTGCTCCATTCATTGATGGACGACATTCATAGATAAGAGTTTAGCAATTTTTAATGGTTTCGCAACAGATCAAGATTAGAATATTGCAAAATTCGTTTTGACTATTCGAAATTACATTATTTTCCATTATGAACATGAATAACATTTACATTACTCATGTATTCGATTACATTATTGTAAACAAAATGGTATTCCGCCCCAAATGTTTTTTCTTTTAATTAAAGAAATTAATTTCCGGTTCAGATGGTAGAATGAGAGAAAGAATTGTCACTTTAAACGATATATATCTCGAACCGAAAAGTTCTTTTTAAAGACGCCCGCCCGCCCGCCGGTGCGGTGGAGGTAGTACAATTCGCTAATTTATTCATAGATATTTCTGGAAGTGTTCTTTGTTCCTTGAATGGTTTGCTTGGAGTAATTGAGGAAGTATAGTGATAGTAACATCACTCCCTGAGTACTATCATATCAGAGCGACGATGAAGCCGATTAGAATTTGAATAGTTCGTGAATTGGATTTCGACGGTTACAGAATTTCTACAGACAAAATGCCATCAAACGGGAATATCCTACAAAATAGGATTATTTCCACAGGAATGGAATGGTTTATACTTTCTTAAGTGGAGACTTTTTCCCTGACCCTCCTTTTGCTGTTCGCTTTCGTCTCGTCTGAGTTTACTTTTCCGTAATTTTGATTTTTTTTGGTAAATAAAGAATTAACATTTTACATTTTGTCAGGGGATATTTTGTCTGAAAGAAAAATGCGTCTGGGGATATTCAACTACATTATTAAAGTTACTATCAGCGGTACTTGGTTAAACTGTTCTCAACAAGGATGAACAAAGTTCTCTATCCAAAATTCAAATAACAATTTTTATTTACGAAAATTGCTCACCCATAACAAAACACTGGAGAAATATTTACGCTTACAAAACAAATTACATTTTAACGTTTCTTTTTGTGTTTATACCAAAATATTCATTAAAAAAAAAAAAACAAAATTTAAGCTCATTGTGTACTGCATACAATGACTTCGGGAAAAAATAGTTTTCCACAAAAATGAAAAGCATAATTTTGTTATAACTTTCACTCTTTACTGCCATGTGACTTGTTATTATACGAGAATGAATGTATTATGTATGTAGAGTAGATGGGATAAAAAACGTGAAGAAGAAGAACTTTTATTCTGAATATATTGTCATTCGAAAAGATAGTAAAAAATTGTTTATCGTAACGAGATGATAATAATGAACAATAAGTATAGTGGTTTTTCATGATGGGCTCTTTGAAATGTGCTTTAGATGCTTGCTATTTATAGTACATTACAAGAAACACCATGAAAATGACTTATAACATTGTGAAATTTATCTTGGTATGAGTCGAATGTGGGCGGAAGAATGGGCGGAGGGGAATTAAGCTCTCAACGAACTTGCTCTAAAAAGGATAATGATGATCTGCCTTTAACAATCCATGAAGGGTTAGAGGCTAAATCATTATTTACTAGTTTCGCTGCTTGTGGTTCTACTTTTTGAGATCCTTTCAATACCGGAAAGTTTTTACTGTGCCAGTGGTAAGCTGTGCGACAAACCCAGTGCCATCTATCAGATGTACTAGGATGTTTTGATACAAATACAAATACTTTTGAACACTGAGTTGCGTAAACAATGAATGTGTGAACTCAAAGAAGGTTTCTTAAGTAATGCAAGTGTATCACAGGTTGTACTACAGGAAGAGAATCATAAGATTGTGCAACGCTTCGTTTTAACTCTTTCAACCGAAAAACCGGTTTTACTTGAGAAAAATACAAGCGAATACGTGAAAAGAGCGATAAAAGAGAAATTAAAAAGGTGCACAAGCTTATAATTCCCTTCCTGTAGTTTTTTAGTTTTGATGAATATGGCGCGCATTGTACTTTGGGTACATACTGAACACTACAGCAACTAAATATTATGCTGGTTTTTTTTGGGTTCGGGTCGGGAATTCAGTTCTTTCAGTGTCTACGTGGTACGGAAGGCAAAAATATTTGACACGTATCATGGGCATGCGGTAGCGATGCGCCCGTGACGCAAGTCCCCGTACGATTAAAAAATTAGGAATTTTTTTTTTTCGTAGACCATACAGCTAAGTTTTGACTTTTTTCCTTTGCGTCGTACCCCCTGAGACCCGGTTTTTCGGATTCTACGTCAAATTTTGATTGAAATCGATAGTTTACTCATTAAAATCGGTCCAGTGGATCCGAAGATATGACCTTTAGAAAATCGTGATTTTCCATACAAAATGTGCTATTTCACAGAAGCCAAAGTTATTGGAAAAATCCTACGTTAGTTAGTTAGTTCCAGAGCCATTTGTATGAAAACCGACTTTTTTGGCTCGTGCTCGAAAACGGCTCGATAACTTTTCTTTAAATTTTGCAGGGATCTTCGGCTGGGCATTCTACGCCATATGAGATTTTAAAAAATGGGGGAGTGTATTCAAAGTATGGGTCAAATATGAGCAAAATTTTTGGACTGTGCAAGGGTGGAGATAGATGTTTGGTGTCAAAGGGAAAGTTATTGTGTTGAGTGTGTAGTGTGTCAGGCTGACCAACAAAATGGCCGACGGTGGTATGGACCGAACTTAGGGGTCATTCATAAAGGATGTCACGCTTGCTATAAACTCCACAAAGTCCATATCTCCTAACTGGTCAGAGATTTTGTTTATAGTACTCCGGCTACCCCCCCCCCCCAAACACACCCCCTATTTGGGGGGGTAGCCAAAGTTCTATAAACAGAACTTGCTGTTCTGACTGAGTTATTACCTTTTTATGGATACTCATTTTTTATAGCAAACGTGACATCCTTTATGAATGACCCCTTAGGGGGAAAATTAAATTTTTTTTGAGTTGGAGAAAGATGTTTGGTGTCAAAGGAAAAGTTGTTTGGTTGTGTAGGGTGTCAGGGTGACCAACAAAATGGCCGACTGTGGTATGGGACGGATTCAGGGGGAAAATTCATTTCTTTTATTGAAGACAGATGTTTCGTGTCAAAGGAAATTTTTTTCGCCGGAAAACTTTTTTCGCTGCAATTTTTTATCGTCGGAAATTTTTTTTCGCCGGAAATTTTTTTCGCTGCAATTTTTTTTTCGCTGAAAATTTTTTTTCGCTGAAAATTTTTTTTCGCCGAAAATTTTTTTTCGCCGAAATTTGTGTGGTTTCGCTGCAAAATTTTTTTTCGCTGAAATTTTTTTTCGACAGACATTTTTTTCGCCGGAAATTTTTTTCGCCGAAAATTTGTTTTTTCTTTTCTTCCAAAACTACTGATATCACAACAAAAACCCTTTTTAAAAGGGAAACGAGACGCAAGTCCTCGTCTCTTCTTCCAAAACAACTGATATCAATTTGGGTGACGCTTACAGCTTCGGAACGCACAAAATTCTTTTGAAATATTTTCATTTTTGATTAAAGAAATGCGTCACAAATGCCGGACCCTCCCAATGTAATAATTTTTCTGCGCTTTCAGATTTCGTAAGACAAAAATTTGTCTGACATTAAATATGTAACAATTGAGATGTAACACCTCCACATCGTATGGATCACTATTTTCATCGAGTCAGTATTTATATTCATTAATCTTAGGAAAGAATACATAAATGTTTCATTAACAGCCGAGACAACAAAGCTTGAATTAAATTTGTTTTACATTCTATAAATCACTCAACATTTCCAGAGAATTTTTATTGCAAAATCAGAATAGTGTGCCTTCGTTCGTATTGCTCATTTGCTATTGGTGGTGCATGACTCGAAAATAAATGTTTCATTGAAAAATGCGACAAAAAACATACATTTTTGAAAATTTATTACATAGAACTTTTAAATTCGAATCACACTGTCAGAAAAAATATTTTCTTGTGGTTTTTTGTATTTTGATTTTCTTTTGTTTCCCTTATTAACCTATTTTGTTAAATGGCTAATACCATCGGTACCGTCACATTCGTAACGAATTTCATCTCTTTCACTCTTTCAACTTTCACTGTGACTTATATGAACATGAGACAAAACACATTCGTTCCCCAGGTGACATGGTAGCGACAATGTATGGGTTATGTATTGGAATTGTTCAAATACATCTTATTACCATCGATTGTCAGCCGCCGCAGACAACCTTTGGTTCAGTCGTTCCGCACTGTTCAGTCATTGTTATTGACTGGCTTTTTAACCGGATCAGTTATGACATCTATTACCAGTCAATAAAACTGAGTTTATTATAGGCATTGTCAAACGTTAGTACGGAAATATTATTATAACATCAGAATGACCAGTTAATTAAACAATCAATACCAAAGGTTTCAATATGATAACGAATGACTCCGCATCAATCGTTGGCCTAATCTGTTCCGTGATTGCTGACATTTGGCGCTCCTGCAGATTTTACTTTCTTCGTAAGTCAAATTAAACCAAAAGTTGGACAATTTAGACAGATAAAAACATGTTATTCTTTCAGAGAAAAAATGTCGTGAAAATCTGCTGAGAAATTAACCGTATCTTTAACCACATAAAATGCGCCACGCCGCCGCTGTTCTCAAAAGTGCGAGTGTGTATTTCCTAATCGGCAAAGTGAAGCTAGTTTTTTTCAATGAATTTTACATTTTTTTATTTACTTAGTAAACGAAAAAAGTAAAATCGAGTCGGTGAACACGGAGAAAGGGAAAAGCAAATAATTTTTCTTTATCGCAAACAAATTTAGTTAAATTGCAGTTTTTCTCAAAAGGACATCGTTACCTTTGCGAACAGCTTTGTTGCATTCTGATTATTATTTTTATGGATCATTAGCCTCAAAAAAAACTTTTGTATTGCTATTGCTTTGAGTTCTGTTCTGTATGGAACGTTTCGTACTTTTTCCAGTCATTTTCATTAAATTTTTCTTTTGCCTCTTCTCATGAAAAAGATTTTCAGATTTGTACCTTAGGGGCAGACACCGTTTCTTATACAAAGTTATTAAATGACGCCAACATTCTTACAAAAAATTATCATCAGCTGATATTTAATGCTTCATAAAAAGTTATCTCATCTGCGGATGGTAATGAGAGCAAATATTACCTTTAAGTAGGCAATATCTTAGAAATTATCTTCGTCGAGTAAGGTTTTCCACAGTTAACAGATAGCCAAGAAGTATGGGTAATGTAATGTAATGGATTATTCAGTAACGGCAAAAAAATATAGCAAAGCAGCGGCGCTCTTTAGACCCGTACGAAGTAGTTGTCTTATGCGTTTATCACGACGCTTGTAACACGACGAATTTCGACCCGGGAGTTAGTGGGTTTTTCGTTTTGGGGTATAAATAGAAGAAATATGTAAAAAAAAAAACGTTGTCCGTCCGTCTGTCCGTCTGTCGCCTAGTTATCTCGAGTAAGGCGATTTTCAAAATCTTTTTTTTTTCCTGAAAGGTAATCGAAAAAGTGAGACCGAGTTCGGAGATGGGCACTTTTGGGCCAAGGGCCGCCGAGCTAGGGCCGCTTAAGTGGTTTTTGGTCTTTCCTACATAACTCGAGTAAATCTTATCCGATTTCAATAAAGGTTTTTCTGATCCACAGGTCTATGAAGGCCCAACAATTTTTGAAAGAAAATTTTTTTAGTTTGAGTCCTTGAGCTTAGTTCGGGCTTCCGAATCTGTGGAAAAAAGCATCGGTTCTCGGTTCTGGTTCTAAAGAAAATAAAAAACGGTTCGGTTCGAGGTTCGGTTTTTAAAAAAGAAAAGTTAAAGGTTCTGTTCCGGTTTTGGTTCTTCAATCAAATCAAAACCGGTTTTTGGTTCGGTTATTTGTCCCCTCATTTAGTTTTATTACTTTATTGAGAATTTTATTGACATTTAAAATCGAAGAAAAAATAAAGTATTTTTTGTACTTAGCAAGGAATCACTTGTCTTGGAATTTTCGGTTTAGGCATATAATCAACTGTTTTTCTAAAATGTCGGCCTTGGTTCGGCCATAATAATTCGGGACGTGTTCGATCTATAGAATGCATTATAATTACATACTGTGATAACATGAGTTGATTCGAATCGGAATTGGCAAACAAATTTGTGTTTGTGAGTTTGAGTAAATGAAAAAATACTCGTTAAAAAATACATTGCAAATATGACACGACGATATTGAATGTGACGCAAACATCTTTTCGTTTTCGAAGTTTGAAACACAAAAATCAAAAATTAATTAATTTGATTTTTTTTTAAAACCGATCTAGCTCAGCTTCGGTTCGGTTTCGGTTCGGTTCTCCGAACTAAGAATTGTAAAGGTTCGGTTCTAAAGTTTAGGTTCGGTTCTTAATGTCAAGAACCTCGATCTTGGGTTCGGTTCGGTTCGGAAGCCGGGCTTAGTTAGGGCTCTAAAACTGAGTCTCTACAAGGTCTTTACGAATTTTATGTACATAGCTCGAGTAAATCTCTTCAGATTTTCATAAATCTTTTTTTATTCGATAGGTCTATGAAAGCCCAACAATTTATGCAAAAAAATTTTTTGAGGTCGGCCATTGGACTAAGGCAGGCCCAATGTATAGGGCCAAATGTATTTTTAATGTAAAAAAAGGGTATTGAAGGCCTAACAGTCCTCAAGAAAAAATTTGAGGCCGAGGCCTGTAATTAGGGTCATCTGTAGGTCGACCCTAGCCCAAAAAACTATTTTTTGCTATCTCTTAGAGAAAATTGGTTGGAACATTTGCCTCTCCTTAAGGGCCTAGGTCGATCCTAAAGGTCTGCCCTAGCACAAACATTTTTTTTGCTATGTTGTAGAGAAAATTGAGTGGAACATTTTTTCCATGGAAATATGAGTCCGAGGCCTCTTTTTAAGGCCCTAGGTCGATCCTTAAGGTCGGCCCTAGCAAAAAATTTTTTTTTGTTATGTTGTAGAGAAAATTGAGAAATTGAGTGGAACATTTTATCCATGGAAATATGGGTCCGAGGCCTCTCCTTTAGGCTCTAGGTCGGTCCTAAAGGTCGGCAGTAGCCCGAAAACTATTATTTTCTATCTCGTAGAGAAAATTGGTTGCAAAATTTTTGTCCATGGAAATATGGATCCGAGGCCTCTCCTTTCTTATTTATTTATCGTATGGTTACATTTCAATAATTCTTATATTACATACAATTCTTATGTTAATACATGTTCAATCACTTTTACACAGTTCATTCTTATTTCAATGCAGTTTTCCGGGAGGATGGCCTAGCCAACTGATTCGGCAACCGACGTTTGATGGCATTTTTCGTCCAGTCAAGACTAAGTGTAAATTCATACTGGGCTGCCATTCGATTCACATTCCTTTCTTGCCAATAACATTCGTTGATTATAGGCTCCATCTTGTGTTGATTAGTTGTGACAGCTTCCATTGCTGGAGAGGTCGATAATCGTACACCGATGCGCCATTATATTTGACTGATTCACGCTGACATTGCTTCTCCTATTGTTCTACAGGTGGTGATCCAGTCGTGGTGAAAGTACACATGTGTGTTCTCCTCTCCATATGTGAGTAACGTCACATATTCGTGTACCTTGATTTTTCGTTTCGGGCATTGCATACCCTGGAAGTTTGGAAGTTTGGGTGAACTTAGGGACGTTGTACAGTCTATAATTTCTCAGGGAAAAATTCTCTATTCCGGGGCTTGAACCCGGGTGTTCTAGGTGGCAGTCCAGCGCGTGCACCACTGGACCACCCGCCCTAGGTCGGTCCTGAAGGTCGGCCCTAGCACAATATTTTTTTTTCTATGTTGTAGAGAAAATTGAGTGGAACATTCTTGTACATGCAAATGAAGGTCCGAGGATTCAGGCAGACCCAAAACGAATTTTCTAAAATGCTTCTTCGTACGGGTTTTTCAATCTTACCCTTTCGGCAATTTCGGCAATATTTACTCAGATACGTTCGAGTCTTTTCGTAACATCAACTCTGTTTGCCGAATCTATTCTGATGCGTACGGGTCCCTTCATATGTTTCGGTTTTAAGTTACCATTCATACCCGGTGCGAGAAGTGTTTAAAGTCTCATACCTCCTGACGCCCTCACGCTATGTGAGTCCTTTGGCACCGTGGGTGGCGCGATGCGAATACTGCTCAGAGTAAACAGCCTCAATGCAAACAACACATACTCTACGGGGAACAGTCGCCGAGTCGATTTTAGAAATTTATTTGAGTTTTGTCAAGTTGGCTAAACTCGTTCACTAGCCGGTCCTTTTTGCGCGCGAGATATTTAAATCAATGAATTTATGAAAGTAGTAAATGAGGATGATTTATCGTGTTTAGGTTCACCACTAACTGAATCTACAGCGAATGCTATTTTATTAGATCAAATCACCACACTGATGAAATAATTATTGTATAAGATAAGTATTATGACACAGTTTTTTATTAAAATAACATTGACTTTGAAAAAGGATAAATGCATATTCTAAGAAAAAGAACAATGACTTTATATTCATGTCATTAAATGTTCCTTTCGAACGTTCGTGAAAGCCGGTAATAGCTCTACATGCCATGGAATCTTGAGAGTTTGAGGTCTGATGAAAGTAGTCGTATGATCCAGAAAAAGACTTTAGGATAGAGACCCCATGATTTTCCGTACGCTCTTCTTCATTGCAACAATGATACCTTTGCTTTTTGTAATCTCTCATCTACATTATCCATCCAGTTGAGTTTGCTATCCAGTATGATACCAAGGTACTTTGCTTTGTGGACGAATGAGATAAGTTTCCCCTTAATATGCGGGATTTTGATGCCTAAAACTTGTATTTTCGTGTTGACCGGGTTTATTGATATTACATTTTTGTCGCACCAGTCGCATAGGGGCCGTTCACAAATGACGTCACGCTTGCTATAAAAAATGAGTATCCATAAAAAGGTCATAACTCGTTCAATACAACAAATTTCGCTTATAGGACTCTGGCTACCCCCCCCCCCCAAACAGGGGATGTGTTTGGGGGGGTAGCCGGAGTACTATAAGCAAAATGTCTGACCAGTTTGGAGTAATGAACTTTGTGGATTTTATAGCAAGCGTGACGTCATTTATGAACAGCACCATATTATGTTTAGTACAGTCCTATGTTGGTCGAATAGGACATTTACACAAAGTAGACAAAGACAAGATTGTTAAAATATGGTCATTTTGTGGTAGCCGGCTTTCTAAACAAAAGTGGAGGAATCGGATCTAAGTTCAACTTAAAGTTTTTGTAACTATGGTCTGATGTCAGGATATGATCAATGACGTGCCAGTCATTGATGAGTGGAAGCAAACTTTCAGAGCATACCGTTATGTTGATCACCTCCTTTCTTGCCTCCTAAACGTTGGTTCATTGCCTACATTTCGTATTGTGAGATTCGTTGCTAGAATGAATTCGAATAGGGTATATAGATGTCCGTGCTATATAGTGGTGCGCGTTCGCATCGATACCCGATAACAGAGTTGCGGCAACTTATTCGATTTACAATATTCAACTACATTTCCAAAGTCTGAATTAGGTGGAGTATCCGCCTCTTCGTACGGAAAGTAACCAGAGCACACAACAATATTTTTGTCGCTACCTTTATCTTTAATGCTGAGCACAGCCACCGCTTTCACATTCTTGTGTTGCTTTGCCTTCAATATGTCTGTAGCTGTGAGTGAATTTAGCTTCTTTTGTCTACTAAATACGAAGTTGCTGACGTGAGAGTTTTAAATTTCGTGGCAGAGAGCTTGAATTATTCAAACGCGAAGAACCATATGGAGAGAGAGTAATAAAATTACGTTCGTGCCTATGTCGGTCGTCCACGATCCATTAAGGGCTGAGGTAGATGACCGTTTCTTCTTACTTTTTTGTAAGTTCATTGCATAATTCGTGTGGAATTATGAGAAGATCTTTGTATAATTGATTTTCGTTCATTTCAGTAACGTCGGATTTGCTTTCAATGAGACCTCTGTGTGCGAATTGAAATACTTTCAAATGAAACTTGCAAAATTGATTCAAATAATTTCGTGCGCAATGAGGACCACCTGCTAAACAAGTCTAGCAAATATGACGAAAACAAAAATCCGTCAAATCGACTCGGCGACTGTTCCCCGTAGAGTGTGTGTTGTTTGCATAGAGGCTGTTTACCTCAGAGTCTATTGGCACGCAGTGTGACGTAAAACGATCAGAGGCTACCGCGCGCCCATGATCCTTAGTCTACGAAAAAATTTCTTGTGAATTTTTTGGCGTGTAAGACTTGCGTCACGGGCGCATTGCTACCGCCGCCCATGATTCATTAGAAAATAAAAATAATTTAAAAATGAAGATAATGTGAGAATTACTTTTACTGTTCTTTATTTCTTTACATGTTTTCGCTAAAATTTAGTTCTCTGCAACTCTGTCTTTAGAAGCAACTTTCTAAATACTATAGTTCTATAGCTATGCATCATCCTGCCTAATTATGGAAGTGGCCATATAGCAGGATTGGGCCATATTTCCCCAAAACCCTGAAACACGTTTTCGCTTAAATTTAATTCTCTACAACTTCGCCTTTGGAACCAACTTTCTAACTCTCATAGTTCTAGAGATTTGGTTCATCCTGCCTAATTATGGGAGTGACCATATACCAGGATTGGGCCATATTTCCCCAAAACCCTGAAACACGTGTTCGCTTAAATTCAATTCTCTATAACTTCGCCTTTGGAACCAACTTTCTAACTCTCATAGCTCTAGAGATACGGAATACATTTCATGAAACTTTCAAAACCTTACAACGCCAAAAAAAAATTGCCACAAAGAAAGAAAGAAAGAAAGGTTTACCAAATTGACTAGTTAAAAATATTCGATTTGAGTCCATTTCCATACAAAATAGCAAAATTGTTTAATTCATATCATATCTTCATATATATAACGACTGAACCGATTTTAATGAGTGGAAAGGCACTTCGGCCTAAAATTTTCCATAGAATCCGGGAAAAATATTTTCCGGGTGGTACGTCGCTCGGGGGGGAAGTCAAAAAGTTCCTGTATATATGTTCCTTAGTCTACGAAAAAATTTCTTGTGAATTTTTTGGCGTGTAAGACTTGCGTCACGGGCGCATTGCTACCGCGCGCCCATGATTTACTAAGAAATATTTATTAAACACAAGATAGTGTCGCCGAAAGACTAAACGTCAATGTTATATGAACAGTACATTCATGTTCAGTTTTTCGACAACACTGTCGTGTGGTCAAGAAATATTTCTTAGCAAATTTTTCTAAAAACTTTTTTAGAAGCCACAAAAATTAATTTAAGTACTTTCTAAGTAGGAAGTCAATGAGAGCGCTGGACTTACGTGCGAATATTGAGTCAGAAAAATTAAAGAAGTCGTTTCTAACATGCCCATAATCATATCGGTGATTTGTATAAGTCTGATTGTTGTAATAAAAAACTGGACAAGACAGATGTTTTGAGTAAGGTCCAAGCGCATAAAACGTTCTTGCACTTCTTAGTAATGAAAATATTTTAACTAAGAACCACGCAATTCAAGTTATTCTAAATAATTGAGTTTATATTTCTTTAGTAAGAGGGTTGATTCTTCCCGTTTGAATAATTTGAAAATCAAGGGGGGGGGGGGCTACGCCCCCCCTTGGTTTTATAAGGGGGGGGCCGCCCCCATTGCCCCCACTAGTCGGCGCCACTGAAAACGATGACAGAAACTTAAAAGAACGCGTCCTTTTTCAAAATGACACTTTTTTCACACTCACAACTAAATTATTATTTGGCACACAACCACCACTCCTTAAGGGAGTAAACAAGAGTGTTTTCCGAGAAGGAGAGGTATAAAAATTTCAATTACTGCCCTTACATCCTTCATTAAGTACCATGCCAACGATTCCATCAGTAGAGGTTTTGCTTCCTTTCATCTTGATCAAACAAAGTCACTGCGACACTGTTTGGCTTTCATAGACAAACTGATTACAAACGGGAAGGAGATACAAATTGAAAGAATTGCAAAATACTTTTCCTTTCAAATTTCCATTGAAAATTCGATTTACCTTCAACTTATAGCCAATTTGATAAACCAGAAACGAATGTCAACACGACCGTAAGTTCTTTTCTCACTGACCCTTTCTAATTTAATTTTATTACTTTGTTAGAAGTGGTACTTAAGCCGCTTGCATTTATTTCACACAACATTCAAAGCTTGAATTATGTTGAGGTATTTTTTTGTGCTTGTAGTTAGCATTTTTGCTGAACGTTCTCGAACTAAATATTTAGTTTCGTCTTTGTTCCAATTATCCTTTTTTTGGGAGATAAAGAAATCCACATCAGTCGGTTTATAACGTCGGCAAAATGTACATGTCGTGCCGTATATTACAAACAATAGGCGGAAGCCAACCCATTTGTATGTGGTATCTTAAACGTTCAACGATTTCAAACTGTTGTTTTATTCTATTTTTCTTTTTCGTGATTCTATGCTCACAACGCATTTCTCACATGTAGAAATTTTACGGCAAATAAGCTTTATCGATCCGAGTGTATACCTCTGGATATTTTCTGTGTTGTGAACTAGAAATATTTTTAGCTTTTCGGATTAAGCTTAGCTCCAGGAAAAGTATACGTTTTAGTAATTTACCCCGATACACAAATGGGAAATTAAAGCAGTAGATATTTTCATTTTTAAGGCGATTAGGTTTTCGTAGAATTAGTATGTCCACATCCACTACAACTCCGATATTTATATCTAGATATCATTTCACCTTCGCATAACAGACGAAATTGATTCTGCGATTAACAGCTGTGAGGTGTCGCCGCTCAAACTTATGAAATTTAAAAAAAGAAAAAGGTTAAGTTAAAGGAAAGTATTTGTTCGCACGGTTCGCACACTTGAATTGATTTTTCTCTCTTTTCCCATCAGTTAGTGGGGGTGGAGAGGAGGTGTCACCTTTTAGGTCAGAATAAATATATTTTCACCTTACCCCTCACGAGGAAAAAACCTCCTTTCAGTGATCTTACGTAACATTCTGCTACTTGTATCACACAGTAAAGCGATGGTTATATTGGCTGCAATGCGAATCGTATCGCGTAAGGCTTGCATGAAAATACAACTTGACCAATTTATTTCGTTTTTATAAAGTTGAATTTTCATACAATCTTTAAGCGGTGCTGCCTATTTTTGATACATACACCGAGATTTCATTGCGCTCGTGATGCAAGTCCACACGCGAACAAAAAATGAAGAACAATTTTTTTCGTAGACTGCGGAACCATATATATAGCTAAGTTTTGACTCCACCCCCTTGCGACGGCGACGTACCCCCCGGATAATATTTTTCCCGGATTCTGCGGAAAATTCTAAGGCGAAGTGTCTTTTTATAGAAGCCAAAGTTAATGAAAACATCCTACGTTAGTTAGTTACTAGTTTCCATTGTATGAAAAATGACTTTTCTTTGCAGGGACCTTCGGCTGGGCATTCTACGGCAGATGAGATTTTAAAAAAGAGGGGGTTTTGGCGCCAGGGCTCTTAGAAGGCGCCATATAAAGTACATATGTGTTTGTGTGTTAACGTGTATGTTAGCACAAATTGTATAAGACAAAGGTTGCGTATTCGAAATAGAGGTTTGGTGTCATCGTAGATGCTGCAGATTAACGTGCGTACCTAAAATTGTCTCAATCGCACGGCCCCCTGTGCGAGAAATCGGGATACGCCCAATTAGCGCGAGTCACCGAAGTGACTCTACCTATAAACGGCAGGCAAGTAGCCTATGTAGGGACCGAAATACTATCATCTTTCTACTGCCAACCTGGCCCAGGAAGGGCTAGGGGTGCAGTCACCCATTTCAAAGCGTGAACTGTTTTGACACAGTCCACTATCTACCACAGCCCCCGCGTTGCGGCGGCGGCGCCACTAGGCACCTCAACCAAGCGCTGGGAGGTTTGGTGTCAAAGGGAAAGTTATTGCGTTGGGTGTGTAGTGTATATGTTATAGAGGACATTGTGGAGATCATTTTCGCCCATAGAAGTAGTAGCCGGAATGGAAGTGGCTAATCGAAGTCGGCCGAGGCATACGTCAGACTGTCCAAATTGTGCATGGACCAGAACATTTTCCAGTTTAGAGAGAAGTGGTACGTGCAGTATGAAGGGACAAGCATCGGTAATTCTTTGTCAAGTTTGCTAGCTGAAATTTTTAAGTGCCATTTTGAAACCCATCCCCAATTCCCAAGGTTCTACAGAAGATATTACGACAATATCTTCGCTATCCAAAACGCGAGCATGTTGAACGTAGTAAAAACACTTTCTGAAAAATTCATGCACTCCATAAAGAAAGATGCGATTAATTTCACCATAGAAGGACCAGCGGACGGGAAGATACCGTTTTTGAACGTAATGTGTGAAATCAAAAATGGCGCCATTGAAGTAGATGTCTACCGAAAACCCACTAGCACCAAGAGGCTTGTAACTAATGACTCATTCCATGACCAATGGCCAATGAAGTCGAGAGAATCGTGGATATTGGAAGAGTCAACGGGTACCATGAGTCGACAATACGCAGTATCATCAACAGGCATCGAGAAAATAGAGAAAAGAGCAACATATCGACCTTATAATGTATATAGATTATAAATATATAGATGACATTTGTACAGTGATTTCTAACAGCTTCAAAAAAAACATGATGCAATTTCAAAGGCCGAAAATTTCAACTAGAAAATGGTGACTGTTGGCGACTTTCCAAAAAGTGGAAACTAAACCTTGGCCGCACTTTACTTATACAGAATGTCACTAGAAAGAGTTGACTAAGGGGAAAATTTTCCTTATACAGAATTTAACTAGAAGGAGTTGACTAGAGGAAAATCTTCCTTATACAGAATGTCACTAGAAGGGGTTGAGTAAGAGGAACATTTTCCTTATACAGAATGTCACTAGAAGGGGTTGAGTAAGAGGAACATTTTCCTTATACAGAATGTCACTAGAAAGAGTTGACTAAGGGGAAAATACAGAACGTCACTGGAAGGGATTGATTAAGAGAATCATACAGAATGCCACTAGATGGAAGAATTTTTTTCTCTGCTTTTTAATTTTTAAAAAAGTTGTCAATAAGAAGTCAAAAATTACATGAAAACTTTATGAAATTCATCGAGCATTACGATTTTGAAATTTAAAAAATTGAGTAAAAGGGATGAATAAAAACAATACAAAACGAGATGTGTACATTGAAATGTCCTGAACTTCTGAATTTAAATAACTTCCAATTCATTCTTGAAGCTCAATAGTGACCGTCTACCGAATTATATAGCTGGGCGTTATTAACACCCGGCGTGCGCGCAGTTGTGCAGTTGTGCAACTCCAAAATATTAAAATAAATTTAGATTTTTAACAGAGAATATTTCTCTCTTCCCTTACCCTTATCAAGATTCACTTAAACACCCGCGAATCAATGAATCGAACTACGTGTCATCAAGTCCCCGGGAAATTGAAAGGAGTGACATTGAGAATTTTTGAAACTAGCGGGTCGAAACGGTGTCTTTAGGTACTTGACCTAGATTAATTGGAATTTTTCGTTTTTTATCATTTAATGTCGTGCTTTGTGGACTTGACGAAATTCTAGGCGAAAGAAAAGTATGTAGGAGTTAGTAAAAAAATATTTCAAAAGAATTTTTTGCGTTGCGAAGCTTTAAGCGTCACCCAAATTGATATCAGTTGCTTAGTAAGAAGGGACGAGGACTTGCGTCACACTTCCCTTTTACAAGGGGTTCTTGTTGTGATATCAGTTTTACGCTCATATGAAGGACAGCTTAAGAAGACCAGTTGGTTCAAATTCTGCATAAATTTAACTATCTCTAGGTGTGAAAACTTTTCTGTAAGTTGTGTCTTGACCACACCTTGAGAATGAGAGCATAACTCTCGAAATCGGTCGGTAAAACAAATAAATAACTAAAAGGTATAATTTAAATCTGGCTAGTCAAACCTCGCTTTATTAATTTAGTGTAGTTGTCGTAGAGGTGTGTGCGTGTCGAGAATTTTCTAGGGGCCGCAAGCCATGTTCGTGACATGTAGGCGTTACCTCTCAGACATCGTAGGAACTATATTTCATGTTATGAGGACGTTTTTCGAGTGGTTATGCCATCTAATATCGTCTAATTTAACGTGTTATAAGAATCGTGGAAAGCATTAGCGTCGAAATGTCATTGAGTGACTTTTCAAACCAAATTATAAAAAATTGTTATTTCAAACATGCAACGAACTGTCGTTTTCGCACACGACATGTCTTCATCTACAACGAATGGTGTGCTCAAGTTGTTCGTATGTCAATACTCATATACGCCAATTATTGAGGAAATCGTTATAGATATAAATAGCTGTTTTTAGCTTCACTATCCCATGAACAGATGAAGAAGTTTAAATATTTGAAATCAAACAACCGTGTTTCTTTTCCTGGAGTAAATTTAATATTTGATTTGTAGTCCGGAGATCATACATTCGATTAGTAGACATTAAAAATGTTTGCTTAGGCTTTTGAATCAGTAGAAGTTAAATGTTAACAGCCCATGGGCATTTTCAAATTAAATTTTATTCGTAATTAGCCAAAATTTTCCACCAAAAATCATTTTGTTGAACACGAAAATTACGTTTTTGTTTTCAGCGTTTCAAATCAATTACCAATCCTGAATATCTGTTTGTTTTCTCATTTTCGGTTGATTTGCCTGTGAGCGAAATGCAAATGAGCTTATATGACTGTGTAAATGTGTTTATGATGATTTTGTCCTGGAGTTGTTTTGTCCAACACCAACAAAAACATATGCAAAGGAACCGTACGTATCAGAATAGATGTGGCAAACAGAAAAGATGTTACAGAAAGACTCGAACGTATCTAAGTAAATATTGCCTTAACTCTTAAGTATTGAAATTATTATCACAACAAAAACACTTTTTAAAAGGGTAACGTGACGCAAATCCTCGTCCATTCTTCTACTTCCATTGGCGAAAATGATCCCCTCAACCTCCTCTACAACATGAAAAGTTTTTTTTGAGCCGCCACCGCCGAACCAAAGCGCGGCGGCTACTACTTCTATGGGCGAGAATGATTCCTTCAAATGCCTGTACAATATATCAAAAGTTTTTTTTGGGCCGCCGCCGCCGCCGAACCGAAGCGCGGCGGCTACTGCTTCTATTGGCAAAAATGATACCCTCAACTGCCTGTACAACATATCACAAGTTTTTTTTGAGCCGCCGCTGCCGCCGAACCGAAGCGCGGCGGCTACTACTTCCATGGGCGAAAATGCTCCCCTCAACTTTCTCTACAACATATCAAAAGTGTTTTTTGAGTCCCCGCCTATTTTCCGCCATTTTAGCGGTCACCCTAATACACTACACACCCAACCCAACAACTTTCCCTTTAACACCAAACCTCTATCTCGAACACACAACCATTGCCTCATACAAAATGTGCTATCATACACATCATATCATACACATCTAAGAGCCCTGGTGCCCAAACGAGGCCGGTACGCCCCCCCCCCTTTTTAAAATCTCATATGGCGTAGAATGCCCACCCGAAGGTCCCTGCAAAATTTCAAGAAAAGTTATCGAGCCGTTTTCGAGCACGAGCCAAAAAAGTGGTTTTTCACACAAATGGCTCTGGAACTAACTGGAACTAAAAGTAGTAACTAACTAAGGAACTAACGTAGGATGTTTCCATTAACTTGGGCTTATATGAAGCAGCACATTTTGTATGGAAAATGACGATTTTCTAAAGGTCACATCTTCGGATCCACTGGACCGATTTTAATGAGTAAAATATCGATTTCGATCAAAATTTTACAAGGAATCCAATGAACTAGGTCTCAGGGGGTACGACACAAGGAAAAAAATCAAAACTTAGCTGTATATATGGTTCCGAAGTCTACGAAAAAAAATTTTCTGAATTTTTTGTTCGTATGGGGACTTGCGTCACGGGGGCATCGCTACCGCGCGCCCATGATTCCGCATTAAATTGGACTGGAAATTGCCGAAAGGGCAATACTTAAAAACCCCAACGAAGCAACGGCGCTAAAAAGGGTTTGAAGACTGTCCATTTAGGACATAAATTAAAAATAAAATCTCTATACTTAAAATACACAATCCTATGCAGTTTAGTAGAGCACAAAAGAAACTATGTTTTCAATGACACAACATATTTAGCTCACAGCACACGTGTATTCATGAATGCGCTCATTGATTCATAGGTTGTCGTATAAGATAAATAACAACAAGTTTATGAATTAACGAGAACACCCAAATAATATTAATGAATTCACTTGAACTAGCACTAAATCACTTGAACTAATTGAGAATGTCGTCACCATAAGTGACAACATGTTACATAGCGTTTCCAGTGTCAATATCAAAAGAACTAGTCGAACCCCCGCCCTTAGGGGCTACGCAGTCTTTATCATTTTCGCTTGTTATCTATTCAGAGAGCCAACGCAAATAACTTTTCGTTTTGAATAATGATGTGTAATGTTGAAGGTCGTTACATCACTTCCTTGATACTACCGCTAATAATACTAAAATCCAAATGGGCGAGAAAGGCACTATAAATCAAAACACTTTCTTTGTCGCAAAATAACTCCACTTCCCCCGTATTCCATCTCCCCCTAATTCCACTTCCCCCGTATTCCATTTCCCCCATATTCCACGTTCACCGTATTCCACGTTCACCGTATGCAACGTTCACCGTATTCAACTTTCCCCGTATTCAACTTTCCCAGTATTCCACGTTCACCGTATGCAACGTTCACCGTATTCAACGTTCACCGTAATCAACGTGCACCGTATTCCAAGTTCCCCGTATTCCACTTCCACCGTATTCCACCGTCCCCGTATTCCACTTCCCCCAAATTCCACCTCTCCCGTATTCCACGTTCCCCGTATTCAATTTAATTTTCCCCGTATTCAACTTTCCCCGTATTTCCCGTTCTCCGTATTACACTTCCCCCGTATTCAACGTGCACCATATTCCAAGTTCCCCGTATTCCAAGTTCCCCGTATTTCACTTCCCCGTATCCCACGTTCCCCGTATTCCACATTCCCCGTATTCCACGTTTCGTTCCCCGTATTACACTTCTTTCTTATTCTACTTTCCCTGTATTCCACTTCACATGTATTCCACTTCGCACGTATTCCACGTTCACCGTATGCAACGTTCACCGTATTCAACTTTCCCTCGTATTCTACGTTCACCGTATTACACGTATTACACACTCCCTTATTTCAGAACAATATCCCACCCCGGAACACGTTTTCCCGACGTTTTTGACCATACTCGACAACATATCAAAAATTAATTTTTCAGTAATTTTCGAGCAGCGGAGCAAATTTTTGTCAATTTTTGCCTCCTTTGATCGACCCTGGACACCGAACCGCTCAACCGATTTTGTTCAACCCAATTCCGCTACCTTTGCACTGTCGAAACCTTTCATTTGAACCCTCACTGGCCTCATCCCGGCAACTACCGGCCGAGATATTGCTTAATAAGTGCTCCAGCTCTGGACAAAATCGCTGAAAAATGGCCTATATCTCAAGAGTATGTAACGTTTTCACCCAACTTTGCTCAGCAATTTTGTTGCCCCAAGCCTCCACTATCGATTGGTACTCAAAAATTATCTCTACTTTGTCCAACAGCAAAAGTTCCCTACCAACAAAGTGAGGAAACCCCAAAATTTTAACAGTTTTCACTGCCTAGCTCCTCAGCATGAAGTCGGATCAAAACATTTTATTGTACAAAGTTGTAGGCCATCAAAAACTCTAAGACTTTGCTTCCCCAACCAAATCTCTAACACAACATCTTGACTGACTTTTGGCCGATTTTCAATTTTGACCCATTTTTTACCCATAACTCACTTATTTCAGAACAATGTCCCACCCCAGAACATGTTTTCTCGACGTTTTGCACCATACCCGACAACATATCAAAAAGTATTTTTTTTCTTCGTCAGTTTAAACGCAATTCTTTTACTTCCAAATTGTTCAAACGAAATGACATGCATCCAATCGTAGGATCTGGATTGTATAAAAGGCGAGTTGACATAGTCTGAGTATCATTCTATGGCCATCGTTGCTGATATGCACATGGTCTTAAGACAAGGTGTACTGATGAGTCGTAAACAACGAAATCAGCACTTTTAGTTTTTCGATTTTTGTTAAACAATTGGAAGTAGGATGAAGAATTGTGAGTGGCTTTTAAATGTTGATTCAAGCGGGTGGACTTTAATCTGCCGAAGGTACAGCAGCCGTAGTAAATATTACTTCTATGGGTGCAATTGTTCAATGCATATTGCATTATTTATGTTAAAACAAAAACAAAGAATCTTTTGTGCCGCACTCAATGTTATCATACACATTTCGTAATATTAAAAATGTATGAGAAGGGGAATGAAATCAGAAATATAATATAGTAATGTAGTATCTACATTGAATCAGCAAAAGAAATGTTTCAATAAGAAAAGAACTCCCATCGTTTAATTATTCTACAGAAGATAAGATACGGAGTTCTGTTTAGAGACTTTAAAATAAGCCCAGAATTTAGAACCGACCTAGACCAATTAGGAGATGCCTCTGACTCATACTTCCATAAACACAAAAGTTCGCTTCTTTTTTCTCTACTGCACAAAAAACAAAGGGATATTCACGAAAAACCACCAAATATCATGTAGGGTTGCGTAGCGTGAATTTGGCACACACTAAGGACACTACAGCTACATATTTTCATTAATTTAACTTTCGTGAATTTCTGGTGTTCAAATCTTTCATTCGAAACCTGTAAGAGCGATTTCCGTTCTAATTCCGCTGAGATACAAGTCAAAAAGTTCCACCAACCTTCAAAAAACCACGTTTTTAACCACTTTTTTTTAACTTCGAACATTTTGGACCGATTTTGCCCAAATTCAATACCGTAATCAATTTGCTGATTGTCTTTCAGGAAAAAAAAGTTTTTGAAAATCGGATAAGATTTACCCGATTTATGCAGGAAAAACCCGTTGGGCCCTAGTAGAGATTCAGTTTTAGGGCGCTGACTGAGTCGAGAAGCTCAAAATTAAAAAAGGTTCTTCTACAAATTGTTAGGTATGCCCAGACCTTTCAAACAAAAACAAAATTTTTGAAAATCGGAAAAGAGTTGCTCTTGTTATGTACAAAAGACCGAAAACCACTTAAACTACCCTAGCTCATTGGGCCGAAATTGCCCAGATTCAATCCCATAAAAGATTTTTCAATTACCTTTCACGGAAAAAAAGCTTTTGAAAATCGGTTGAGTTTTACTCAAGTTATCGCGGTGACGGACATTTTTTTATTGCTGATTCGTCATCTTAGGTTCATGATCGATGCTTCCCCTCTACTCCCGGATCGAAATTGGGGTGGTTACAAACGTCGCGTCGTGGTAAACGCATAAGAACTTCGTTTTTCGTGCGGGTCTAAAGATGAATTTTCAGTAATGTTCATGTATGTCATTTACCGTGTCCGTTTCCGTTTTCGTTGGATTTACTCTTTTGTTTACAACCGCTGACGTTCTCAAATAGAACGTCAGCAATCGACTCAATAATAATGGATGGCGAAGGAATCGGATTAGGAATTATCATCGACAATAAACTGACATTCAAAGATAATGGGAACAATATCATCAAAAAAGTGGCCCAAAAGTTGGAGTACCAGCAAGGATATCAAGGCAAATTTAAGCCGTATAAATCAGCTGGCAGTGATGGTATCTTTCCAGCTCTGCTGAAAGAAAGTGGAGAGATTCTGCTGAAGCCGCTGTGTGAGATACTACGTAGCTCCCTAGCCCTTAGGTTACGTTCCAACCAAGTGGAAAAAGGTGAAGGTTACGTTTATTCCTAAGCCAGGAAAACCATCGCATTTCACTGCCAAGGACTTCAGACCGATCAGCCTCACGTCTTTCGGCATGAAAACGCTTGAGAGACTGATAGATTTCTACATCAGGGATGAAGTTCTGGCGGTTTTCCCGCTACACTCGAATCAGCATGCTTACCAGTCAGGCAAATCCACGGATTCCGCCCTGCACAGGCTGGTAGCGAAGGTGGAAACATCATTCTCGATTGGAGAGGTGGCACTGGGATGGGACATTGAAGGTGCCTTCGACAATACGAATTTTGATGTTATTCGCCGATCGCTCGAGGAGAGAGGAGTGGGAGGTGTGGTAGTTAGGTGGGTAAGTAGCATGCTCAGAGATAGGACTGTTGAGGCGGAGGTGAGAACGGTCTGAAAATCAATCCGGCCAAAACAGATCTTATGCTATTCAGCAGAAGGCGCTCAGGATCAAATTTGGTCGGTGAAATCAGGCTCTGGATTTAGCTCCACAGGTGAAATACTTAGGAGTGACGCTTGATAGCAAGCTGAATTGGATTGCTCATGTCAAGGATAAGGCGTAGAAGGCGGTAGCGGCTTTTTGGCTTTGCAGGAACTCCTTCGGGAGAAACTGGGGCCTACCGTCAAAGGCAATTCTGTGGATTTATGACGCTGTGATAAGGCCGATGATTAGCCACGGTTGCGTGGTGTGGTGGCCAAGGCTAGATGTGGAATGCGCTAGGAAACTGTCAAGTGAGATTAAAAGGTAGTGTGTATTTGTACCACGGGCGCTATGAAAACCACCTCTACCCTAGCGATGGAGACGCTGCTGGCTCTGCCTCCTATCGATATTGTGGTTAAAGCGAAAGCTTTTGCCACGGCTGATAGGCTGATGCAGAATGGCATGTGGACTCCGAATTTTCATATTGGGCATGGTAAGATTGCAACGATAATATCGATCCCGGTGTTTGAAATGCCGAGAGACGATATGGCTGTGGTAACCTGTTTCGACAGGAATTTTGAAGCGAAAGTTCCCAGTTGGCAAGAATGGCTTAGTGGATGGCCAGCGAGCCTTCCCAGGAACTGCGTGGTTAGATTTACAGATGGATCGAAATCTCGTGAAGGAGTAGGTGCTGGTGTATACGGCATGGGCTCTAGAGAAGGAAATTGCTTCTATCTGGGGGCTCTTGCCAGTGAGCTCCAAGCGGAGATCTTCGCGGTGCTGTCGGCAGCTCGTGAGACTCTGCCTGTTGGAACGCACGGCAAGAGGGTGCTTATCTGTTCGGACAGTAAGGAAATGATCAAGGCGCTGATGTCGCCTAGAGTGACCTCCAAGCTAGTGAAATAGTGCAGAGATTACCTGAACGAAATGGGTCTGAGGAATCAGATCACTTTAGTTTGGGTACCTGGGCACTCTGACGTGGACGGGAATGAAAAAGCTGATGAGCTAGCCAAGGCGGGTGCCGAAGCTTCGGTCACGGCCCTGAGCCGCTTTTGCCGATTACTCGACCTGCGCGTGTTGAAGCGCTGGGGAGCTGGGTGATGAGGAGGCATGTGGAGCGCTGGGAAGGATACTGTGGTGGTATCCACACCAATCGCTTTTTCCCGAGACCTAATGTGGAATGGGCCAAGTCTCTGCTAGGGATGGACAGGAATCGCATCAGGAGAGTGGTACGTGCGGTCACTGGACATTGCGGGCTGAATGGGCACATGAAAAAGCTTAGGCTCTCGGCGACCTCTATGTGTGCGTGCGGCTTAGAGGAAGAAACGGGATTTCATGTATTATGTGAACGTCCCAGTTTCTTTCAACTGAGGCGCAGGCTGCTGGGAGGGTATGTTGTAAGACCGTCCGAAGTTGCTAACCTAGAACCATCTACTTTGAGCAAGGGAGGTTTAACTAACTTGAGTGAGGAAGCTGATTTAAATGATGAACGGGAAGGGAACAAAGGATCGTCAGATCAGTGTTTCAAGATTGGTAAAACGGTCGTCCCAAGCTGATAAATCTAAAAAAAAGGATATCAAAATTCCTGACAAGAGAAACAAGAATTAACGTATATCAGGCCGTAATAGTACCGCACTTCGATTACTGTGCGACACTACTTTTCCTGTGCAACGAAATGGTATTTGACAAATTGAAAAAACTACAAAATAAAGTTATGCGAATTATTATTCAAACAAATGCTGTCGGCGTTAGAATGGCTCAATGTGAAGCAAAAAGTATACTTCGACGTTAATGTTCATCTTCAGGCTGAAGGAGGGGAAGCTACCATCATACCTCAGGGGGGTGACAGTCCTTTGTTCTGAACCGTGCAAATGCTATTCAGAGTGAAGTTAGCTGCAGTTGGGATCGTAGCTAACTTCATTACAAACAAATCAGTTGATCTCATTCACAAATTTACCAAAATCAGCTGACTTCATTGATAAATTCAAAAAATCAGCTGATTTGTTTGTAATGAAGTTAGCTACGTTCGCAACTGCAGCTAACTTCACTCTGAATAGCATTTGCACGTTTCAGAACAAAGGACTGTCACCCCCCTTCATACCTTAACGAAATGTTGACGTTTAACCGTGAGTTTCACGACTATCCGACGTGATCGAGGAACGATTTCCGAGTTAGTGTAAAGAGAAATAAAAAGGAATGTAATTTTCTGTTACACAGAGGTTTAAGAGAATTTAATAAATTACCAAAAGAATTAAAGACTGAAAAGAATGAAGTGATGTTTAAACGAAAATTGAATGAACATTTGAGGAAAAACTTGGAGTGAATTTATTTCAATTAAAAATTTAGTCGTTTGTACGAAATGTACTATGTAAATGTTTTTATATGAAAATAGCTTAAGCTAAATAAATGCCTCGATAGCGTAGTGGTTAACACGTCTGCTTGCTAGATACTATGAGATCGAGTTGCCAGTGCGTTGGTTCGAAACTCAGCCGCAGACAGATTTGTTCCGATTGTTAGATTTGTAAACAAAACAAAGCTAATTGAATCGGTTCAAGTCATGTGAAGTTGAGTGTAGCGCCATCGTACGGCTTACCGGTGAAAGGCATTGTTGGGAGGTGCCGGTATTCTACTCCTACTAGTTTCGTTCCTAGTACATCTCATGGATGGCACGGGGTTTGTCGCACAGCTTACCACTGGCACAGTAAAAACTTTCCGGTCTCAAATAGTAGAACCACAAAAAAAGTAGCGAAACTAGTAAATAATGATCTAGCCCCAAACCCTTCATGGGTTGTTAAGGCAGATTATTATTATTATTATATTATATTAAATAAATGCCTTGCTAAAATTTCAGTTTAGGGGACCTATCTATTTGAGGGGGGGTAACCGGCAAGTGGCGCTCGAGCTCCGTTTGAAAGTTACAGCGGTCGGTATGGTGTGTCCGCTTTCAGATAAAATAAATACCTACAACAATAACAAATAATAAACATAACAAAAGACCCGTACGTATCAGAATAGACGTGGCAAAGAGAATAGATGTGACAAAGTGACTCGAACGAATCTAAATATACAAATAAGCAAACAATCAAACGTTTTCTGTTCTTTTATAACTGTAAGAATTTCAAAGATCCATAGAAATTACCCAAGGCTTATATCCAAGGACTAAGTCATTTTTCTCTAAAACCCTGAAACACGTGTTTTCTAAAATTTTATTCTCTACAACTTTGCCTTTTTAATCAACTTTCTTCCTCTCATAGTTTTGGAAATTCGGGTCATCTTGTCCAATTATGGAAGTGGCCATATACCAGAACTTGGCCATATTTCCCCAAAAAAATTGAATTCTCTACAACTTTGCCTTTGACAGTAAATCTCCATATTGCATAGTTAAGGAAATATAGACGAAAACTGTTTTCGTATATGGCCAAGAATCTCAATTTCGTCCATTCCATTGGTCCCAGTGCCTAGACCCCTTTCTTCGTCCCTGACCAGATTCCCACAAAACATTTTTCCCAGTTTTGTGACATCAAATGCTTTCATTTGACACCAAAATGAGGAATTTCCGTGCTATACTTGCTGAGATATTTGCGAAAAAGTTTCATCGACCCTTGAAAATTTCATGTCCGGCCTCCACTTCTTCGACCATATCTCCGGAATTACTCGGTCGATTTTGCTCATCTTCGAATTCGAATCATGGGAGGCATGTACCTTTCAGGGAAAAAAGTTTAGGCTGATCGGTTCAGCCGTTTGGAATTTTATTTATTTAGCGTATTGTTTCTTAATTCTTACATCTTATTGTACAATTAACCTAGAGCATGAAAATATTTCGGTAGTTTTCATTTTATTTCGATAAAATGAGTGATTTAAGATTCTACGACACATCTTGAAAATGTATATTTTGTTTCTAAATTCAATTTCAGCCTGATGCATTCAAATAATTCGCGCGAATATTCACTTACAGCATGACCATTGGTACCAACCAAATTCGATAAATTCCATACATTTCTTCAGACAATAAACTGACAAGGTGCGATCATGTGCGATTACACTGTTACAGCAAATCCTTAAACCACAATTTTTCTTTTATAAAATTAAATCAAATAGCCAAAATAGTTTTTTGAACTCAAATTACGGATAAATAAGCCATCTCTTATCATTTAATGAATAAAAAATATTTTCAGGCTCTAGCTTAATTATTTTTATATTACAATTGTGAGTCACCAAGAGGTCATTACGACAGGTTCGGTAATAATTCCTCAATTGAACATTTAGACTAAATACTATTTTCCATTTTTCACACTTCTTCATTCATAGGCGATTTGTTTTTTCGATGCTATTGCCGGGGAGGTTGGCCAACAGTTCCGACGGCCGGATGAGGACATTATTGTCTGCTGTGATCTCACGAGCCCATTGTGTGACCTGGGCGCCATCTTTTCATGTCTTTTGTTTTTGGTGATGTGGTGTCACATATGGCACAGCAGCGGGACCATTGGACCATTTATGATGACCATTCACTGTGCATTGTTATTTGAGTGACGTCATTAAATGCACGTGTTTCGTTACAGACAATCGAATCCTGTAACTACCCAATTTAAACGAATACTCGAAGCTTGGGTGAACTTGTGGACGTTACTGAACTAAAGTTTTGAAGGCAAAATCCATTCGTTACCGGGAATCGAACCAGGGCATTCTTGGTGGAAAGCTAACGCGTCACCGCTGTGCCTTCACGTCCACACCGTTTGGAAAAAAAAGTGGAGACGGACAGACGGACATTTTTTTTATTGCTGATTCGTCATCTCTAGAAGATAATAGATGCATCCCCCCCTCCCACCTCGATCTACCCCATGTTACAATAAAATTGTTTGTAGTAAACGTATAGGACCTTTATCCTTCGTACGGGTCCAATTAATTGAAAATTCTAATAAACGTTTAACTTCCCTTCAATCAAAATTCTGATCTAGTCCAATCGTATGTCACAAAGTTCTGAACGAATTCAGAACTTGCGTGAGACGTCAAAGATAGAACAAAAACGCGTTACTTTGGCTTTGGGTTCAATTTTAGTTGTGTCAAATTCATAAAGAGGAATTCATTCACTGGAATTAACTTACTTTTTTATCTCTCATTTTATCCTTTTTTATTATTCGCTGTTGTCTTTTTCAAATATATACAAAATTATTAACATGATTAATAGGTAACACTATTCGACTTTACGAACAAAGACTTGTGGCTTTTAGTAGATTCATGTGAATGGACTCAATAACTCTATACAAAAATCTTCCCCGGGGTGAATAGAATTTCTAAAAAACATTAACCATCGTATCGCGTTTCATGCATACTAAGTATATTATCTGCTAGTACCTGCTACCCATCTAAAAAATTGATTCAAATATTCCCACATATTTTCTATATGAGGTGACGAAGATATGGGATGTAAAATTTTGTGTGAACAACCAAGGCTATCAATTAGTTTTCACATGAAATGACAGATGTTTCCATTTATGGTGCAATGGGAATCAGATACGATAAGCATCGTACAAGTACAAAACTCATCTCTTGAAATATTGTTTGATGTTTTATGCACATGGAATGAAAGGCAAGGGTATAAACAGCACAAGTGCTAAACAATATTTGAAATTGTATATGTGAACCATTGAGACTATTTTATTATGATCCATTGAGCTTGGAGCCGGGAAAAAAAGGTTTAGTCTTCTTTGTTACATACACGGGTTTCAGACCGAAAAGACCAACCATCCAATCAATAAAAGACGTTGAATATATGGTTTCGTTTTTTATGCATATTTGATTGTAGATACGCCATATAATTTACATTGGTGAAAGTAAGGGTTTCATGTTATTGATCCTAATAAAATGTGTAAATTTGTTGATATTGTGTTTACAAACGAATTTACTATACCTACGTCTATAACACAAGAAAAATAATAAAGAACAATTTAATGTTTTATATGTGAATTGCGACTTTTTACTGCTGCATTTCTTTCATGTTGCTATAATGTTAGCAAGTTGAGCGCTACATTGCGGGCATTCAAATTGAAATCAATAACTTGTGTTGACAAAAGAACAGCTTATGGCAAAGGATATATGGCACGAGATTTCATTTAAATTTTGATGCTGCAAAACTATTACGGAAACAGTTTTCCTGTTTAAAAAATGGTTATGTTTTTTATGTGGTGGCGTCATTTTTACGTAACGTTCAAAGCGGAAGTTCTCGCAATCTTTTTGACACGCCGACAGGCTTGTTAACAAAAGAGTCTTTCTTTGTATCGATCGTCTTCTTGTAATTCGTTTCCACGTTTTCCCACTTTACCCAAGTTATAGAACTTAAACTTAGGTAAGATACGCGAATGAACCATCAGAATCGTAATAGATTGGCAACAGAATAGAAATGTAGGGTCAATCGTTATCAACGGGACGCAATCCCATGAGGTCAAGGGCCGCCTAAGTGATTTCGGATCGACTAAATTTTGTTGTATTTGATAGGTCAATGAAAGCCCCACAAATTATAGAACAAAAGATTTTGATTTGGACACTCGAACTCAACTAAGACCTTAAAATAGATCATTAGAGTCCCACGAGTTAGATTAGTTTAGATTAAGTGGGTGGATCAACTCCTACACCTAAGCCTGTTGTGCATCCCCAGAGTTAATTAAATTCTTTTAGACTTGTTGATGAATTTGAGGATATTTGCTGGAGCGGTGCTCCAGACAGAATTATAGTTTATAGTGTACGAGCCCAGATGTAATGCTCCAGGTCCTATATAAGCCGGACATTGACAAAGGAAGTGTTCCGTGGTCTCTATATCATCACACATGTCGCAACTAGGGTCGTTCGACACACCTATTGTGTGGAGATGTTTCCTGAGAGGATACCTGTTAATTTTTTCGGATTGGTTCTGTTGAGTGATAGGCAATACTTTGTGTTTTTGTTGTTTATTTTAATAGAATTTCTTGCTTGCCTTGCCATACTTAGAGAATTCCAGTGTTGTTTGAATCTTTGAGCTTTCCAGTCCAAAATAATTCGTTGAAGTGTTGAGTAGGAGACGGCCATAGCTGTTTCTGGGCCAATGAAGCGATTTTCGGAAGCTAGTCGTGCTAGCTCGTCTGCCTTTTCATTTCCCTCAATATTAGAGTGACCCGGGACCCACGTCAGCGTTACTCGGTTTGTTTCTGACAGTTTTTGCGTAGAATCTCGACATAGTTATTGAAGACGAGAACTTGTACAGAGAGCTTGCAGTATGGTGCTCACGAATTGCTCTGCAGCAGCATTCTAAAATTCCATTAATTTCTGTGATAAATACGGTCATATACCTGCCCAAGGGTACAGACAGTTCTTTTCCGTACGTTGGGCAAAAAATTCCTGAACCGGTAAGATTATTGTACCGCGAGCCATCGGTGAACCATGACATGTTTTCATTTGTAGATACGATTGGTTTAGACCAATATTTTCGCTCAGTAATGTTGACAGTGAACGATTTTTCAAACCTGTAGACTCGTATAATCCTGTCACAAGGCACATTGAGTTCAGGCGATTGTTTCGACATAATCGCCCACAACATAGAATGCCCAATATTTTTGTCACCCACCAGAAGGTTAGGCTGTTTAAGCCTCAAAAGCGTGGATCGGGCGAAAGATTCAATGTGGATATGTAAGGGTTCGATATTCAGTAACGCTTCAAGCGCTACTGATGGAGTGGTTCGCATAGCGAAAGTTACTCCGATTAATGCTAGTCTTTGTAGCTTCATAGTCTTGAGCCCACACCGCGGCCACCAAACTATAGCAGCATAGCATAGTCTGGGCCTTACTATGGAAGTATAAATCCAGTGAAGTACTTTGGGGCTAAGCCCCCAATCATTGTCAAATAACCGTCGTCACTGCCACAGAGATGCAACGGCTCTTTGGATTACAAAGTTAGAATGTACTATCCAGTATAGCTTGGAGTCTAGTAGGACTCCTAAATATTTAACGAATTCTGATAAGTCTATTTCTTTGCCGAAGAATGTTGGTTTTTGAAAACCAACGATCCTTTTCTTTCGTGTAAACAAGATCAATTTCGTTTTATCTGGGTTCGCTGTTTGTTCATTACCTTCGCATCAGGATTCGATAAGCTTCAGGGCTGATTGTATCAAGTTGAGTGAGTTGACAAGCAGAATCCTAATAGTGGTATTGTGAGGTCGTCTGCGAAACTTTGAGAGTAGATGCTCGAGTCGTTAAGTAGCCTCAATAAACTATCTTTCTTACCCAGACAGTAGAGTAAAGGGGGTAGAATGCCTCCTTGGGGATAACCTTTGGTTACGAATACTGAAACTCTTGAGGAGTTGAGGTACGTGGTTACAATCCGGTCTTTGAGCATTTTCATGATGCACGTGGTGATTGTGATCCACGTGGTGATTGTATAGTTGATTCCATGGGCCAGGCAGGCTTTACTTATGGCATTAAATATCATGTTGTTAAAGTCCCACGTGTTTTTTCTACTCATTGTCAAGGGTATAGGATGTAATTATAGAGTGTAGTCAAAGAAGTCAGTTCTGGACTAAAATCACCAATTCACCAATGAATCACCGGGAAATCACCCATGATTCACCGGCTAATCACCGATTATTCCACGGTTAATAATTGATGAATAATCAGTGATTCATTAGTGAATTATCGATGATTTATAGTTGAGTCATCGGTGATTTATTGGTGGATCATTGGTGATACATTAGTGAATCATCGGTGATTCATTAGTGAATTATCGTTGATTCATTATTGAATCATGAATCATCAATAATTCATTGGTGAATCATCGATGATTCATTGGTGAATCATCGGTGATTCATTGGTGAATCATCTGTGGTTCAATGGTGAATCAACTGTGATTCATTGTTGAATCATCGGTGATTCATTGTTGAATCATCGGTGATTCATTGTTGAATCATCGGTAATTCGTTGTTGAATCATCGGGGATTCACCTGTGAATCATCTGTGATTTCCCGGTTGAGGGAACATATACGGACGTACGCATTAGAATAGATGTGGCAAACAGAATAGATGTTGCAAAAAGATTCTAACGTATCAAAGTAAATGTTGCCTTAACTCTTAAGTATATGAAATTACGTCGACATAAAATTGGATCGGAAATCGCCGAAATGCCAATATTGACAAACCCGTCCGAAGAAACGGCGCAAAAAACATCTTCAATCCTTAAAACCCCGAATTTAAAAAATTTGCACCAGGCTCGATTTTAGAACCTAGATCGCACCACATAGGATCCATATTTCCATTAAAGAAATATTTAAAAAAAACCACCAAATATCGTGTAGGGTCGCGAAGCATGAGTTGGGTCCACACTGAGGAATCTACAGCCCAAACCAATCAACAGATTTTGACTAATTTAATTTTCGTGATTTACTGATGTCCACATCTTTCATTCAAAGCCTCGAAGAGCGATTTCCGTTCTAATTTCGCAGAGATATAAGTCAAAAAGTTCCACCTTTTTGACCACTTTTTCGACCATAATAATAATTTCGAAAGTTTTTGACCGATTTTGCCCAAATTCATGCATGTAATCAATTTTCTCATCATCTTTTCGGAAATGTTTTTTTTTTTGAAAATCAGATAAGATTTACCCGATTTATGTAGAAACAACACGTTGAGCCCTAGTAGAGATACAGTCCTAGAGCTTCAGCTGAGTCTAAAAGCCCAAAATTCAAAAAAGTTTCGTCAATGAAATGCCCAGTCCTTTCAAATAAAAAAAAATTTATGAAAATCGGATAAGATTTACTAGAGTTAAGTTCAAAGGACCAGAAACCACTTAAAGAACCCTAGCTCATTGGCCCTTGGGCCGATAGTTTCGGATTCAATGCCATAAAAGATTTTTCAATTGCCTTTCAGGGAAAAAAAGTTTTTGAAAATCGGTTGAGTTTTACTCAAGTCATCGTGGTGATGGACGGACGGAGGGAGGGAAAATTTTATTGTTGATTAGTCATCTAAGAACCATGATTGAAGCCCCTACTCCCGAGTCGAAATTGGGGTGGTTACAAACGTCGTGGTAAACTTCGTTCTTCGTACGGGTCTAAAAATACAATTTTGCCGAATATAATTTAGAAATATACGCTCCATATTTAGTCGAGCATAATAGAAAATTATAATTCCATCTTGTACTGCATATTTGCAATAACGCTTGGTTGATGAAAAGTACACAGTCTGTCACGCTAAGAGTTTTTTCCAACTTCGCACTATATTGCACATATGTAGACTAGTTGCATTAATAACTTTTTGATGAAGATATTATATCAAATTTTTTAGTGTAATTTGTACAAAAAATTTTACCGCACTACAGTCATTGAGTTTATTTTATCTTCATGACTTCTGTTTACCATTTTGTGAAATGCAAATGTTACTCTCAGACATTATCGTTCATTCAAATGCTTTTAGTGTTCCTTGAAGTATCACATTTTTGTTTTCTGGTTTTATTCAACTTGATAATATTGCTCATATTTTTGCTCTCAGAATTTACCTCGCTATATGAATTTATAATCGAGCAGAAGTACGAGAAGCACTCAGTTTTTCGCAAAAAAAATAGTGCAACCTGCAAACAATATTTCACTTTACTTTACTTCCAACGAACGCATCAAAGTCATTAGTGCCATGGACTGTAAGTTAACTTTTCACCTCCTAAAAAGGTTATTTAATTACAATTAATGCTCCATAGAGTGCGGTGCTTGTTTGAACGTAAAACCAAACTAATTACAGACGAAACAGACGACAAAGTTTTATTTGCATGTACATTCCTATATTCATATTTCATATTTCTAACTTCGAGTTATGAAAAGTTGGTCTCTCAAGCGGTTATGGGAAATAATGCACACGACACTGTTTGAACAAAATTAACCAACGGGCCTCGTTTCATTTTTCAATAAACTAAAAAAATGTTTCTCCGAAAAGTCCTTTAGATGGAATGTTTGATTATAAAATGCTTAATGTTTTATGTTTTGACTTACTCTATGGAAAGAATCTGTTTTGGACGTTGTAGTAGCTAGCCGAATTCCTAGTAAAACCAGAACCAATCAAATGAAAACAGTTTTCAAAACACATTTTCTGAATTTACACTTTGTTCTCAGCATAATGTGGCGATTATTGAGACGTGTTGGGAAATTTGCAACGAAAAGTCCGACGCGTAATGGAAAACATTGACATAACTTAAAGGATTTGGTACATAGAATACATGGCTACAAATACGTTGAGGGAAAAATAAATAACGTCTATTTATCGTGTCAATAATAGTCCTGTATTGATGCATCGGTTACAATATGCCTCCTCGGTACGTTTTTCGTAAGTTTTTATGTAAAATTCGACGTTTGCATGGGTAGGCAATAAAACATTGTAACATTTGACCCTGTCGCATAATTCGTTACTTCGGACACAATTTCGTAAACTCTCAAACTCACTCTCTGAAACTCGCTCTGAAAAATTTTATTTTGACTAGTGTCGTCACACTATATACTCGTCAAAGCAACGGTTTTCAAAGCTTGTTGCCTAAAAAAACGGGTCAGGGAAAAATCGCCCACCGTATTTTCGCCCGTAATGATAAAATCGTTCCCGTGACGATAATATCGCCCCATCGTATCGTAATATCGTTCTAGAGACGATATTATAGTCCGCTGGCATGATATTATCGTTCCTGTGACGATATTATCCTCCGGTGGGACGGTATTATCATTCTTGGAACGATATTATCGTCCGTTGGCATGATATTATCGTTACTGTGACGATATTATCCTTCAGTGGCACGATATTATCGTTGTTGTTGATGTTTCACATCGGAATCACTGCTGATTCACATGGGAATCACCGCTGATTCCGATGGGAATCACCACTGATTCACATGGGAATCACCGCTGATTTACATGGGAGTCACCGCTGATTCACATGGGAATTACCACTCATTCCGATGGGAATCATCACTGATTGAAATTAGCGGTGATTCCCATGTGAATCAGCGGTGATTCCCATGTGAATCAGTGGTGATTCTCATGTGAATGAGCGGTGATTTCCATGTGAATCAGCGGCAATTTTCATGTGAATCAGGAGTTATTAACATGTGAATCAGAGGCAATTCACATGTGAATCAGCGGTAGTTCCGACGTGAATCAGAGGCAATTCACATGTGAATCAGCGGTAGTTCCGACGTGAATCAGCGACGATTCCTGTGTGAATCAGCGGTAATTCCCATGTGTATCAGCGGTGATTCCCATGTGAATCATCGGCGATTCCGATGTGAATCAGCGGTGATTTCCATGTAAATCAGCGGTGATTTCCATGTAAATCAGCGGTGATTTCCATGTAAATCAGTGGTGATTCCCATGTCAATCAGCGGTGATTCCTATGTGAATCAGCGGTGATTCTCATGTGAATCAGCGGTGATTCTCATGTGAATCAGCGGTTATTCTCATGGGAATCAGCTGTGATTCCCATGTCAATCAGCAGTGATTCAGAGGTAATTCGCATGTGAATCAGCGGTAGTTACGACGTGAATAAGCGAGGATCCCTGTGTGAATCATCGGTGATTCCCATGTGAATCAGAGGCAATTCGCATGTGAATCAGCTGTAGCTTCGACGTGAATCAGTGAGGATTCCTGCGTGAATCAGCGAGGATTCCCATGTGAATCAGCGGTGATTCTTATGTGATTCAGTGGTGATTCTCATGTGAATCAGCGGTGATTTCCATGTGATATCATATTTTTTATAAGTCCTTCGTTTGAGAACTAAATACGGGTCCCAGCATTATTAAGCCATATTTTTGTTTCACCTAAAGGAAAATTTTACATGTTCGAAAAACCATAGTTTACGTTGCATAAAAATTTACTCTCTTAAAATGACAAATTTACTCTCTGTATTGATTTAAGGTTGCCGTTATCGTTTAAGTAAACTGCTGGGTGATTTTGCCCGTTCCCAAAAAAGACCAGTGAATTTGGCTTTTATCTCAAAAATAAATTGTATCCTCACGTAATGAATTATTTTATGAATGAATTATTTCGCCTATACAATGCATTTCCGCTGTGTTCTTATGTTTTAAAGTTCTTTGGTGAGCTTTGAGCTTCCTTTCAATTACGTTGGAAAAGCGGAATATTTCCCTCGAATACAAAAGAAGCTCAAAGTTTTCTAACAAACACAACAACAAAAGTTTTACAACGCGCACAACACTTACATCACGAAAACATCAACATCAATAGCTGAAGTTTGAGGCACTCGTGTTATAAAATATCGCATAACACACGGGCTGTAATTTGAGATCTCGTATCTGGGAGGGTTAAAGAACTTCGGGCTGACGCCCTCGCATCTTCAACCCCTCCCAGATACAAGATCTCAAATTACAACCCTTGTGTTATAATATACTATTATACATCATTATAACATTTCAACATATTTTATTACCATTTTGTCGATAATTTTTCATTTTGTAACGGACTTAAAGCTTCGAAAGTTGTTTTGATCCGTAAGCGATACATAATATCCACTCCCATCCATGAATTTGAATTTATTTAACGAGGCCCCTGAGCAAAGGGATACTCAGCATGTGTATGCAGCAAATACACACTTCCAACTATACCGGGACCGTCCATAATCGGCTCACCTATTTTTAGATGTTGTGAATATAAATTAAATCTCTCAGGCTCTCAGCACAATCGGGCCTAACGTTTCAATATGCCTACCTCCCATCCGTCGACTTGTACCACTGACAACACAATTTCTTTGTCGTATATCATTAAGATCCCTACATCGAATAGCTCCAAATATATGGACTGGGTTTATCGATGCAGATAGAAAGTGACTAGCTATGCTATGACCACAGTTACCGACAAAATCGTCACCACAGCCAGGTTGTTGTGTTCCTAATGGGCACTCGGTAAGCTGAAAACGCACTTAACAAAATGAAAAATCATCTCACCCCAGTTGGGATAGAAGTTTGCGTGACCAATGGGATGTTCGAATCCTAACCTTCCGGCATCTGTTATTATACTTTCCACATAGTCAGCGTCTATAAATTTAACAGTTAAACTCTAGCAATCTAGCCCAAAGTCGAACCGAGGCCAGTTTTTTCTTCGACCGGCTCACGCGTCTCTTAGAAGTGTTTTAAAATCGTCTATACATACCCGTGTGGTGCATTCTCTCAGTTGGTTGATCCAGAGAGAAAAGTGGACCAGCTGGATCCAATCCAACAACAGCGTGAACACGACCGCGCGTAGTTCTTTTGCCGGCGGCTCCAGCGACATGTGCTCCTACAGAACAATCAATCGAATAATAATTGGAACGATAAAAAAGTTATAGCAAAATATGTCGCACCCAAACTGGACCCAATTATCGTTATTGCAGAAAATGGCACTCCCCTAAGATTAATCCAATCAACGAATTGAGCCACCACCGCTCCCACTTGGTTAACTCGGTTACGTGCTGTTATATAGTTTAAAGTGTTTGAACCGGCACCCCAGTCAGCAATAAAAATATTGAAATCGCCTTGACTCAACAAAGCCACCCTAATATTCGATCCCATGTTCGGGCCACCGGTTCCCCAACCGTGGCAATGGAAACGTGTTTGCAGTGCAGGATTAAAATTGCTAGAATCAAGTTCTGCGTTGTTGTGGATTTGGATAACTTGTCCAGCATTTGGATTCGATCTCGTCCATAGGCGAAATATCATATCGTTGATAGCTACAAAAGATGGTTCCACTATCGGGTCTACATTTTTTATGTCTACCATATGAAGCCTTCCATTGGAGTCAGGCACTAATTGCCAATCTTCATCATTAGACGTTCGTAACACGTTTCCTTTGCTTTCCACTTCATCATCATTATCGTTCGCACAAACGGGAATCGAAGTAACTAAAAACGTTAATAGACAACTAAACTCACAACGGATATTTTGTGATTAGTTTTTGCTCTCACCACCAGCCACTAATAGCCCAAACAACATTAGAAAGAAAAGCTTCATTTTAGCGATTTACTCGTAATTTTTTTCTTTTTTTTTATCCGTATTTTTTTCATAAATCGTAGCTTTATATACAAAATACTTTGGCTTATCTCTTCAAATAGATTATCGAAATCCAGAGGTGTTGATGGGTGAACTTTTACTGTACGCATTACAGGTACTTTTTCGCGTTTTCGTTTCTCGAGAATGCAAATTCTTTTTATTTATAATTTTCTTTGATGAGAATCCGAGAAGACAAACAAAACAACAGGAAGTTCAATTGGCTAGTTGCAGATAAGAGTAGTTTCTGTTGACACAAGAATGTGCTAGTATATAAGTAAGTTAGGAGTCTTCGGCTATAGAGAATACATAAATTTTGACTTTTTTTGACATGAAAACGTTTTTTTCTCATAACTGGAAAGAACTCAATAGCCAATGGCTATTTTAACAAGTTAATTTTAACAGACGTAAAACGTAATTGTAAGCAATAAATTATTCTACGCCATACCTTCAAAATGTACCGGTTTTTTTATTTTGTTGTTTTTCTTGAAAAAAATTACAAAATTTTAGCCCCATTTGACAGCCGCAAAAAAACCGACGGAGGCTGAATGTACTAACGAATAGTATTTACTATGTTATGAGCGGTCTTTACGCTGGAAATCAAAAACTATACAATTTTTAGGGTTATAAAGAGTTACATTGTGATTTAAAATTCAATTTAAGTGTCCGCCATCGCTCATTTTTTTTTTTTTTGATTTCGGCGGCTGTACGCTGTACTAACTGAACTGCTCCTTTCATCTATTACTTTAAATAATTTTATAAAAAAATTGGTGACATATAATAAATCAACGCTTCTAGTGGGGCGTCGCATGACGAAATATGTTGTGCTTGTCATAAGGCAACGACGCGTTAAATACACGCCGGGGAAGGTTGAAACCATGAACTTCCGTTGTTGGGTCGGTTACTAGCTCTTTGTTGTGCACTTCGACGGCATTCCACCACTCCTTCCACCGAGATTTTAGGTCAGCTTGATTGTTATGTTAGCTTTCGATAGAAGACCCAAAATGGCAATCGTTATTTCAGTCTCAAATTCGATGGAGCCAATAGCAAGTCGTTGTAAATGGGCAGCTCAAAGTCCGAATTTATTTTTCTGCACTCTCGCAAAGTAGTCTCTTCTTGCAATAAGTTAGCTGGCGCGATGTTGGTGAGGACGCTTAGCCACTCTACTTCCATCGGCTGTACTGCCCCACAAATCAATCTGAGAGCCACATTGATTTGAGTGTCGACGAGTTTAGTGTGACAACTGTTCATCCATACTGGCGAGCAGAAGTCTGCTATAGACATGATCAGTGACTGGGTTATGACGCGCAATGTTTTGGCGGAACATCCCCACGTCTTTCGAGTGAGTTTTTAAACAACGTTGACTCTTGATTTCAGCTTCTTTAGCGTACTTTCTCAGTGAGGCCGACAAGTCAAGCTGCGGTCCAAAATTACTCCAAGATATCTGGGAAAGTCGTGTTCAATTTTCTTTCCATTGAGCTTCGACTTTCGATTAGCTTGGCGATTGTTTAGGTGGAAAGTGATCGAAACTGTTTTATCAACGTTCGGTTCTAGTCGCTCTTTCACAGAGTAGATTAAGTTAGGTTAAATGGAAAGAGCGGACCCTAGCACCTAAGCCGCTGATGGGCCTGTTGTGGATTCCCATGGTGTCTATACCTTGTTTGTACGATTAAGGATGTTGCTGGGCGGAAGGCTCCAGATAATGTTGTGAGGCAAGATGTATGCCCCAAGGCTTTTGGCCCTGGCTGTTATATATGCTGGGCATTTACATAGAAAGTGTTCAGCTGTTTCTGGATCGCCACATTGTGTACAATATGGAGTGCTTACCACTCCGATGGTATGCAGATGTTTGTTGAGGGGGCAGTGTCCGGTCATGCGTGTAAGGTTTCTTCTGCTGAGCGAGATGAAATATTTTGAGTTCTTGCTACTAATGCTGATGCAGTTCCTAGCTTGAGTGGCATGCTCTAATGTTTTCCAGTATTTCCTGAAGGATGAAAGTTTCCATTTATTGATGTGGTTCCTGAAGAATGAAGAAGGCGCTTTAATCCGAGGCTCTGGGCCTACGATCGGACGCGTAGCTCCTGCTCTCGCTAGGACATCAGCAATTTCGTTACCTTCTATATTGCTGTGACCAAGGACCCACGTGAGTGTGACTTCATTATCGTTGGCCAGTTGTTGGATGCTCTTCGGCTGTCGGAGCAGATTAATATAGACCTTCTTTAAAAGTTCCTTACCGCTTTGCGAGATTCCAGCAATTTCAGATTGTAAGATAATGGCCTGAGACCCGAGTGACAGTGAGTTGTTTATTTGCAGTTGAGAACAATGGATTCCTGACCCCGCAAAATTGTAACACTTCGATCCATCTGAGAAGCAGGTAAAGCGATTATTGCTTGTTATAGAGCGTTCGTTCCTCCACTCATCCCTAGAGGGGAATTTGAGCTCAAAATTCTTATCGAAGAAATATACTGGGACTACGACATCGAACGGCATTTCGAAGTCTGGTGTCTCTTGTACCATTTTATTCCATAGTGCTGCGTGGCCAAAATTAGATTTGATCAGTAGAGCTGATTGGTGCAATCTGAGACATGTAGCTTTAGCCATAGATTCGACATAAATGTGTAGCGGCTCTATACCCAACAAGGATACAAAAGGATAATTCTAATTCTAAGGATACACACAGTAAAATGACATTTTCTGCAGATCGGATCGGAGGACTCTCTCGATGTCTTCAAACGTTTGTGCGGCAACGGCTATTTCGTCTGCGTAAATGAATCGTCTCGACTGGGTGTCTAAAAGATCGCTGGTGTATAGACAATAGGTTGCCTGAAGACCCGCCACAGGTAAAACTTGTAAATCTTGCCATTTAGAGGATGTATAGAACTAAGTATTGAGATAAGGATAAGGAATCAGAAGTTTTGTGGAAAAATTGAGCCAAATTGTTTTCAATCAACACTGTGGCGGGCAGAGCTAACAACCAACCCCAAACAGCAATTCTGAAAACCATAACTTATTAGTTGCCAGAACGTTTGGGTAACGTTGCGATAACCGTTGAGTACGAGTTAATGCCGTTTTATAACCTAGACCTAGGTCAGCTAGAACAGCTTTGTAACCGTGAATCAACCAAAAAGTTTCAAGAAAGAGACTAATGACACCGGGTGCCAATAGCCTCTACATATATACTGCGGCTAATGGCACCGGGTGTCAATAGCCTCTACATATATACTGCGGCACCGGGTGCCATTAGCCGCAGTATATATGTAGAGGCTATTGGCACCCGGTGCCATTAGCCGCAGTATATATGTAGAGACTATTGGCACCGCGTGAAATAAAGGAATCGTAAGTACATAAAATAAGGGAAAAATAATTAATTAATATTATGATAAATATGCTAACAACAATTGTTGTTCATCATAGATACACTAATTTCTTTTTACTCACTGCAACACTGTCTTAATCACTCTCATGCGAAGTCATCAGTGTTACAGAAAGTTTTCTACGTAGTTCTGAGCGTATTAATCAAGTTTCTGCGCTGTATCAAAGCGATGTTCCGATTTCAAAAGCAACGCGTCGCCGCTAGCAAAATATTATTAAATCGCGACGATGTTAAACGTTTTGAGACGTTGATGCTTTCTTTGGGTCTTGCACGTACAAAAATAGATTGACAGCAACAACTTTTCATTACCTCAATGTGATCAGTATGGATCAGCTAATGCAACTATGCAAGTGGAATGACATCAAGAATATCGAAAAGGAAAAGATGAAACAGCTCTACATTTTAGAAAAGGACGAACTTCCCAGGCTTGTTAGCCACCTAGTGTGTGGCATTTCGTTAAAGCGCAAATTTGCTAGGTCTGTTAGCCACCCAGGTTTTGTTACATTTTGTAAAAGAACGAACTTCCTAGGCTTGTTAGCCACCTATAGTGTGTGGCATTTCGTTAAAGCGAAAATTTGCTAGCTTTGTTAGCCACCTAGGTCTTGTGACATTTTGTAAAAGAACGAACTTCCTAGGCTTGTTAGCCACCTAGTGTGTGGCATTTCGTTAAAGCGCAAATTTCCTAAGTTTGTTAGCCACCTAGGCCTTGTGACATTTTGTAAAAGGACGAACTTCCTAGGCTTGTTAGCCACCTAGTGTGTGGCATTTCGTTAAAGCGCAAATTTCCTTGGTTTGTTAGCCTTCTAGCAAATTTCCTAAATTTTCGGGGTGCCATTAGCCACAGTATAATAGACTATTGTTACCGCGAGAAATGTAGAAACTGTGAGACTCGCACCAGAATGAGGAAGAAACACTTAAAATAGATCTGTCGATCTGTAGATCTGTAGATCTGTAATTTTTTTCGTTACTGACGGCGTCACTCTCATACTAATTTGATCAGTTTGAACTTATTAGTGTTGCAGATATTGTATTATTCCAAACCTGTAAATTGAATGCTGATTTTTTTTATAAATCCATGTCTAGTAGAAGTAGAGTAAATTTCCAGAAAAATCTTATTGAAAACAAAAAGAATTATGTGAAATAAATTTTCATTTTTCCTATAATTGCTACTTTTTTATATTGAGTGCCGATAGTGTTTTCCACATACAGTTACTAAAAGCACCGGGTGTCAATAGTCTCCTTACTATACTGTGGCCAATGGCTTTAATATAAAAAAGTGACTATTGGCACCCAGTGCCATTTTTTGTGACATTTCGTAAAACGAAAATCTTCTTAATTTTGTTAGCCACAAAGTTTTTTGTGAAATTTTGTAAAAGGAAAATCTACCTAGTTTTGTTAGCCACCTAGTCTTTTGTGACATTTGGTAAAAGGAAAAGCTCCCTAGTTTTGTTAGCCACCTAGTTTTTTGCGACATTTCGTAAAAGGAAAATCTTCTTAATTTTGTTAGCCACAAAGTTTTTTGTGAAATTTTGTAAAAGGAAAATCTTTCTAGTTTTGTTAGCCACCTAGTTTTTTGTGACATTTCGCAAAAAGGAAAAGCTACCTAGTTTTGTTAGCCACCTAGCTTTTTGCGACATTTCGTAAAAGGAAATCTTCTTAATTTTGTTAGCCACCAAGTTTTTTGTGACATTTTGTAAAAGGAAAATCTTCCTAGCTTTGTTAGCCACCAAGTTTTTTATGACATTTTGTAAAAGGAAAATCTTGCTAGTTTTGTCAGCCACCTAGTTTTTGTTACATTTCGTAAAAGGAAAAGCTGCCTAGGTTTGTTAGCCGCCTAGTCTGTGACAGTTTGTTAAAGCGCAAATTTCCTAGGTTTGGTGGCCAACTAGTTTTTGTGACATTTCGTAAAAAGAAAAGTTCCGTAGTTTCGTTAACCACCAAGTTTTCTGAAATTTTGTAAAAGCAAAAGGTCTTTGGTTTTGTTAGCCACATAGTTTTTGTGACATTTCGTTAAAGCGCTAAATTCTTCGGTGCTATTAGCCACACTATATATGTAGAGACTATTGGCACCCGGTGCCATTAGCCGCAGTATATATGTAGAGACTATTGGCACCCGGTGCCATTAGCCGCAGTATATATGTAGAGGCTACTGGCACCCGGTGCCATTAGCCGCAGTATATATGTAAAGACTATTGGCACCCGGTGCCATTAGCCGCAGTATATATGTAGAGACTATTGGCACCCGGTGCCAAAAGCATTTTCGAAGTTTCAATTTCATTTTGTATATCGATCACTGAAATTTAACTTTTTTGTTACAAAACACTTTTGAGACGGTCGAATAACACGGTTATCGCAACGTTACCCAAACGTTGTGGCAGCTAAAAAGTTATGGTTTTCAGAATTGCTGCTTGGGACTCTTCTAATTTATTTAAGAAATAGATCGCTTTCAAGAAGTCCTCATCAACCCCTTACGTATATTCTATGTTGACCGTACTCTTTGTGAAGATGAAGCTAATACGCACCTGACATACCCAAATTATTGAATTTCCTATCATATCAACTTAATCTGGACACCTATGAGACTTTAATGTAGAAAATTGCCTGAAGTGGCCTGTATCTAAATATGAATACGTTATCTGCGTGGATTTGCTACATTTATCTGTTAATGCGACAAACAAAAACCTATTGTACTGAGCAGTTGTGTAGAAAGAGGTGTGAATGGAATGCTGCAATTTTACCTCTCGAAAACCTCACCCAAAACAACAATTCAAATTATGTTTGAAAATGAATGAGATTTTCATTAGCGAACGACAGCCGTTTTGTATTAGGTGAAATATTTTGCTTTCGGCAATCCACGTTCAAACTTTTGTTGGATAATTGCATTTTGAAAGCGAAGGGAATTTTGAGGTATTTGATGATACTTTAGACCACTTCATTGTGTTTTAATTTTGGTGACGTCTTTATCTTGCTGTTTTTACAACAATTTTTTTACTGATTTCAAACGGAAGGTAATGGAATCTCAGAATTTGCTTTCGAATGTTGTCTGAAACTGAAATGAGTGTTCGTAGTTGCTTCCGAATAGACAAACCATCTCTAGACAAAAAAGGGAGGCTCCAGAGGGGGCAAACCGATTGTAGGTAAATGTGCCTATTTTATTGGAGAACATATCCAAAGACCCATACGTATCAGAATAGATGTGACAAAAAGAGTTGATGTTACAAAAAGGCTCGAAAGTATCTAAGTAAATATTGCCTTAACTCTAAAGTATGTGCAATTACGTCCTCATTAAATTGGCTTGGAAATTGCCGAAAGAGCAATATTGAAAAACCCGTCCGAAGGCGTAAAAAATCTCTCCAAGCCCTTAAAATGGGCCCAGAATTTAGAACCGACCTAGAGCACTTAACTGAGGCCTCTATACCTCCATGGACAAAAAAGTTCGCCTCTTTTTTTTACAACACTGCACAAAAAACCTCATTATCAAAGGAATATTCACGAAAAAACCAAATATCGTGTTGGGCTGGGCCCTTACTAAGGACTCTATAGCCCGAACCACTCAACAGATTTTCACTAATTTAATTTGTTGATGTCCATATCTTTCCTTCAAAAGCTTGAAGAGCAATTTCCGTTCTAATTTCGCAGAGATATAAGTGAAAAAGTTACACCAACCTTCAAAAAACCGCGTTTTTCACTATTTTTCCGACCATAACCTCGAAAGTTTTCGACCGATTTTGCCTAACTTCAATCCAGTAATCAATTTTCTGATTATCTTTCAGGGAAAAAAAGTTTTTGAAAATCGGATAAGTTTTACCCTATTTATGTAGAAAAAACACGTTGGACAATAGCAGAGAGTCAGCTTTGGGGCCCTAGCTGAGTGCAAAAGCTCAATTGAAAAAAATTTCTTCCATAAATTGTCAGGAATACTCAGATCTTTCAAACAAAACCAAATTTATGAAAATCGGAAAACATTTGCTCGAGTTATATACAAAAAAAACTTAGGGCCCTAGCAGAGACTCGTTTTTAGTGCCCTAGCTAGATTTTGATCAGATTAGAATTTTTGGGGTGTTGGCACCTGGATCGGAGATCCTTTGTACCACCCCCACCGATTCTTCATTTATTTGAGAAGACAATAGAAACAAAAGTGTTACAGTTAAGTTTGAAATTATACAAAACAAGGCATTGTGTCAAAATAAAATAGAACAAAAGAAAACAAAGCAGTGCCGTAGTGATGAAGTAGAGCGTTGAAATGAGTAGACATTTGCATTCCGTTGCGAGGAACCACAACACATGGAAACCTTCTGGTTTTCTTGAGAAAGTCAGCCAGATTTTTTATAACCACAGAGTTAAGAAACAGATCGGAGTTATCTAGTTCTGGTTTACCCAATATATTTTTCCTAAGGAGTCTATATCTGGGACAGAGACTAATAACATGAAAACCAGTTTCTTCTCCTCGTCCGCATAAGCACGCCGGGCTAACTGAGCAACCGATGTCATAAAGAAATTTGTTAAGCCCACAGTGGTTAGCGATGGTTTCGACGACTCTTTTTATATCTGACCTATTAAGTTCGATCAGTGTCTTGCTCACTTCTGTTGATGGTGTTCTACAGAACAGTTTGATGTGTCTCCTTCCGTCATAGTCCTTTCATCTTCTGAGATGTTGCTTCTGAAGCCAGTCTTTCACTATGGCCTTTCTCGTTGACACTGAAATACCAAACAAAGGCACTGGACCAACGAAGTCGTAGGCAGCTCCCTCATGAGCAAGGGAGTCCGCTCTTTCGTTCCCTGAGATGCCCATATGGCCGGGGACCCATACAACTGTGACGGAGTTGGTTTTACCCAGCTCGTTGAGACTTTCTTTGCAGTCCAAAACAGTTCTGGACCTAACCCAGGGAGAACTAGCCGCCTGAATAGCGGATTGACTGTCTGTACAAATGTAGATATTTTTGCCGGAAACCTTATCGATCAGTTCATTTGTGCAAAGCTCGATATAGTAAACAACTCCGTCTGTTGTACTGAAGCGAAACAACCGGTGGAGAATCTTCCCTCTAGGTTCAAAGTATCACAGAAATAACCGGATCCTAAAAATCTCTCTCCTTTAGAGCCATCGTAAAGCCTTCGGATGAAGGGAAAAAGTCTCGTTCGCTGAACCACTCACCTGCTCTAGGAATAATCCACTCAAATTCATCATCAAGAAAACACTCCGCTTTGATCTGATCGCTAGGCATTTCCAACCGTTGCCACAGATGGCGGAATGACCTCCCTCGAAAATGGGAAACCACCACCCATTACAGCGTATGTTAAAAGAGGAGTTAAAAGCGACCGATTTCACGAAGAGGTCGAAAGGCGGAATAGCTAGGAGAACTTCCAAAGCTGCAGTTGCGGTTGAACTTTCCACCCCTGCTATACAGAGGCAGGCGAGTCTCTGTAGTTTTTCTAGTCTTTTCTTGGCGGTTTAAAGTTCCACTCTGGAACTCCGTGGCAAAGTGTGGGTCTCACCACCGCCGTGAAAGTCCACCAAATAGCTTTAGGAGAAAGACCCCATGTTGTGCCAAAAGCGCTTCTACACAGCCAGAAGATACCTATGCATTTTTTAAGTTTTTCCTCTAGGTGAGGTATCCATGTTAGTTTATGATCAAAGATTACACCGAGGTACTTAACCCACGCTTTCAGGGACACCTCAGGTCCGAACAGTATAAAACTGCCCAGTTCTAAAGCGGCTTCGGCTTTTCTTCTGCTAATTTGGTTTTGTTGGGATTGACCATCAGCTTGTTCTCAACCATCCTAATCGCGTTTCTCATCAAATCTCCAATAGTGGCAACGAAGTCCCCACAGATTAGGATGGACACGTCATCGGAGTAGCCTTGGGTGAAAATACCCGAGTCATTGAGCTTAACCAATAGCGAATCGATTACCATACACCAAAGAATAGGGGAGAGAATACCACCTTGTGGGCAACCCCTGGTGACTCCGAGTTTGGAACTGTTGGAAGTGTTGGAACCGCAAATAGTAGCTTCAACAGTTCTGCCGCTTAGCATCTTTACAATCCACCTAACTGCTAGTTCATTGACCTCTTTATCTGCCGCTGCTTTAGTAATAACCTCAAAGTCTGTATTGTCAAAAGCGCCCTCTATATCCACGAACCAGCCAAGCACTACCTTACTATTTTTGAGCATATGCTCAATCTTTTGGGCTATTTGATGTAGCGCTGTGTCTGTTGATTTCCCTACCCGATATGGTGACGGGAATTAAAGCCCGGAGAATTAACGCCCGGAGAGGAATTAACACCCGGAGAATTATCGCCCGGGAATTATCACCCGGAATGACCTTCTCCTTATACAAATTGTGTATTTTCCACGAGTGTTAATTCCAATTTTTTCGGGCGATAATTCCCGGGCGTTAATTCCCTAAAATTCTGCTCCGGGCGTTAATTCATGTCGCCACCCGATATGCATGTTGGTTGGTGGTCTCGTTTTTAGTGCCCTAGCTAAGTCCAAGGATTCAATTTATGAAAATCAGAAAAGATACACTCGAGTTATGTACAAAAGACCAAAAAACACTCTAACGGCCCTAGCTCGGCGGCTATAAAAGATATATAAAAGATATTTCGATTAGCTTTCAGGGAAAAAAAGTTTTTGGAAGCAACTTTCTAACTTTCGTAGTTCTAGAGATACGTGTCATCCCGTCCAATTCTAGAAGCGGCCATTTACCAGGATTGGGCCGTTTTTCCGACCTACACTTCTTCGACCACATCTCCGAAACTACTTGACCGATTTTGCTCATTTTTGAACTTGAATCATGGGAGGCATGTACCTTTCAGGGAAAAAAAGTTTAGGCTGATCGGTTGAGCCGTTTGGAAAAAAATGTAGACGGACGGACATTTATTTATTATAGATTCGTCATATTCAGATGATAATAGAAGCATCCCCCAAACTCCCAACTCGATCTACCCCATGTTACAATAAAAATAGCATTTGCCCCCTTCCTAGACATCAAAAGCGAGGAACACGGATACACATACAACCTGGTGTCAAGCTGAAAAAAACGATGTTTGAAGAAGTCCCTTTTTTATGGAAATAATTTCTCATACCAAGTTGCCTACCGTATCCCTGCGAGATTAAAGGTGATATCCGTTGAAATGCTGAAAAATAATTTGTTTAAAAAAACTACGAAAATATGAAACGGTACTTTAAAGACTTGAAACATTTAAAATCCTGAAGGAAAGATGATCGACTAATCGACTATGACTTAGCTTTAAACTTTATTCGATGGTTTCATCACCACAAGTTTTTAAATTGTTTGCGTAAATTTAATAGCAAGAAACCAACAAGAATTAAACCTGGTCTCAAATGGCCTCCACTACCCAACAATAATTAATGGTTTTATTTGTCTTCGTGAATTACCCGAAAAGCGAAAATTTCATTTTATACGTTGAGCTGATGGAATGAGGTAAAATCGCACAAAACAGTTATCTCGTAAAAAAGTTCGCATAAAATTTATGTGAAAAGTGCATGCTGTTCCGCGACGTAGCTTTTTTGTACCCTACCCTCAACAAAAGAGAAAAATTTTAGGTTTTGCTCACACGTTCATTGAAAATTTTAATGTGCGAGACGAATGAATTTTTGTGTAATGGATTTTTCTCAAATATTAATGAAAACGATTTTTTTTCTAATATACATTCCTTGACCGAAATACCGAACTTTTTCTGCCTCTCCTACAGCCATTCATCCAGCGACGACCATCCATCACTGTTCGTTTTACTGATTTTTTTCCCGCTCGTTTTCCATTACCATTAACATGAATATCACGCAAAATAGAAAAAAAATTAGTCTGAAGGGAATCGTGGCATGTTTGTTTTAATGCGAACGGTTAAATGTATTTTAATGCACACATTTAGTTACGCTCACTATGAATTACTTGGCCTATTTGAATAATTTATTATTTCATAAATTCACTTTTATGTGAAAATTTAAATTCATCGTTTCTTTTGCGCAAAAAAAAAGTTAACTAGAATGGGTTCGCTTTATACAAATGAGCCAAACATGTTCAACAATTTCGGGTCACAAGTCGATTTTTTTTTGTTAACGGATGGTAAACATAAATCACTTGAACCGCAGGCTATAACATTTTCGGTGGACTAATCACTGGGACGATATTCTTAAAATGGAAAAGGATGTGACTTGCGGCATGTGGATTTCGTGCCACCATCATGATCATATTTATCAACCGCCGCGCTGTGACAATAAAGGTGCGAAAATTACTATTTTCTCGCCTTAGAGAAGGTGGTAAAAGGATGTTTGTTATCCGAGCGAAAGTTGGAATTTTGGGCTACACAATGGTCCTCATGTGTACGCGGTGTGAATAACTGATGGTGGGATTTTTTGACTTTTTTACGTGATGACAACTCAGGTGTGATTGAGCAAAAAAGAAAATTTTTCGTCTTGACATTTTGTTTTTAGACCCGTACGAAGAACGCAGTGCTTCGAAAAGGGGTCTATTGCGTTTACCACGACATTTGTACTCACTCGAATTTCGACCCGGGAGTAGGGAGGAGCAGCAATCATGGTCCTTAGATGACGAATCAACAATAAAAAAATGTCCGTCCGTCCGTCAACACGATAACTCGAGTAAAACTTAACCGATTTTCAAAAACTGTTTTTTCCCTGAAAGGTAATCAAAAAATCTTTTTTGCAATTCACCGACAAAAAGGGAATGCGCAAAATCCCACGGTGTATTATTGTCGATTAGATGATAATATTGTATCAGTGGACGATATTATCGTCTTCGACGATAATCCACTGGGGGTTTCGCACCCCGCCGACAAAAACTCGCTTTTTCGTGCGTCATTTTGCCGCACTAGTGCGATGACGGCGATGACGGAAAATCTCATTTTTGTCGGTGAATTGCAAAAAACGTTGTTTGATACACGTTACGTATGCTGGTAGTTTAACGCACACGATGTGTTGCCGAACTCTTCTTCGGCTCGTATCGGCAATCTCACATCTAGTGCGTTAAACTATCTTCATACGTAACTTGTATCAAAAATTACTATTATGGGATTGAATCTGGGCACTGTCGGCTCAAGGGTCGCCGAGCTCGGGTCGTTTAAGTGGTTTTTGGTATTTTGTACATAACTCGAGTAAATCTGTTCCGATTTTCATATTTTTTTTTTTTTTGATTTGAAAGATCTAGGCATGGCCGACAATTTATGGAAGAAAATTTTTTGGATTTGAGTACTTGGACTTAGCTAGGGCTTTAAAAACGAGTCTATGCTAGGGCCCTACGTGTTTTTTGTACATAACTCGAGTAAATCTATTCCGATTTTCGAAAAAAAAAAAATTTGTTTGAAAGATCTAGGCATGCCCAACAATTCAAAAAAGAAACTTTTGCATGTGTTCAAGCCTCATATCGGTCCTAAAGTCGAAGAAATTGTTACGGTTTGTTACACGGGGGGGGGGGGGGGGTACATTGGTAGGTGGTGGTGGTACTTGTGACAATGTTACGTAACAAAGTTATGTTAACGAAAATTTATATTTTTCACTTAATTTTTCAAATTTTAAAGATCATCTTAGAGTTGCAATCGGAGTAGCTCCAAAGACTGTTTGAATTGCAAACTGGTGGCCATGATGGCAATTCAAACTATCTTTTAAGCTACTACGATTGCAACTCTGAAATTCATATCGAGAGGTCATTCAATAAAAAGATCATTTTCACATAACGGATCGCACTGAAAACTGGCCCATATAGAGATGAGTTCCCCCGCAAAAGTGGGCGTTATGGGCTTCAAAATTCGCGGGCGGTGGGCAGGGCATGAGTACTTTCATAAAAAGGGGACGCCCACACTAGGACTTTTCATCGTACTTCGACTTTTCATCGTCACTTCTATTCAAAATCGTCAACAAAATCATAAAATTTAATAATATTGATGAATTTTCTTTTTCAACGAGTATCCACTTACTGCGATTGAGATTAATCAAATTTCAACCATTGTGAATGTATCGTTTATAGTTCGCGTGAAATTTCATAGGGAGCAGGAGCACTGAGTGAAGGTGAGCGCGAAGCGCGATATGTACATTGTTCTTCCTACAACATCGCCATACTCTGAAACTCATTGTACATGTTCATATTTTTGAACGACAACGTGCATGTAAGAGCAATATGAAAAAGCGTATTCGTATTCGTCTTTTTTATAAGCTGACGACATAAAGCTGAAACCATACTTTAGTAGAAAATTTAGCTAGTTAGTTTCAGTTTCTCTCATAATAGAAAAGATTTGATGATCCGCAAATTCTGGAGTGAAATGAAGGACTTCCCTGTACTTGCGAGAACTTATTTGGCTATACCGGCGGCGGAAACAACGGATGAACGGAACTTTGCAGACGCTGGAATCATTCGAAGTCTAAAATGTACACAATTGACAGGGTTATCTCTAGGAGACCTTCCCTACACACACACAAGTGTAGACTTACCTTTCTAATGAATTTTTACGGTGAAAAAATGAAATGAAATTCAATGTTTAAAACATTACAATTCGGCGATTTTTGTACACATAGTTTGTGGGCTGGGCTGGGGATTTTACTTGTGCGCATTGGGCTTCATTTCTCAATCGGTGGGCACAGTTGGCATGTGGGCACAAAAATTTGCTACGCCCACTCATCTCTAGCCCACAGATAAATTAATATTACGAAGAAATTCATCTTAGTTCAAATTCAAATTTTTCAAAAGCTATAGAAATTCAAGTCGGTTGCTCTCCAAATCGTTTTGTGAGAACGTTTTCTAGTTTATGCACTTTCATGTGAGTGACGTTTTTGACATCATGAATGTACTTGAAAGTATTTTTTAAAAATAATTTTGAATTATGTTACGTAACAAAGGGGGGGGCGGGGGCTTAGGGGGGGGGGGGTCAAGAGATTGTTACGCGATATGACACCGAGGTTTAAGCCCGAAAATCGTGTTATGTAATTAAGGGACAGCCCTTAAGCTTTCAAACAATTTTTTTTTTTGAAAATCGTAAGAGACTTACACGAGTTATGTACAAAAAGCACGTATGGCGCTAGCAGAGACTCGTTTTTGGTGTCCAAGGGCTCAAAATCAAAAAACTTTCTTCCAAAAATTGTCGGCCATGCCCAGATCTTTCAAACAAAAAAAAAATTTGGAAATCGGGAAAGATTTACTCGAGTTATGTACAAAAGACCAAAATGGTGCTAGCTCGTTGGCCCATGGGCCGACAATGTCCAGATTCAATCCCATAAAAGATTTTTCGATTACCTTTCAGGGAAAAAAAGTTTATGAAAATCGGTTGAGTTTTACTCGTGTTGACGGGCGGACATTTTTTTTATTGCTGACTCGTCATCTAAGGACCATGATCGATGCTCCCCCTACTCCCGAATCGAAATTCGACTGGTTACAAACGTCGTGGTAAACGCAATAGACTCCTTTTTCAAGCATTACGTTCTTCGCAGTGGTCTAAATATATGCAGCGCAAAGTATACTTAGCTAACAAAATGAGGGGTTTGCCGAAATGGATGGAATGCGACTCGTGGCGAGAGAGTCAAAAAATTTGAAAAAACGCGGACGTTATTTACGAACAGCATTTTATGGGAGTAAGTACTTTTTGAAAATTATTACCGTTAATCGTCTTTCAAGTATAGGTTTCTCGTTTTGCTCAGCTTAGACGAACGAATAAAGACGCCCTGTTGCTTAAGCCTTGAGGCACGACAGACGGACGTAAGTCGATGCCACTGTACAAAATATAAGCAACGAATTTTCTTTTATTTCCATAAATATATTCCTCTGGATTAAAAAGTAAATATACGCTCCAATTACGTGTATACAAATATTAAACCAAATAAAGGATTAGATAGCGACACAGATACGTAAATTTATTGCTCTACAACGCTGCGATGGGATGGGATGTAGAGTAGATTTCCCCAAGTATTTAGATATTAAAGGAAATTAATAATCTAAAGAAAAGAAGCCAATTTCTGTATTCTGCATCATTAACCTTCTACAACCATTTATCTTAAATGTATTTCGAGATGTCGGTTTGAATTTGTCCCAGAAATAAGAATAATTTTCGTAATTTTTACGTTTCTCAAAGAGCCATAATACGAAATAAATTGGAACGTTTCATTTGCTTTGGTAACAGCGAAGTCGTATCTCAATCTTATTTGTCGTCAAATAAAATTAATGTCAACAACTTTGGCGTTCGTCTTGGGTTTTGATTATTAAATAGAATCATCTCATTTCTCATCTTGATTCTATTGAGCCGTCTCCCCCATCCGCTGTATCATAATTTTGGTATTCGGTTATTTATTTAGGAAAATTTTCATGCAAACAACGAATTACCCCCCACATTTAATTATGATTGTCATTTCTATGATTTCACTTTCCTGATGAAATAATAAACTCCATAAATAAGAAAATTTCATTTCAGTTCAGTTCCGTTTCTTTTATATATTTCTTCCCGATGATTTGTTTTTCAAATATACATTCAATGTTCAATAAAAGATGTTCCAATCTATGACTCAGTTAATGTGTGAAACGTTCGAAAAATCTTTATGAAAAATGAGCGCAAATCGACCTATTTGATTCTCGAAATGAGCGGGATCGATCGTGTCAGAATTTATGAGTGCAATACTGAAATTGGATGGGAGTGTTGCGGTACATGCAAAGACGAATCTTATGGTATTATCATTTTGGGAATGATATTAACGTCAGGCCCGTAGGCAGACTGATATTTTAGAGGGGGCGCGCGCCCTCAGGGTTGTAGACAGAAAATCCGTGTCCAGGGGTGGGTATTCAAGGTGGGGATGGCGGATGAAAATATTGAAAAACATTTTAAGGACGACGAAATTTTTTTTTAATTACTTTTCTTTCCAAGTAAAGTGTTCAGTAATTGATTAAACGCTTCTCCTAGCCTTGTGATTTAGGTAAATTTAAGATTTTGATTAAGCGCAACTGACGAAGACTTTGTAGGGTTACTTATAAGTAAAAGTGCTGCAGCCGAAATTTTTTGGACCTTTTAATCCTTTTTAAGTAAATTTAATTGTTCACTTGAGTATCGCAGGCGAAAATTTTTACATATGAAAATATTGAAGTTTGAAATTTGAAAATGCCGATTCCCTTTAAAATCCCAGACCCGAAGTTTTTATCTCCGTTCAAAGGGCCTGCGCACCTCTACAATTAATAATTACGAAAACAAAAAGTCTGTCACCTAATTTATTTATTTGGCTATCTATTGTGAGTAAGATTACGAAATCAAATTTTACATAGAGGGGGCGCAAAGATTTGTAAAGGGGGCTACTGATTATGCTTTGCACAAACTGGTATCGAAGGTGGAGAAGTCATTTTCGGTTGGAGAAGTGGCTCTGGGATGTTTCATGGACATCGAAGGGGCCTTTGATAACACCATCCGCCAGGCGCTGGTAGAGAGGGGAGTGGGACGTGTAGTAGTAAGACGGATAAGTAGCATGCTCAGAGATAGAACCGTTGAGGCGAGTTTGTCTGGACATAAGGCGAATCTCTGGGTAGCTAAAGGCTGTTTACAGAGTGGGATTCTCTCGCCAATACTATGGTGTATGGTGGTGGATTCTCTAATTTGGGAGCTGAATGATGGAGGGATCTATGCGCAAGGATACTCGGACGATCTGACGATTCTAGTCAGAGGTAAATTCGAAAGCACGCTAGGAGACCGTGTCAGAACTGCACTGAGTGTAGTGGAGAAATGGTGCGATGAGAAGGGTATGAGAGTCAACCCAAGCAAAACAGATCTAGTGCTATTCAGCAGAAGGCTGTCGGGATCAGATTTGGTGGGTAAGATCAGGCTCTTTAACGAGACCAAAGTAAAATACCTGGGAGTGACGCTTGACAGCAAGCTCAACTGGATTGCTCATGTCAGGGATAAAGCGCAAAAAGCTCTAGCGGCTTTTTGGCTATGCAGAAACTCCTTCGGGAGGAACGGGCCTGAAGTTGAAGGGAATTCTGTGGTTGAACGAGGCTGCAATGAGGCCCATGCTTAGCCATGGTTGTGTGGTATGGTGGCCTAGGCTCGAAGTTGCTAAGTGAAATTCAGAGGCTAGTTTGCATTTGCATAACTGGTGCTATGAAGACAACAGCACCGCTGCCATGGAAACCTACTGGCTCTGCCGCCGCAAGAGGTGATAATTAGAGCTAGAGATTTTGCTGCCGCAGACAGGCTGGCTCAAAACGGTATTTGGGATCTTTATTTTCGAAGTGGACATGCGAATATTACCAGAATGATCTCTGACCCGATTTTTGGTATGCCAAGAGACGAGATGACGCGACGCCAAGAATTGACTTCACAAGACGATTCGGCGTAAGGATTCCGAGCAGGCAAGAGTGGCTAGATGGCTGGCCTGCTGGCCTACCAGGGGACTGCGTGGTAGAATTTACAGATGGGTCGAAAACATCTGTTGGAGCGGGTGCTGCGGTGTACGCTCTGAATTTGGGGCAAGGAAATCAAAAGAAGTCTTCGCGTTGCTCGTTAGGGATCGCGAAGTACTGTCAGAGGGCGAGCAAGGAAAGCAGATCCTTATATGTTCAGACAGTAAGGAGATGATCAGAGCACTGGTTTCACCAGTTACCACTATCAAATTTGTGAGAGAGTGTAAATATTTACTGAATTTGATAGATCAGAATAATTTTTAGATCACTTTCATCTGGGTACCTGGACACTCGGGAGTGGAAGGAAATAAAAGGGCGGATGAGCTAGCCAAGGCGGGTGCTATTGCTCGATCAATCTGCATGAAAGCACGGAGAGTTGGGATGATGCAAAGGCGTGCGGAGTACTGGAACAGGAGGCGTTCATACAAAGCGTTTCTTCCCGAAACCCAATTTGGAATGGGCCAAGGGTCTGATAGAACGGGCACATGAAAAATATGAGGCTTTCGGCAACTTACAGATGCGCGTGAGGATCAGAAGAAGAAATGGTTATTCAAGTGATATGCGAATGCTCCAAGTTATTTCAACTGAGACGCAGGCTGTTGGGAGGCTACGTCGAGCAACCATCAGATGTTGTACAACTTAACTTGGACCTGGTATTTTGGACAGATTCTTGGAGTCAACAGGAGTCAATCGCGCAAAGATTTAAATGATGATTGGGTTGGGAACAAAGGATTGCAAGATCTGTGTTCCAAGATCATTGATCGCCCAAACTGATAAATCTATATGACTCCATAACCACCCAACGGGTTTGGCGATTAAATCACTCAATTCCTGCTGAAGAAATGACTGAAAAAAACGTATGAAAAGTCACTTTTCTTAAGTTATTTCGTCGGTTGCTCACCCAAGGTGATTTGGATTAAGTTATTTCCAAATTTCACCTCGCAAGAATATTCCGTGCACACGGTGGTTTCTTAAAAAACTGTTTCTAACGCACCGTGATGCCATTTCGGTTTTTCTAGGAAAAAAATTTGCTTTTCAATGAATTCGCTGTGACATTATTGTCATGAATAAAGACGAAAATGCATAGCTTTTTCTTTCCATTGTTCTTTTTACAGTTCTCCCCATTTTTTACATTAACAGAAAAGTTTTCTTTTGAGAACATTCCCGCCATGCCAATGTCTTGTACTTGGCACGTTTTATTTTCAGCTAAACGTCGTCGCCGTATTTTAAATAACATTTGAAAGGTACGGTTGTATACATTCAGGCTGATTGAAAATATTTGATTACATTGCCTACCAGTGGAGTGGAGAAGAATTCTTTACAGAATAGTTATTTCTTTGTATCGTTCATCGAATTATTCACAAGTTAGATGTGAAATTATTGCATTCTACTTGAACTAAGGTATGGGCCAGAAAAAATCCGGGTAACTTTAAAGATGAATAACATTTTTTCGTTTACACGAAATTAGCTGAAATTTATAGGTTTTGGAGTGGGATATGTTGCAATGATGTCTTGTTAATATTGCTTCATAAAAGTTTTAACTGACTGAAATATCCGCGATTGCCAGCCAAAAAAATCTGCACAAATATTCGCAAAATCCACTAAAGTAAATTTCGATTAATCCAAAAACAGCGATAATTGCAAAATCTGCTGCCACAAATGTATCAGCTCGATAAAATGAATGTTTGTGTGTCGAGGAATCAAGTGTGCCGCGAAAAAATGAGTCCATCTAACACGAAGATTCACTTTGAAAATAGTGTGCCATTCACTGAACATTTTCAGGTGCACTCATTAAGGCAAAGGGCCAAAATTTTTTTTCAAATGAAATAAAATCGAACGAGGGATGCAAAGGTAGAATGCTTTAGGCTCACAAATTTTTATTATTACTCGATCCTGGCTGCTATCGATATGTAATAGCCGAGAGAAATCACTGAAAGTAGTTTAACTATTCGTTGACCAAATTTTATGTAAGATTTTTTTCGGTTAAACAAAAGTTTCTAAACATGGAAGTGCACATTATTTCTAATTTAAACAGTTTTATTCAGAACATGCGTCTGAATGCCCTTGATAAATTTCAATACGAAGAACTGGGCAAATATTAAAAGTCTTGATTATTTTGGGGCAAAAATGCACAGTTTGTCAAAAATGTTTGCTTTCATGAAACTTATCGCTAAGCATCGATAGGATAAGTGTCGAAAAACATCTCTGGGAACAGTTTGGCATATTTTTGAGAAAATACTAGTTATTTACACTAACTTTATCTTGTTTTGTCTGACACAGTAGCCTAAAAACATTATTTTAGGGGAAGAGTGACAGTCAATTCGAAATTGTAGATAGAGAGTTCAAAGTACTTGATCCTCCACAACTTCATCAAACAGAATTCTATCGGTCAGGAATCAAAGAATATTCGGAAATACATTTTCTTCTGTCAAAAAAAGACAAAAAACGTTTTATGCATGGCATCGTTGAGAGACAAATGAGTTTTTCAAGTTTGTGCAAATTTTTTTGGCGGCACTTTTACGCAATCACGGATATTTCAGTCAGTTAAAACTTTTATGAAGCAATATTAACAAGACATCATTGCAACATATCCCACTCCAAAACCTATAAATTTCAGCTAATTTCGTGTAAACGAAAAAAAGTTATTCATCTTCAAAGTCACCCGGATTTTTTCTGGCCCATACCTTAATGAGTTCACCGGACCTTTGGCTTCCTTGAAAATATGCAAATGAGAATTCCAATAACAAAGAAAAGCAAGAACATCATCGTTGGAAAAATAAAATCAAAATTCTATTTTCGTTCAAGTGATAGACTTGCATAAGGGGCTGTCCATATATTACGTAACGCTCTACCAGGGGAGGGAAGGGGTCCAGAAAAGTATTAACGGGTGCTCGGAAAGTAAAGCGACAAAATTCAAATGTCAACAACCGTTACTTCTCATGACAGATCGATACATGTAACCATTCTAAATTCGAGTTCGAAACACAAATTAGTGATTTACAAAATTTTATGGCTTGATTTACGATGAAAGTTGCTGAAACGGGTGTACTCATACATCGAAAATCTTTTAAAAAAGTCACCGTTCGTCACTTCTGTCAAGAAAAGATTCAACGACAACTTGTATATAAGATAATCAAACGATACAAGGATGGTCTACCACCTGAAAGAGCCCAAAAAAGTGGACGGTCAACGAAGCTAAGTAAACGGCAAGTAACCCAACTGAAAAAATTGGTCAAAAATAGTATTGGAGTGTCATAACGACAGTTGACCCGGAGATTTGGTGTCTCACGGAGCACAATTTGCAACAATTTGCGCAAAGTTACCTCAAGAGGTGCAAAAAACAAAAGGAACCGAAATACACCGATTAACAATTGAATTTTCTATTGGCATTTGAATTTTGTCGCTTTACTTTACGAGCACCCGTTATGCCAGCGCGACGCAAACATTTTGTACCTTACAGTTGTTATTTTACGTCTTATATTGGAATATGGTGTTCCCATTACTGGCTCTGGACCTATGAATTTAGCAGGCATATAGCATTGCCCCTTTGAATAGGTATGGAAACACGCTGAAGGAGAAAGTCCAGAGATCGCGTTTCGCCCGTGCTTTTCCTCATTAGTTTGCCCAGCTTCTTCAGGAAGATCGATGTTTCAGGTCCGATAGCACCGAAGGTTTCAAACGCGAGTGGCGTGAAATTGTAATTATTAAACTGAAACGTGGAAATTTTACTTTAATTTTCGATCACATAGACAAGTAACAGAAGGTCACAGGTTGAGAATTTTTATTTTGAATTATTTTGTCATTGTAATGACGCTCAGATTGAACTCAACTAGAACCGTTGTGTTCTTGAACATATTAGAAGCATCAACATTTCGGCATCCAGTGCCAATCATCAGTCAAGTCATGCACCTTGATATGCTGATATGGGGTGAACTACCGACTATTTGATGTTCTATATGAACAATCTACGGTTAAACTAGGACTAGTGAATTATATCTGAGAATGAATGTATAACTACATCTAACGTCAAAACTCCAAAGTTAATCTTAACTCAAGCACTGAAACTCTTGCTGTGTCATAGCCGATTAGTGGAGGAACCACTATTTTTGTTATGAGGAATAGCACGTTATTTTTTACAATGCTGTGCTTACATTGCATGGAATTGTTCCACGATCAAGCAAAGCTCGAGTAATATATAAGATATTCTCAAAAAACAAATTGTAATTATTCTTCAAGTCAATATAATGATTGTGTTTGGACCGTTCGGCATCATCTGCTGCTGACCCACTAGCACGTGAAGTAGCGTGAAGTAGACTCCAAGGGTCACACCGTCCGGACGTTTACCATCTCTTCGAGATATGCCAAAGGGCTCGGTATCGTTAGGAAAGCCCGCCGAACTAAATGCCATCGAAAAAATCTTGTTGATCTCACCGTGCCGAGGATATTTTCCCTTTGTCTTATTGCACGACAGGCCGTGGTGTCCTTTGGGATAAACCGTTTCGCCACAAACACAGCGGTGCGGCTTACAAATTTTGTTTCCTAATCGGAGAGCCTAGGAGTCCTAATTGATGGGACGAAACTGCTTGGGCCGCTTTGATGATGATTTTGAGGATGACACCAGCAGGCGAGCCCGATCAGTAGGACCACTCGAGGACAAAAGCTCGTTGAAAATTGACTTGGACCGTAACTCGTCCCATGAAATTTGATACCTTTTCAGCTCTTCTTTCGGAGGGGTAACTTCCGCAGGATATTCACTGAGCAACGACAATACAAAACGGTCGAATATGCGGAGCTTTGTGGCAGCTAAAATTTGGTTTGAAAGTTATTCCGACTTGTAAAGTGATGAGAAATAAGCGGGCTGAGCCAAGTAAACTGTTCTCCTTATGACAAGTCCAGCCAAGGACATCGGAAGAGTAGCCTGGGTCCAAGAAGTATCGCTGAATTTATTGTTAGTAGTTGCTTCCAGGGTGTTTCGGTAAAAATCGTTGATCTCGGTCTATTTCTCGGAGTGTAAAAAAGCTGGTGTTGAACGCAGTAGATATTGAAATCTCGGAGACGCCAGGGGGCTTTGCAATATTCGCATGGACGGGTGAATTTCTAACTGTGGAAGACGCCTGCACAGTATTTTCACAGTCTCTAAGCAATTGGTTAGAGAATCGCTGATACCCGCTTCGACGATTGGGGGCACCCAGCAGCTTGAATGATGAGTCATCAAGGACTTTAATGCCCGGAAGTGGATCTTTGACAGAGAAACAGCCAATCTTTCCTGCTAATCTACGCCAGACCAGACCGATGGCAATTGGTCTAAGGTCGCCATTATCTTTGGCTAGGGCGATTAGTGACGCTCCGTAAAAAAAGTGTTGCATAATATATGGACAGCCCCTAACATGTAATAATTTGCACAATTTAAAAGAATCTATGGTGACCTTCTTTCCAATCTCAGAGACTTGGGATTTTGAACTCTACTTTCACCACGGGATAGTTTCGTTTCATTCGACGATATCACGCCCGGTTCAGTATTATGGTGTGGGGCTCAGGCCACAATGGGCCTGAAAGGTAGACTTACATCCAAAGAACTGTCGTGGTTGTTTGTTAGAAAGCTGATTCCCACACAAATTTGGGGAAAATAAATGCTTAGCGACCTGCTGCTTTAGGGTGTTCCTAAAAAACTTACTATTCATAACTCTTGTGTTGTAGAGAGACGTGCACATCGGAGCTGAAAAAAAAAACATTCGGCACACTTCCACTTCAACTAGCTTCTTGTGAGATAAGATCTAAATTATTCACTGACTAAAAAGATTTACAAATTTAATTCGTTAAGAATTTGTTGCGGTAATTTGAATGGATTTATAAAATCTTCCCAATTATTTTCTCAAAATCTCTTAATTTTACGTTATGCAAACCAATCGTTTCTTTGAACGTCTTCGCTTTCATGGTATATGTTTACAGATAAACAATTGAAAATGGTCGTAAATTTAAGTATCTGCGTAACGTCTAAACAATTAACATTTAAATATTTCGCACAGCCCTGCCATTAAATATGTAAACAATACCCACCCGAAATGAAAACAACGCTTAATTGGAAGCGTTCACTTTGCACTGCCATAATTAGATTCTCTGAGGACTATGCTTTTCTTTTTATGAACCTTGCATATCCTAGAGGATGACTATTTCGAAAATACAAGGAAGAAGTAGTAACAACAACAACAACAACAACAACCTCAGAATGTAAATTTCATTTATGATTCATTTGGGAATTTATGAAAGCAAGAGCAAAGCATTGCAATAATCTACTTCTTTCATGGTGTATAGTAGTAGAAGTCTTCCAGAATATAATGAAGGTATACAGCAATATTTTATATTTTGCAAATGGGAATTGAGTTTTGAATGAGAGATTTTTTTGGAATTTACTGTTACTGACTGAAATGGGAATGAGAATGAAGAATGTGGATGAGAGCAATTGTGTATACATAGACCCGGAATGCTATTGTGAAAACTTTTACCCAAATGAAAAACTTGTTAGCAATGACGAATTATTGTTTGAAGAAAACCTGCAATTTTATTATTTTTTTATATGCGGAACAATAAATTTTAAAAATTATATTTTTCATTTTTTTTTTTTCTCTCCCTGTCCTTTGAGATGTAATTTATGGAATTAAATTTTTGTTTCTACTTTTCGAATGGCGATTAATATTTATTTTGTGGAAGACAAGTTGTCTAAATTGATTACACCTAATGACATGGTCGGGGCATTAACATAAAGAATGGTGAGAGTCACTTAGGCTTGGTGTGTTAAACAATTGTTTTGAAATATTCGGAATTTCAGTACCGGATTTGGTGAGCTCCGAAAAAGTGAAATCTGCAAGGAAGGATATTACAGAACTGAATAACACGCAGCATCGTTTTGACCCATCAAATTTCTTAGACCGGTACGAAGAATGCAGTGCTTCGAAAATATTACGTTTACCACGACGTTTGTAACCAGTCGTTTAACCCGGGAGAAGGGGGACAGCTCTACAACACTACAAAGGTCGGGCCGGCGAAAACTTTTCGGGCATGTCACCGGGCGGGCATCGGGCGGCCCGAAAATTTTTTTTGCGGGCAATGTTTTCCCACAAATCTGGAAATAGTTGTCAAACACAGTTGTTGAATATAAGTTGTTGAAAATTTAATTTCCCTTTGATCGCGGCAGTGGAGTGATATTTTTCTTACCGCCCGCCTTCAATTCAAAGAAGAATAAATAGGTAAATACCGCTACTTGTGAACGCCGTGAAGATTCATCGATAGCGGTTACCGCCGGTCAACTTTTTCCTAAACTGAGAGTAAGCGTGAGCAAAAACTTTCCGCCGGGGGACGTATATATACGTGTGCCGTGTTCAAAGGGTTTTCCTAAATTCGAACTTAGCTGTAAAAGAAAAAGAGGAAAATGAGTAAATTCTGAAATCTGATTAGACAATAAAATACATCAACACACCTACCACGTCACGATGCAATTAAAACATTGCTACACTTCAGTGTATTGCTGGTGTGATATATCGAATTTCCTTCTGCCTAAAGTCAATCATTTCCCTCAAAAACATTGGTCGGGCATCGGGCGGGCAGAAAATTTTACGGGCAGGCTTTTAGAATTTCTTCGGGCCGCGGGCACTACGGGCATTTTTTTAAAGAAAAAATCAGGCCTCGGGCCGGGCGGGCATCAGGATTTGGTCCGCCCGCTCACCTCTAATTGAGACTAATTTAAATTGGAAGAGATTCCTATTTCCCATTGTTCATTGATGTCATATAACCGAGGGGTGACGCACTTCATTTATTCCATTTATTCCCAAAATTTTTTTGTTGTTTTTGTGAAATATCTCAACCAAACACATCACAAGTTAGACAAATAAGTTCAAAAATAGGTTTGCACAAATTAAAAATCATTTAAACCATCCTGAGATTAAATTTTATTTTTTTTGGAATAAATGGAATAAATTTATTTATTCCATTTATTCCAATTTTCAACAAAAATTCTTTTAAGTTTTCAAAGGTGGGTTTTTTCACTTTTTGACACATTAGTATGGTTTGTTGTGTGCGTTGCCATCAAAATCAAGTTTATTTGAGATTTTGACGAATTTGAAAAAATTATCATTTATTCCATTTATTCCAATATTTATTCCATTTATTCCCATTTATTCCATTTATTCCCATTTATTCCATTTATTCCATTTATTCCCATTTATTCCATTTATTCCCATTTATTCCATTTATTCTATAAACCGCAGAAGTGCGTCACCCCTCGCATATAACGTTATATTTTGTGATGAAAACGTTCACATATAAAAGAGTCTTTCTCTAGTTTTTCCCGGAACGAATTACTCATCTATATGAGCGAAGCTGACGAGTGAGTGGAGACCGTTCACCCTGGGTTCTCTACTGGAGGTCGCAACACTCAATTGTATAGCCGACTTCTGAAGGCGTTCGTATTTTTTTCACCTGCCTGAGATCTCTGCTAATCTTGCGTACATAAAGAACGTCACTATTCATGCGGTCATGGAGGATTTTTTAGATTTATCAGGTTACACAAATCTTTTGATCCTTTGTCTCCTTCCCCCTTCATCACATAAATCTCTCAAAACCTCTCGGCCCCTACCAAGAACCACATGACTACCCAAGGTAAGCCGTAAGGCGAAGAACTTGGAGGATACTCCTTAGCATAAGGAATTCTCTTAAGGATGTTTTTCATCAGGATAACATACAAATCACCTTGCAATAAAATGCTTTTACCGTATCTATACAAAGTAATAATAGTCCACAATTCTATGGTAGCTCTTTTTAAGCTTCCAGCTTTCTATTCTTTAGAGCTTATCAAGGAAATTCGTACAAGATCTACTGGTTGTGTCATTAGCTTTATATTTGTCCGTATTCAGCATTAATGACGCCACTTGAGAAAAAGGAGTGTTTCTATGAAAAAACATAGATGCAATCGCTTGATATTCGGAGACTTCGTGTCTTGTCTCTGCCATGACATAACTATTGATATTTCATGTATTTCATGCAAATTTCGGTAAAAAAACTTTTAAATGATTTTCGCGATTTTTACCGGTTTTTGTCATTGAGCACCGCCTAAACTCACTCGGATTCGGTAGCACCCATACACACTATTCAGCAGCCTCCAAAAACACAACGTTTTCCACCTGGAGAGCCCAAATTTTCGAAAAGTTTGTCTTCCCATATAATTTTGAACACCCATAATGAACATAGGGATCACCGCTTACCTACCACTCCAGAAAAACTCAAATCCGGCCTTGTCCTCTAAACTGCAATTTTGCCTTTTTGAAAAAGTTCGAAACGTTCGTGCTAAAATTGGAGATTGCGGAAAAAATGCAATTTTCCACGAAAGTGCATTTTCCAAGAATTACAAACAAATTATCTATTTCGAAAGCCTTTTTCAAACTGCTCATTAACGTTGAACAGAACTCTTACTGGTCGCTATACTACCGTCTTGCTATTGTACTCTTATCTTGGTGAATTTAATTATTTTACACCTGCAATAATTATAAACTTGTTCTAACCACAAGAATTTACACCGTTCATTATTATCTGGGCATTTGAATTTGTCACCTCCCCTCGGCGCAAACATTATAAAACAAAGACACATTGTCCCCGAGAGAGAATTTAGAAATGCAATAAATCTTAGCTGTCATACTGCGCAAGGTAACTTTATGGCTTCATTTTAGTGATGCCGACAAATTTTCTTTTTATCATGATTTCAGATGATAGTACGTTACACCTTTATTGTTCGTAAATATTTTTTATTGCACAAAAAAAAATATTTCGTAGTATATCGCCAGACGTCGGTCGTCGTGCGAAAAGTGGATAAACTAATTAACATCCGGATAAAAGATTAAATTTAGTAGATTCCTCGAGCTGACATCATCCATTGGATTGTATCCTTTAAGTCATACCTGCAAAATTGATTAAATGGGCGTCCGGCATTAAAAACTACTTAAACCGATCCTATGCTGGGCGTTGTGACTGTTGCGTAAAACCGATTTCTCAAGACGCATACTATACAATACACAGTGTTAAGTCACCTTTTATTTGTTAATTCCTCTCTTAAAAAATACAAAGAATTTACTACTTTGTTCCCAAAAAAATAATAAGAAAACAAACAACCGATGCTTAAATACACTTTCGGAGTCATAACAAACGAAAATATCTACTACGAAGAGATAATTCCAATGGAATTAAATATTTGTTTTTTATGTAATACGCAGCAGTCAACTCAGAAAACGTTCATTCTGATAATGCAAGCATGTAACTGTAACGCAAAAATGTGCATATAAATAAACCCAAAGAGTAAGTTGTGTGGGGCAGTCCTCAAATTGCGGCACTTTGACTCCCTACCCCCTCGTTGCTTTCAAAGTGATCCCTTAACACTAAGTCGCACTTTATACTTCTACATCTCTTTATTGGTGAATGTAAGTTACTTGCGGAAGGTGAGTACATGAACTTTACGGTAATAGGTATTCGCGTCATTTGGGAAGAAAAGTTTATAAATTAAATTTTCATGTGGAATTTATTGCTCCGAGGTAAAGCTGAGGCCAATAATAGCACAAAAGCTTTCAATTTTCTTCTGAGTGACATGTTTTTCTTTATATTTTAAGGATGCCGAGAGTTCATGAAAATCAATTCAATGAGTTGAGTCATTTTAAGATATCCTTCTAAGAGATCGTTTCGAGAAGCGGGAAAGCTGAAAATATAATGCAGAAAGGCATTCAGGTTTAGTGGGGAAAGGTTTCAGGTGCATTCCAAGTCTTAGCTCTAAAGCAGCAAATTCTGCAGAGGTTGAGGTTTACGTGGCTAGAGAGCGAATTTAGAAGAGACGATAAGATATAGCTGCGTTGTGCGTTTATTATATAGATTCAGGCACAAGTGGAGATGAGCGGGTCGACTTTTTTTCAAAACCCGACCCGGACCGAAACCGACCAAAAAATTTTTTTCGAAACCCGGAACCCGCTACCCCAACTGTAAATCTTTCGAAACCCGACCCGGACCGAACCCGACCCGATTAAATTTTTCGAAACCCGAACTGTTTCGATGCAAGACCCGGACCGAACCCGACCAGATTAAATTAATGTGAGATGAATGTCAAAATTAGATAATCATTTTTAGAAACATCGGGAAAAATCGTATTTCAGTGAGCTCGAAATGTCATTGCTGTAAAGCCGTGAGACAAAATGTTAGCTTTGAGTTTCCCTATACGGGGAAATTAACTGTCACTTTCAATTTAAAGTTAATTGTCTGTTACAATGGTTACAATTGACAATTAGCTTGAAAATCGTCAGAAAATGCATCCTTTTTCTTCTCGTTTGCACTGATTATCAATTGATTCCTATATAAAGTACTTTGTAGCTCATCGAACTTAAAACATAGGGCAAACACTTCGGCATCAGTCTGCGCATATGTCACACATAGAAACAAGCAACCGGAGTGCTCTACTAAAATACTAAAATTAATTTGGCTGTATTTTGGCTGGCAACATTGACTTGAATACAAATGCAGGGGCATACTAAGCCCGACTAACTTCTAGACTATTCTGATTATTCATAAATCATCATAAACAATGATAGATATGAAATTTACATCAGAGTTGCAAAATATGAAATTTACATATGTAACACAAACTTATGTGCAAACTCATAGATTCAATCAGAACAGATTTTTAAGTGAGGTGGGACTTTCTTAAATAATTGTAATGATGAACACCTCACATCGAATGAGTAGTTGTGTTTGTGTTGTTTGCGTGACGCCACCTGAGTTCGTGTGCCAACTTGCTGTTATGACGGCGTAGTGAAGTATACACAACATGTATGATGAAAGTACACACTAAATGCCCGTCACGACAGCATTTTTGGCACGCAGACTGAGGTGGCCCCGCGATACTTTCATCTCAAAACGTAAATGCCAAACTTGCTCTAATTATGATGATTATAATTGAAGTCTTTGCATAGGTGGACAATAGAGCAATTTTTAAAAATGGCAACCACATTTGGCAAGTACAAGTCTAGGATCTTATATTCCTAAATCATCATCAAAATTTATAGACCATTTATTAGTACCTTTCGGTGGGAGGGCTTTATGCCACAACCCCAGAATGAAGAACTATCGTCCACCCTATCTCCCGCCGAGGAAAAATCCCCAAATTTTCCCTAATGCCGTCGTTCTTCAATCCGATTAACGTTCACTATGTTCCTTAGAACCCTCATATCAGAAACCTCCACGTCATGCACGAGATATCCGCGGTCCAGCCAACTCTCACTACCATACAGAGTCGTCGGCCTGAAAATTGAACACGTGCGACCTCAACTGACTGGCCACCGCGTTTTCTTCCTTTCCTCAAATTCCCTCACTAACTTACCATCCCATGAAAAAATATTTCCTAAGAATTTGAATTCAGAAACCTGCTTCAGCTCCTCCCTCCGAGATTTGCCGACATGCATAGACTTAAATTTCTTACACTCGTCTGCATTCAGGATGCCGAATGTGAGGAGTACGTCACATGCGGCATTCAGGCAGTCAATTCCACCCCGTAAATGTCGTGCCCATAAGCGTTACAGGAGTGAAAGTGGGCTGGCAAACTATATATAAAGTTTTGTTCACTATGGAACCAGTTCGATGTGGCGCAACACCGTGCCTTCCAGTTTTATTTGGATGAGACGCAAAAGAATTTCTCCGCTGACCCTTCTAAGTTTTGGTCGCATGTCAGCACTATGAGGAAAACAGTCGATCGTCCTGCTCAGATGCACAGAGGCCCCTTGAAAGTATCAACAATGCAAGGCAAATGCGATTTATTTGCTGAATTTTTTAAGAGCGTTTTCGCAGATTCATCTAACCTGAATGAGTGATAAATCGTTCGACTTGGAGAAGAGAATAGACCTGGGGACATTATCTCTGAGTAAAGATCAGATTGTGAAAGCCCTCAACAAGGTCGGTCCTAACAATATTTCACCGCCTTTTTTGAAAAATTGCTCGGTCTCATTGAGTACGCCGCTGTCCTATATTTTTGATTTATCGCTGACCAATGGAAAGAGTCTTGTGTTGTGCCCAATGGCCATCTTCAAGAAAGGATTTCGTTCCGACGTTACGTGTTACAGAGGAGTCGCAATTCTCACTACATTTGAGAAATTTTTTGAGTCTATGGTATGTGATGTGCTTACTGCTGAGTTAGATGGCGTTATATCAGTGTTTCAACACGGTTTTGTGAGAGGTCGCTTCACCGCTACCAATCTCATGGATTTTGTTACTAAGGCTGTTCGGGTCTGTTGGAGGTCAGATCGATACGAAGTGACATCGGGTGTACCACAAGGGAGCAACTTAGGCCCGCTGTTGTTTCTGATTTTTATTAATGAGATTACGCTGACCATCAAGTCGTCTAAGTTATCGTTGTATGCCGACGACCTCAAGATTTGTCGTCGTGTTAAGTCTACTGCTGCTTCCATTGCTTTGCAGAGTGACTTGTCAGCCCTAGCAATGTTGTGTTTAGACAATTCCCTTGAACTGAACATTCAGAAATGTGTGGTGATGTCTTTTTTTAAGAAGCGCGACCCGATTCGGTTTGTGTATTCGATTGGTCAATCGTCTCTCAAAAGGGTTGCTAAGATCCGTGATTTAGGGATCACGTATACGGAAGATCTGCCGTTCAGCAGGCACATGGACCTGATAATTTCTAAGGCGTACTCGATGTTGGTTTTCTAAAGAGAGTTTGTAGGGACTTTCGGAACGTTGCTGCTCTCAAAAGTGTTTATTTTGCTCATGTGAGGTCACATCTTGAATATACCTCAGTTGTCTGGTCGCCTTACTACTACTTACGACTACTACAGTAGTAAAATTGAGTCCATACAAAAGTAGTTTCTTATGTATGCGCTGAGACGGTCGGTTCAGCGGGATGCGAGGTTTCGTCTTCCCTCATATGTGTCGCGTTGTCAGTCCATTAATATTAGGAACCTATCGCGTAGAAGGATTAATTTGACTGCAGTTTTTGTGTTCGATGTTTTCACCGGTCGCATATGGTGCCCTCAGCTACGTGACGAATTCTGTGTGAACGAATCAGCGAGGCGGCTAAGGAACACGAACTACTTGCTAATAGAGTAGCATCGGGTCAATTATGGTTTGTTTGAACCGGTTAATTATGCCTCTGAAGTATTCAACTTGTTCTCTCATTTCTATGAGTCATCTGTCTCGAGAGATAGATTTCTATCGGCTGTTAGAGGAATGATTTTGCTGAGAGTGAATGGATTCATGTTGTCCGCTTAAACTACTGCAATGACTTTTCAATGAACCTAATCAATGTTTTTTTTTATTACTTCATGTGCCTCGTACGTTCACTCATGTCTTTGGACTATGGTTTGCCTATTATGATATCAAAGCCATGGAGGAATCCCTGGTGGAATAGATTGAATACAGTGTTTCGAAAGGGTGTGAGAAGGTGAATACGGACTCCGACGGGTCGACTACGTGCGTACCTGGCATAGCTTTAGCCGCACGGCCCCCATAGGCGTGGAATTGGGATAGGCCCAGTTAGCGCGAGTATGAAAACTCTACCCAATCGAGATCCTGCATGCAAGTGCATTCCTTCATCACTCTGGGTCGGAGCCGAGACCTATCATAATCTCTACTGCTTTGATGGAATGGCGCCACAAGTGACTACTACAGTTGGGAACTTGCATTCCCGGCACTGCTAGACCTGCTCGAGGCTGTGGTAAATGGTAAATTGCACACAAACCTAGTGCCATCTATGATGTACTAGGGCGGAAACTAGAAGAGGTTAGAATGCCGGTTTGCCCCATCAATGTATTTTACCGGCAGGCATCCCTAGGTCAGTATCCCTAAATAAATTTCAAAATTAGTCATTGAAACGTGATGGAAGTAGATTTTAATGAACAGCGACCGATAGCGGTAAAATTAAATTATGTCTTCATGCAGCCACACAGAGAGAATACATAGAACATAATTGAAATATGTCAACTTCGCATGTTGAAAGCATTGTCACAAATTCAAAAAATATTTTCTTTATCTAATCAACTCGATCTGCTAAATCGTTTTGAAAAATATAAACGAATCACAACATTTTCATATTTAACAACCGCAGTCATGTTTATACACAGTACAATTTAACAACGAAAAACACTGAGATTTTTACACAAGTAACAAATAAGCCAATACAATGATAGAAATCTACGAAAAAAAACTTGTCTCAATATAAAGAGTTTGCCATAATCTTAAAGTTTCTCAGTTCATCAGTTGCTTCTTACAGAACAGTAACATAACATAACAATTGACTGTCGGTGAAAAAAAAAACGATCGATTTACAAAAAGAAAAGTTTACGAATTAAATATTTGGAGAGATTGACAGAGAAATATAAATTTCATTGCAAATTATTGTACAAAGTGATATTGTGATACAGCCGAAATGTTGAAATTGCTTGGTTTCTCCTTGATTCTGGCAGTTATTCAAATCAGTGGTAAGTTTACCATTACGCACTTGTCCAGTCCATCAATCTTTTGTTCGAGATAAATATCTTTTTAAAACACAAGCAGATGATTCTATTTTTGTCGAAACAAAAAATGACAACGACACGTCCAATTGTTATTCAAATTTGGACATTTCAAAAAATTTTTATTTATTAACTCCAACCTGTTTATCAAGAAAAACTGATTTCGGTTAATAGAATTTATGCTAAGAAGTTGGATTAGGATTGAAATGGAAATTAACGGCAGTAAACCGCTATATTGGCTTGGCATTGGATATCATCTGAAATGCAATAAGAGACCTATTTTCTGAAATGATGAAACGGGTGATAAAATGGGTAGGAAAACGTTATTTCTATATCTTGAATTTCGAGTAAAATATACCTGGAAGATACAAACGGAGGATTTACTATGTAAATATATGAATTTTACAGTCAATGAGGGGTTACTCACTTCGTAGATCACTAGTAAGTCACTTGTAAATCACAGTAAATCAAACATTTGTTTAAATGATTTAGTTTGATTTACAAACTCAGACTGTTTTCGTTTAGTGATTCAGAATATTTTAAGTTGATTAGCATAGATTGCTTTGCTTCGGTTTGTAGACACGTTGTTGTAACAGCTACTCTCCCATAGAACAGTTTGGCTATTCAATTTATGGTGTACTTCTGGGACATTCACCTTTCAATGCCCCACTATTAGATATGAGGCACTAAGGGGGATAAAACTGGTGCAAAAATATTGTTACATAAAATTGCAAGAGTAGTTGTGTATTAGAAGAAAGGGGTCGTACACATATTACGTAAAACATTTTTCTCGATTTTTTGACTCCCCCCTCCCCCCACGTCCTGTTGCATCACGTTTAACTTACACTCCCTAAAACATGACGTCACATTTTCGACCTCCCCCCTTACTTGGAAATATATGTCCAGAAGCCGTTCGGCGAGGGTCATTTTAGTAATTTTGGGTTTCTTCATAGCCCTTCTAGCATGTTCATATAAAAAAATAGAGTACCAAAAACGTACAGTGTACCGGTGTCAGCGACGAAAAACACTGTTAAAAATTTTTTGATTAGTGATATGAGCCGAAATTTCTTTGAAAGAAATTTTATTTTTCATATAAATTTGAATAACCGCGAAACGGCTCACTGCACGCCGACTCATCTTCCAAAAAAATATATCGGCAGCTCCGTATGAAAAAGTACTCTATTTGACACATGCCAAACCTATGCACATGCTAGAAGAGCTATGGTTTCTTGTAAATAACTCGATCAAAATAACTCAGTAATTTAATAGAACGGGAATCCTTGCAAGCAGAATCGATTGAACTGATTTCCTACGGGTCCGCGAAGTTTATGTTATGAATGTCTAATGAAAATTTTTCCTTTATATTGGAACAATTACGTGACGTCACGTTCCATGCAGACACCCCCCCTCCCCCCGTCCAATTCCGTCACGTTTTCAGCGACCCTCCCCTCCCCCTCTGTGGGTGACGTAATATGTGCACGACCCCAAAGTACAATGTAGGTTGTTATATTGGTATCACTGAAAATTGCATCATTTTAAGTAGTCGAGATTTTGATGGAAATAGATGACAACCCATTCTATTCACTTGACATTTGAAGCAGACTAACTTTATATGACAACTTTGACATTTGGAGCAGATTATCTTCAGTTCATTATATCGACGCTGCAAGGAAAGTAGATGTCGCAATTTTCGTTAAGAATCATGAGTCGTGTACAACTTCACTTCGGCCACTTGTCTCTGCTAATATGTTAAACGAGACGGTACGGTTGTTGTATTTTTAGAGCAGTATAGCTATATAAATTGACGCAAATAAAATACCATCAAGTAGTAATAGTAGTAGTAGTACATCTACTGTCCTTGCAGCGTCGATATAATGAACTGAAGATAATCTGTTCCAAATGTCAAAATTGTCATATAAAGTTAGTCTGCTTCAAATGTCAAGTGAATAGAATGGCCTACCATCTATTTCCATCAAAATCGCGACTACGTAAAATGATGCAATTTTCAGTGATACCAACATGACAACTTACATTGTACTTTTTTCTAGTACACAACTACTCTTGCAATTTTATGTAACAATATTTTTGCACCAGAGAAATGATAAGTTGGTACACCTGTGCCGAGGTAGAACGCTTATGTGAAAGACAGCTTGACTGTATGGGAGAGAACCAGCCCAATTTTGTACGTAATTCTCTCCCATGGAACCCAGCTGTCATTCACATAAGCGTTCTACCTCGACACAGGTGTACCAACTTATCTTTTCTCTGTTTTGCACCAGTTTTACCCCCCTAACCCCTGGGCGCTAACGGTTTTTTTAAAGTCTGTTCCCAGATAATCACCAGATAATCCAGATAATCACAAAAAAAATTTGCGAAAAAAGTTGGTTCACCCCTCGTCCGTTAGATCCGTGCGCTAACGCCCAAATTTTAAAATTTTCTAGTCGATTGTTCCTCCGCTTAACTGTTTAACCTTATCAGTTTACGTGCAAAAAACCAGTAAAATTAATTAGTCATCTGAAGTCAAAACATTGACACTGCCTACAACAAAATCAGTTTTATTGGCTCGCCAATCCGGTTAAACAGTGATTTGGGTACAACCAGTTTGAGTAGACAAATAGCAGAGGGAAAGATCTTAACATTAAAAAACATTCAAGAATACGACCAGGAATTCTTCATCGCATCAGAGACAAAGATGTGCTCAATAGATGAAAGTATCATGCATCCATCTGCATTTGGAAATTGTCTATTGATTTGTCCCCCAAAACACTTCATGGACTGATGACATGACTTGATAAGGAACATCGAGAAACCTTGTGAATTACGTAATGTTGAAAAAAATAAGTTGGTGACACAATAAGAATATCCATGCGGTGAATAATCAAAATGTATCTAATTTTCAAATTGCTTCTCCAAAATATGTATCTCGACGATGATGATCAAGGAAGTAAATGGAACTCATTTCGCTTTCGTTCATATAACGGGCGCTATGTCATGATAATTAGTTAATTTACGGTAATAGCGTCTAATGAAAATTAATTAAATTATTCAATTTGAAATCGTATACAACAAAAACAAAAACCGTAATCGCTTCTTCTCGGGTTATTGTTATCGTATAATGCTTTTACGATTTAATTTTGCAATGTTTCTGGTTACATCGTCCGTCCACAAGTTCAATGATATGAACTTGAAAATTTAAATACAAAAAAATCTCGTAAATTATAAACAGCTAAAAGAATATTTTTTTTACTGTTACGAGTTGAGAGGATTTTCGTTATTTATGAGTGAAAGGGAATATTAGATTACAATGACGAAAATAAAGTGTACATAACTTGGGGGAAAAAATAAGTTAAGGCTTTCGTCAGGTGTGAGTTGCTAGTCTTCTTTTCGTTTTTTCGTTCATTCCGTTTTCCTTGCTATTTTCGTTATAAAGTGTTTAAGATATTGCCGTGGAAATAATAATTTTGTAAATTTATGTCTTTATGATATGATGACATGAAAGTTACATCTCCCGGCACACAATGCGCCTCATAGAAAATGTTTTAGCTTCTTTGATATTCTCTTTTATAGGATTATCGAACGAATGAAATTTGATTTCGAAATTTAAACCAACTCAATTAGTCTCGTTAAAGGAAGATATTTGAAAAGGGGAATTATGTACATATCACAGAACTACACGTCACCTCTGTACCCTGTAATACCTAACACCACTGGCTTTACAAACCCCTGCACTTCTACGCAGGGTCGGACTGATCAAATGGGCGATCGTGGCATTCCACGATGGGCCTTTTGCTTTTTTCGACCAACCAAAATTTCATTAGGAGAGATGGTCCTTTTTTCATTCCTGCAACATTTTTTAGAACGCAAATAAAAAACTTAAAGAAATCTTCGAACGATTTGTGTGAATCTCACATTACATCACGTTTCCGATTCTTCCAGTCTAGTAATTTTCTGTACTTTTCTTAGATTGTGTAATATTAGCTTCAAAAAGCGTTTTAAAAATACGAAATTGGTAAATAAAGCGTAAAAAAGTTTCGCTCACTCCGCTCGCGATCTTACGACTTTACAAATATGAAGTATAACAAAAAAATATCACACAATGTGCGAATAGTGAAATAAAGTCTAATCGCACAATCTGCGAATAGCCATAATACAATGTACGAATAGTCATTATATGGCTATTCGCACATTGTGCGATTAGACTTTATTTCACTATTCGCACATTGTGCGAATAGCCATATAATGACTATTCGCACATTATGCAAATAGCCGTATAAGGACTATTCGCACATTGTACGAGTAGTCATGTGAGAGCTATTTCACAATATTACATAGACAATAAAAATAAATGCAACTTGCACGCAGAGAGAATGGTCACAGCGCAGTGCGAATAGTCTCTTTATAGTACTATGGCTATTTACCCTCATATTATTCTCTCAGTAGTTGTTAAATCAACTAAGTCAAAATGGAATGTGTTTCGTTACTCACCTAGTCTTCGTGACATTTAGTAAAAGGAAAAATTCCTAAGCGTCGTCGTCATCCACCTAGTTTTTGTGACACTTTGCTAAAGGAAAATCTTCCGAGTTTTGTTAAACACTTAGGTTTTTGTGGCGTTTCATTAAAGCGAAAATTCCCTAGTTTTCTCAGCTACATAGTTTTGTGGCATTTCGTAAAAGGAAAAGCTTCCTAGTTTTGTTGGCCACATAGGCTTTTGTGGCTTTTCATTAAAGCGCATATTCCCCAGTTTTGTCAGCTACACAGTTTTGTGACATTTCGTAAAAGGAAAAGCTCACTAGTTTTGTTGGCCACATAGGTTTTTGTGACATTTCGTAAAAGGAACAGTTCCTAAGCGTCGTTAACCACATAGTTTTTGTGACATTTCGTAAAAGAAAAAGCTTCCAAGTTTTGCTGGCCACATAGGTTTTTGTGACATTTCGTAAAATGAAAAGCTCCCTAGTCTTGTTAACCACATAGGTTATTGTGACATTTTGTAAAAGGAAAATCTCCCTAGTTTTGTTAGCTACCCAGGTTTTTGTGGCATTTTATTAAAGCGCAAAATCCTGGCTTTGTCATCCACCGGATCTTCGCGACGTTTCGTAAAAGGTTAGCCTCAGCTTCGTTATAAACTTAGGTTTTAGTGACATTTTGTAAAAGGAAAAGCTTCCTAGTTTTGTTGGCCACCTAGGTTTGATTAGTCATCTAAGTATCAATTTGAATTTGAAATTGGCTCACCTACTAAGAGGAAAAACCTTGCAAGCATTTTTATAGTTTAAATTTTCTTCTTCATTACACATTACGACAACATGTTATTCATTATAAACAAACTCAGCAAGTACTTTTCGTCGATCTGCGAATAGTCCTTATATGGCTATTCGCACAATGTGCGAATAGACTTTATTTCACTATTCGCACAATGTGCGGAAAGCCTTTTCGAAAAAATATGGCCCTCGTCCAGGTTTTCTATGTTTGTTTTAGAGTAAAATTTGTAACACTTATTATGGGTGGATGGCACTAGAACTTTCCAAAGTCGAAAAAACAGTAATTTTTTTGAAGGATCTATAAGTCGCGAATAGTTGAGGATAACAAAGCAGAATATATGGGGAGGTTTTTCGATTTTTGTTTCACTAGAAGACTTGATGACTTTCCAATATGGGCCTGATCAAAAAACATGCCCCGATTAGGGTCTCATAAAACTCATTTCGTCCGATGGGCACTCGGGTCATCAGTCCGGCCCTGTTTCTACGCCTGTTGTCGACTCCGTTATGATTGGAGGAACTTGTTTATGCAAATGCTGTCGCTAACTGGATCCTTCAACTACTGTATAACTGTCGTTATATGTTCCTCTTCTCAGCAAAAGAAACTGTCGGTGTGTGGTTGTGGGTAGAGTAACCTCCTACACTCATAAGACTGATTACGCTAGTGGCTTAAAACTCGAGCTAATGCGTAAAAGGCATTGTTTTGAACTAAAGACTTCGGAGATTATGAGATAAGTCGTGATGTCAGCCATATTTGTTTACGTTTTTATCATATACTCATAGTCATATAGCGACTCCGTGCAAATTCGCGATCTTATTGCAAAGTTTGTCATATAGTTATTACTAACGCCCTCAGCAATGAAAAGAATTTTGTGGTATGGATGGATCAATTCTCTCAATGTAACAATAAACGCTTGGAGAATAGCCACTTCGTAGGGCTAGATGTAATTACTGCCCCCGGGGTGCAAGTAGTACTTTTGTTCTACAAATGCTATTCGCCTTCGAATTATGGGCTCTAACAACACTGTGGCTATTCGCCCCCAAGTCTAACCCGTCTAGACGAATAACATCTTCTTTTTCTTTCTTAGCCTTTATTGTATCCACTGCTGGATGTAGGTCTCCTCCATAGATGGTCACTTCTCCCGGCTGTCTTCGGGTATTATCTTAACGCTAGGTAACGCTAGGCTGACCCCACGATGAATAATACGGAGCTTGGCCGGAATATTTAATTTTGTGTAAATGCCAAAGTGTTCAGTGTTTTGTGCTATCGCCAAAATTTTTATTTTGTGCTATAAATTGTGATTTATTCTCGTGAAACTGAAGTGAAATGATTGAACCGCATCAATAACCGCATGGTGAATATGCAATTTGTTACGTATTGTTTGTCGTGAACGTGTGAAGGCGGATAATCATTTCACTTTTAATTTTGTCTGTAATTCAAGTTCAGGAGTCAAGCTACCGTTCATGGTATGTTTGGAAGCGCTGAAGTAATTTGGAAACGAAGAATCAATTTATTTCCGCTTTGCATGAATTAGTTGCTCATTGATTGTTTTCAATGGGCATGCATACAATAGCAGTGTTCAACTGTCAACTATCTTCTTCGTCTTGTTCAGCCTTTTATATAGCTGGATGTAGGCCTCCCCTTTCTCCTTTCACTTCGAACGGTCCATTGCCACTTGTTGCCAATTCGTGCCTGCTGATCTATTAATGATATTGGTCCATCTCTCTGGTGGTCTGCCTATAGGTCGTGTTGTCGGTGGTCTCCAGTTCATGACGGTTTTGGTCCAACGCTCGTCTGTCATTCTCGCAATATGTCCTGCCCAGTTCCACTTAAGAGACGCTATCCTTTCCATTACATCAACGACTCTTGTTTGTTTTCGAATCCATTAATTCGTCATTTTGTCCCTGAGCGAAATTCCAAGCATACTTTGTTCCATGGCTCTTTGTGCAACCATTAATTTGTTTTCTGATGCTTTGGTAAGGGTCATGGTTTCCGCTCAATAAGTCAGTACTGGAAGAATACACGAATCGAATACTTTCCTTTTCAGGCTGTTATTCAGTTTGCTTTTGAAGGTTAGTTTGAGCTTTCCGAATCTTCCGAATGCACCTCAGCCCAGTCCAATTCTACGTCGTACTTCTGCCGTTTGATTGTCCAAGCCCAGTTTCAACTTGTGGCCCAGGTACACATAGCTGTTGACTCTTTCGATGACGGTGTCTCCAATCTTTACATCTCTGTCGTCGTCCATGTTCGTCATGATTTTAGTCTTTATAAACTCATTTTGAGACCTATTTTGCTTGACTTTTCATTCAACTGTTGTACCATGACTTGGACTTTTGATCTAGACAATTGCCATTAGAACGATATCGTCAGCAAAACGAAGGTGACTCAGGTACTTTCCATTGATGTTAATCCCCATCTTACTCCAGTTTAATTTTTTAAAAACATTTTCTAGAGCTGAAGTGAATAACTTCGGAGATACTGTGTCGCCTTGCCTCACACCTCGTCTGATTTTGAATTTAGATTTTTGAATTTTCACTACATGACGTTGCATTCCACTCTGCAGTCGTCAACTATATTTCGAAGTAAATCAGTCGAATCGAATTTGCTCTGAACTATGTTTTGCACGTGGGTGAATCGGGCGAATGTTGTTGCTTTGTTACTTTGCTTGTGTTATGGTGCCCGCTGGGTCATCCCTCAGCTCTGTTTGTGGAACGAAGGTTTTTGCCGCGGTTATGGCTCCCTAGCAAAGATATGCCAATCAGTGAAGACTCTTTGGGCTACATAGCAGTCCCCTCTTGGAAAGGGTGCAGAGTCTCCTGCACAGAGTGCAGAGTCTCTTGGACAGGGTTTTCGTGTGGAGGACAGGTCCTTAGCAGGACTTCTTAAAGGATTTTTATGATGACTGGGTAGCACAAAGGGTCCATTAATCTGTGTGCATCGATCAGAAATGGTCGGCCCTAACCGAAAAATCTAAAAAACGCTTCATATAGAGTAGGTCGAAGACAGCTAGGCGCTATCAAGATGGTATAGTACCTCAGCATGTTGGCGGATGATCTCAACAGCAAGAGACAACGCCAGCATGCAAAGTCCGAGTCAGAAGGACTACCATCACTCACCAACCCGCATTGGCCAGCGTAGTATTTTAACGGCTAAAAAAACCCCAAAGATGAATAGCATCTACCGACAAAAAAAGAGTAAATATAGAGAGGTCAACAATTAAAGAAAAGAGTAATTGTAAGGAAATACAAGAAAATGCGAAGAAATTTCCCCATTCTGTCGTTCGCAAAAAAGGTTCATTTTCCTCAACGCATGCGGCGGTACGATCGACTTGTTTTTATTGGCTTCTCTTAAGCCGGTGTAAAAACGTGAGGATTTAAAAGAAGTTAGTTAAGAAATCTTTGGCGCGAAAATCGATGCGAGCGTGGAGATGGAATTTCGGAACAGTTTTCTTGTCGTATGTTACAAGTCTCATCAAATGAAAGTCAACATAGAAACAGTTAAGCAGTTCCGCTTTTTTTGCGCTTCGTTTAAAAAAAAGTCTTATGTTGTCTGAAGGCTAGTAATTTGATGTAATTAATAGAAGAATCAAATGTTTACAGCACTAATTTTCAGAACGTCAAGACACCTTTATTGGCTAATGCATGAAGCTTTTATGTTTGCTGTGAGAGGCATGTATTGAGATATAAAATAAAATAATAAAATGAATTAACTCGCATACATGCGACGACGACGACGACGTTACTTACACTTGATTTTATCTTCTTTTTCCTTCATAATAATAAATAAACATGTTTGTATAGGTAATCCTAAACCCAGCACGTTTCTTGTTTAACAAGTTTTTGGGAGTGTTGATTGGATTATTGATTGATTTTCAATATAATTTGTAAGACATATGATACAAAGTTTTGTTTCTTCAATATTTAATGATCTGTTCTTTTGTTGCCAACAATTGCATGAATTAAGAACTTACCTCACCAATCGACAACTGAACTGAACTGATAAATAATTAAATAAATTGACATCACAATATTTCATTGAAAGTGTATACAAAGCAAATTTATTTCGATGTACAGAAAAGTTTATGTTTCTCCGATTTCTGTAGTTAGTTTCTCGTCGATTGGCGTCTTGTATTCCCATGAACTTTGCCTCATATTTCAACAATAGAATTTCATGGAATGGGGTGGCATTTAAAATGTAAAATTTCCGAAAGAACATGGAACCCAATATCTCTTTCGAAGCAACTTTGCATTATCGTTTATCGCTTTCATAAGTTTGTAGTGAAAAGTATTGGTAAAAGATATTAAACTCGTATCAATATTGTCTTGACACACAGAGTTCCCACTACCACGACAACATGACTGACCCGGGCTATAGATTCCAGAGGGACGACATTGGGTAGATGTAAGCGGTCATTCTGTATAAGAGGAAGTTTTTGGTTTGGGCAATGGAGAATATTTAAGCTACAGAAATTCCATTTGGAGTTCGATCAAAGGGACGGCCGACAAGGAGAACTTTCATTATTCTAAAATATGATGATGAAAGTTCCTCATTCTTAATTTAATTTAAAAATACTAACAGCAAAAAGCCTACTGACATTGTGCATAAGTCATTGAGTTTTTATTATGTTCAAACCGAGAGTAGAAAGTTAGCCCAGTCGACCCGTCCGTCGGAGCCTCCAATCACCCTTGCACATAATAATCGCTCACGTATTTGTCCTCGTCCCTTCTTAAAACAACTGACATCAATTCGAGTGACGATTACAGCTTTGAAACGCAAAAAAAGTTTTTGGAATTTCTGATTAAAAAATGCCGGACCCCCCAGTCTTATAGTTTTTCTGTTCTTTCAGCTTTCATAACGCAAAAATTTGACTTTATGGCATGTATGGCGTATTTTTGTACAGGAAATCAAATTTTCGCGTATGAAAGCTGAAAGCGTAGAAAAATTATTATATTGGTGGGTCCGGCATTTGTGACGCATTTTTTTAATCAAAAATGAAAACGTTCTAAAAACATTTTTTGCGTTTCAAAGCTGTAAGCGTCACCACAACTGATATCAGTTGTTTTGGAAGAAGGGACGAGGACTTGCGTCACGTTTCCCTTTTAAAAAGGGTTTTTGTTGTGATATCAGTAGTTTTGGAAGAAAAGAGAAAACAAATTTTGGAGAAAAAATTTTCGGCGAAAAAAATATAAGGCGAAAAAAATTTCCAGCGAAAAAAATTTCTGTCGAAAAAAAATTTTAGGCGAAAAAAAATTTCCGGCGAAAAAAATTCCGCCGAAAAAAAATTTGTCCCCTCAACTTCTTCTACAACATATCAAAAGTTTTTTTTGAGCCGCCACCGCCACCAAACCGAAACGCGGCGACTACTACTTCCATGGCCGAAAATTATCCCCTCAACTTCCTCTACAATATTTCAAAGGTCTTTTTTGAGGCGCCGCCACCACCGAACCGAAGCGTGGCGGCTACTACTTCCATGGGCGAAAATTATCCCCTCAACTTCTTCTACAACATATCAAAAGTTTTTTTTGAGCCGCCGCCGCCGCCGCCGCCACACCGAAGCGCGGCGGCTACTACTTCCATCCCCCCAACTTCCTATATATATATATATATATATATATACATTTATTCAAAACACTGACATTACAATAATGTTTGCCTTTGACACAGTATACTCGTCAATAAGTTGAAATCAATTCTAGTCCATTGTTACTACTTAAGATCGTGTTGGATCGTAAGTGTGATTGTGTAAGATTCGGCAACTTCCTCTTAATATCTCAATTATCTACTATTTCTTCAATAACTGAATTATTAATTTTGAATTGTTTGCAAAATTTGATGAAAAATTTTGGAATCGTTTATCTTGCGCCTAATAGAAGTCCGATAACTTGTAGCTCTTTCAATTTACATTTAATGTTGATGTCTGGAATGCATGAAGTATTTAATCTTTGTTTTTCCTCATTCACTATTTGCGCGTGACTTTGATTTCCTTCAAACCGAATTGTTGGATCAAGAATGAATCCGTTTCTCGTTTGGTTATGAAATACAATAAGATCAACATAACAAAAGTTTTTTTTTAGCCGCTGCCGCTGATTTTGATGATTGAAAGACACTTCGCCTTAGAATTTTCCGTAGAATCCAGGAAAAATAATTTCCGGGGGGTACGTCGCAAGGGGGGGGGGGAAGTCAAAACATAGCTGTATATATGGTTCCGCAGTCTACGAAAAAAATTTTTCTTAATTTTTTGTTCGTGTGTGGACTTGCGTCACGGGCGCATAGCTACCGCGCGCCCATGATACACGAAACAAGAAAAAAAAAGGAGTCGATGTTTTAGAACATTAAAGACGTATATAACAATAGTTTACAAGGGATTAAATTCAAGCGGCTGACAACAAAAAGCCATTCGCCATTAATACATGGCCTGAAAAATTCATAGACCTAATTGGTTGATTCACTTGAAATTTCGACAACAATTGAGCACGTCGAATACAAACATTGCTGTCAGGTTGAACCTTCTTCGATCCCAACCGATTTACAACGCGAATGGTAGGATGGACGAAAATCAGCGTCGCGCCTCACTGATCTCCTCAGCGCGTACATTATGAACTTCTTTTGTATAGACTCTATCTTATCGCTGTAATTCTGGTAGAAGCACGACCAGACGATGAGAGCGTATTCTAAATGTGATCTAAAGTGGGCGATGTATACGTTCAGCGGAAATCTTTACCTATTCTCTTGACAAATCCCAACATTGAGTATGCTTTTGCCACAATGAGATCCATATGTCTGTTAAAACACAGAGATTCGGTAAATGTTACACCAAGATCACGTATATCCGTTACACCTTCAAGGGACGTACCCGCAATAGAATAAACGAAGCGAAATGGACTGCGCTTTCTAAATAAGGACATGAATACACATTTACCGATGTTCAATTCCAGCGAATTATCTACACACCATGAGTTTTAGCGTTCAAGTCGTGTTGCAAGGCGAGACAATCCCTAAGACTTCTTATCTCACTGAACATTTTAAGATCGTCTGCATATAACGAGAATCTTGACGATCTAAAGGTACTCGTAGCATCGTTAATGAAAATGAGGAACAAAAGGGGGCCCAGATGACTACCTTGTGGTATCCCTGATGCCACTGCATAACTCTGCGATTTCCAACCCATTTTCTTCACATACTGAGTGCGAATACACAAAAGAGACTAGATCCAGTTTAACAGATGGGAATTCACACCGAGTTCCTTCAATTTACACAGCAGAGAGCTAAGGCGAACAGGCGAACCCTATCAAAGGCTTTCCGCACATCGAAAAATCCTGTCAAAAGTTGAAAAAATCTTTAGAAAATCAGCAAGAAATTTTTAAGTCCCTAATATCGCAAATTTTTCAAAGAAATTCGCAATTTTTAATGGATTTAAAGGAAAAAAGAATTTAAAGAAATTTCTAAAAAATGACAAAAAATCTTTGTTTTTATGAAATCATGTCACACCATTTTTGAGAGATGATGTCTTAGATGTCGAAGTGAAATTACCGCTAGTGCGGTAATTCTGTTTTAACTTCCTTTTGTTCCGAATATGACTTGGAGTAACACAAATACCTTCAAAATGAATTCATTATATTTTCTTATTTTCATTTTGTTTTCTCGTCTTATAATCGATCTGAATTATGTAGAGCTTTTTTGAGAAGTGGGAGCTCTGTAATGGGAATAGAAAACATTAGGTCGGTAATTACACTTCAGTCGTTTATATTGATGGATACTGAAAACTTTATTATTTCCGAGACTATTTCTACCAGATGGCATTGAAAAAGTATGTTTGACAACTTACTCGTTTGTAAGAGTCGAGGGGGAAACGACTCAGGAAAATCTTGTCACAATATCCAAAAAAATCCCAAATGATCCGGCAAATCATAAAAAAATTCATAAATCTTAAGAATCTTGGAAAAATCCAAAAAATCTTAAAAAGTCATAGAAATCATACTAATCTTCGAAAAATTCCTGAAAATCTTAAAAATTTTCAAAAATCTTGTATATCTTAACAGATACGAGAAGTCTTTAGACATGGAATGAGAGAAAACAATTGACTACTTTAATGTTTTTGTTGCTATATCGCAACAAACGTTCAGACAAAACCAGAATTCAACGGCTGCATTAACATCTTTATAGTTCACATTCATTCGAGCTTTCAGAAAATAAAAATTCCTTTTAAAGGAACTGAACTACTTAATTAACTTAACTGATCGGGCGCCTAATTTTGTTTATATTTTTATTTCCCATGGCCCAAAAATGTAACCTTAAGTTTCCGTGTGATTCAGTAGAGCAATTTTTAGACCCGTACGAAGAACGAAGTTCTTCAAAAAGGGGTCTTGTCTTATGCTTTTACCAAGACGTTTGTAACCACCCCAATTTCGACCCAAGGCCAAAGGACCGCCGAGCTAGGGCAGTTTAAGTAGTTTCTGGTCTTTTGTACATAACTCGCGTAAATCTTCTCCGATTTTTATAAATTACCGTTTATTCGAAAGGTTCAAGCACGCCCGAAATTTTATAAGTCCGTGAACTCATCGATCCTAAAACTGAATCTCTACTTGGGCCAACTATGTTTTTACTACATAAATCGGGTAAATCTTGTCCGATTTTCAAAATCTTTTTTCTCCTGAAAGATAATTGAAAGAATGAATACCGAATTGAACTTAGGCAAAATCGGTTAAAAACTTTCGAAGCTACGGTCGAAAAAGTGGTCAAAAAGGTAGTTTTTCGTAGGTTGGTGGAACTTTTTGACTTATATCTCCGCTAAATAAGAACAAAAAACCCTCTTGAAGGTTTTAAATTAGTGAAAATCTGTCGAGTGGTTCGAGCTGGAGAGTCCTCAGTTTGGGCCCAACTCACGCTACGCGACCCCACACGATATTTGGTGGTTTGTCGTGAATATTTCTTTAATGATGAGGTTTTTTGTGCAGTGTTTTTGAGAAAGCATATGCGAACATATTGTTCAGGGAAGTATGGATCAGAGGCCTCTCCTAAGTGCTCTAGGTCGGTTCTAAGATCCGCCCTAATGCAAATTTTTTTCAATTTTGAGATTTTTTTAAGGATTTGGAGAATTTTTGCGCCATTTCTTCCAACGGGTTTTTCAATATTGCCCTTTCGGCAATTTCCAATCCAATTGAATGTCGACGTAATTTCATACACTTAAGAGTTTAGGCAACATTTACTTAGATACGTTCGAATATTTTTGCAACATCTATTCTGATGCGTACGGGTATCCTATGTTTTAGGAGGGACTTTCGATTAAAAATGAAAAATCAAAATCAACTTGAATAGTCATAGCAGATAAGCTAGAACAACTATATTATATGTTTTGGAAAGCTGTAGATGTTCTCTTTCTGAATCACATAATACTTTTGTTCTAGCTTATCTGGTGCCGGACATATTCGAAGAGAAATCTGAAAAAACAGAGTTCGTTAAAGAGAGGTTTTACTGTATTTTTCTACGGCTAAGTTATGTTCGCGACGTGAACGCCCTCAAGAGCATCTACTTTGAGCATGTCCGGTCCCATTTAGAATGCGCTTCGGCCGTTTGGTTTCCGTACTACCAGGTCCATGATGATAACATCGAGTCGATACAGAAAAAATTCTTGATGTACGCATTACGACACGCGGTTCGTAGGGACGAGAATTACCGCCTTCCGCCATATGTGGACCGATGCATGTCATGGAGACTCTGTCCCCTAGGAGGCTAAATCTCAATGCAATGACTGTATTCGATATTTTGAGAGGTCGCATTGACTGTCCCAGTTTGAGGTCGAAATTCAGAACCAATATGCCGACAAGGCGATTGCGTGGTGCGCCGTTTTTCTTGTTAGATAGCCATCGAACTAATTACGAACTATTTGAACCAGTGAACAGCATGGCCAGAACGTTCAACATGTTCTCACACTGTTATGACGACATTGTGACGCGTCACCGGTTCCGCTCGAGAATTTGTTCACAGGTAGTGACTGATTCAACACTTACGAACTATGGGTTTTTGTTTTGTGCTCGTGATTATCATCATTATGTCTCATGATCTAACAAATTTTCTTTCTTTATGTTCTAAATGAATCACACTATTTTAGGGAGTTGTTTACCCCTCGGTAAGAGTCAACTTGGAGTTTTATTTGTATGAAATGTAAATTACTTTCTAACAACGACTAATCGTATCTTCCGGAGTCCGTAATTAATTTTACTACATTTTTACATACGAATGTTTCATAATTTGTTTTTCTTTATTTTCCGTATTTTTTATGCGCAAGAGTGTAAGCTGCTGAAGCTGAAGTGCTATTCATACAGAATGCTAACAACATTACATTGTACCTACCACAATGCACTATACGCTGGAAAACACATTGTCATCACAATAGAATACAAGTGAGAACTACTTTAGCTCTCAAATCCGATTTTGTTCTTTTCTAAAAATTAAAAAGGCAAAAACAAATTTTGTTGAGACGTATGCTTTGTACTTTTATCCGAAATCCTATAACATACTTTTGATTTATTTCGTCTGTAAAATGAATTGCTCTCTGGACAGGAGTGGAGAATCACTTTGTTGAAAATCACTAGGCAACAAATATATTAAATTTTGTGTAGCAGTTGTAAAATCGAAAAGCTTAGTACAGTTTTTCTTCCTGAATCGGAATCAGGACTCCTTTTTCGTCCTAGGACGTCTAGATTCAGATATATTCCAATTTGAAGTCGTACGAAAAACGTGTTGGTGCGAGCGAGACCAATGGAGATACACTCTTCTCTCTCGCGCGCCAATTCATTTCCCGTAAGACTTCAAATTAGAATATATCTGAATGTAGACATCCTTGAAGAAAATGGAGTCCTCATTCTGATTCAGGGAGGAAAACTGTCCTAAGCTTCTCGATTTTACAATTGCTACACAAAATTTAATATATTTGTTGACTAGTGAATTTTTTTCTAATAAAAAGCTCAAAAAATTCATGAAGCTTCATGCGAGCTAGACCCCATCCCTTGATTTGATAATTTCAATTTGTGACTCATCGGAAGAATGAATAGAATCTTCACTTAAAGACATAAATAAAAAAAGATGCCAATGTCGTCATTTGAACCTCACAAACGAAAAATATTAAAATCTTTCCGATTAAAAGCAAATTCATCATTCCTGATAAAATGACTCAAAGATGAACAAATGTTTTTATGGAAATAATTAATTTTATATTTCATTTATAATCCGTTTACCTAGACATGTTCTGCAGCGCGCTTTTAAATTGTTCGTTTTTCGTATTGTGATTTCATGATTTTGATGACTACAGCAGGAAAGATTTTTTTCATTTTTAAATTAGCAACAACGCAACAGTCACGTCTTTTCAAAAAACATTTTTTTTAAGATTCTTACAGAATGCTATACAATGAAATTTAAAGGTAAGCAACACATCAATCAATTTCTCATTTCTTGGTCAATTCTTTTAGACCTGTACGTCGTATGTAAGTCTATAGAGTTTTCTATAAGTTTATGAGAATACAAACTTCGATCCCATAGTTGCTGGGTTTCATTGAAGATCAGCAAAAAAATCGGTATGTTCTCCTCTAGCAACGCTAGTAAATCCAAAGATCTTAATAAGGTTCTGTCCAATAAATACATTTGCGGTTTATGAGTACGAACTCAAAATAAAAACGTGGACGCCATTTATAAATGATAATAATAATCCGCCGTTACAACCCGTCCGAATCAGAGGCTAGATCATTTTATTTACCAGTTCCGCAATTTTTGTGAGTTTTTTCTTCACATGAATTCTCTTAGAGATCCTTTCGTTACCGACGTTTTTACTGTGTCAGTGGTAAATTGCACACAAACCTAGATCCATCTACGATGTACTATGGCGGAAACTAGGGGTGGGCGGGTTGCCCGAAAACCGAATAAAGCCAGAAACACAAAAAAAGCCCGACCCGATCCCTACCCGACCCGATCCCTACCCGACCCGATCCCTACCCGACCCGGACCCTACCCGACCCGAACACTACCCGACCCGAACCCTACCCGACCCGAACCCTACCCGACCCGAACCCTACCCGACTTGAACCCTACCCGACCCGAACCCTACCCGACCCGAACCCTACCCGACCCGAACCCTACCCGACCCGAACCCTACACGACCCGACCCAAACCTGAATTGCTTTTCACGTGTTCGGTTCGGGTTGGGTTAGGGTTGAAAAAAGCTCGGGAGGGTCGGGTCTGGGTTTCTTTTTCGTCAGGTAGTGTTTCGGATTTTCAATAAATTTTCAACTCTTTATTTTCCAAATAAAAGCAAGTCAACAATAAATTGTTACTATTCTTCATCATAACATACACTCTACTCAACAATCACACCCAAAGATAAGCTACAAGGTATGCATTGAATAATGAATATCATTATTATCAAGACGAAAAGAAATCTTTCTCTTGAAGCAAATATAGAAAATTTCATTATAAAACTGGCTTAGATTTAGTCACATTTCAATGTAATCTTTTCAAGAAAACTTATGAAACGTTCTGCATTGTTTCAAACAACTAGCTACCCAAGTAGTGCTTGAAATTAAAGTCGAATTTCGACTTTAAATCGGGGTGGAGTCGCATCGGGTTTCATATTTTTCTACTCGGGTCGGGCCGGGTTCGGATTTAAATTTTGAATTGTTTTCTGGTCGGGTTTGAACTTTAGTTCAAGTTCGGGTCAGGCTGGGTTTCGGAAAAGCTCGACCCGTACACCTCTAGCGGAAACTAGTACGGCTTAGAATTCCGGTTTGCCCCATTAATGTGTTTTACCGGCAGGCATTTTTTGGACCACATGCTTAACGTGAATTTCGAACCAAACTTAACGGTACCAAGCATTTTACCATTAGGATTTCTTCTGCTGCTAATTATATCTCCGTCCAAAGCTAGACTCGGATATTTGTACACAGAATTCCGAATAAGGGTGACGTCATATTTGTCATTCTTCTGTGTACGATTCGTTGCGGCACCAAATTCAAAACTATGAAGCCTGTGTGTGACTAGGAACGTTACTTTCATGCTATACATTGAATAAAAATCCTAAACAGAATTTGTCCCCACCAGGATTGAACCCGGATATTCTCGGTAGAAAGCCAGTACGTTACCACTGAGCTACCCCGTTCCCATTAACGCCATTAACACTCCTTTTGTTCTGTAAATTGTCAATGCAAATCTAAAGATAAGCGCTTCGGCCTTATGATCAAAGAGAGCAACCTTCTCTTTGATCATAAGGAGCAGTAAAAGTTTTTTGCATATCTCAGCGAGGTAGACACGAAAAATACTCAATACAGTACAGTACTGTACCTGTACAGTACAAAAACAAAGGGATTAATAAATATGAGAGAAAATCATTCGGAGTCCTAAGAGAAAATTTCGTCCAAGCAATAATTTTCATGAATGCTTGTTACTCTCTGTTCTTTGAATGTTAAACGCTGTTCTCTGATTATTTCTCTTTAAAAGTTGTAAAAATTGTAGAGGTAACATCGAAGAATTTGCAGATTAGCGTGCGTACCTAGCATTGCTTTAACCGCACGTCCCCCATGGGCATGGAATTGAAATACGCCCAATTAACGCGAGTCGCCGAAGTGACTCTACCTATATGCGGCCCGAAACTCTATCATCTTTCTACTGTATTTTTGCCTACCTGGTTGCCCAGGAAGGACTAGGGGCGCAGTTACCCATTTCCAAGCGCAAACTGTTCTGACGCAGTTCACTATGTACCACAGCCCCTGCGTTGCAGCGCCACTAGACACCTCAACCAAGTGCTGGGGCCGGATGCGGACATCTCGCATGGCACATTACACCCGGGGGCTCCCAGCCCCGCGGTACCGAATTTACCCTCGGTGAGGGCTTTCGCAGTAAGAGCCTTACCAGACCACATCGTTAGGAATGTACGCAATCATTCCAGGTACCGCTGGACCACCTCAGGAAACCATGGTGTCACCACTCACCATTGGACGAACGGGTCGAACGGGCGACCACCCCTTTGGTATGTAGAGGTAACAATAGGGAACCTATGGGTCGTACTAGTCTTTTTGTAGATTTATCAGTTTGGATCGGACCTTGATGAGAACATGAAACACAGATCTAGCGATCCTTTGTTTCGTTAGCTGTTCATCATGTAAATCTTGAAAACCTGCCAGCCCCGGTTAGGAACCTATCCAAGCGATTCCTCATATTCGAAATTTTAAACCGTTTTAAAGATTTAGTGATACGGATCGTACGGGTCTGGCGTGAGCGCGAATGCTTTATTTTATGTTTGAGTTTCTGATTAAAAAATTTAATCTGAGCGAATGAGATGAAGTATGACAAAAGAAAATTCAAAAATTCTTTGCCATGCATTCGGTTAACTGAAAAAGTGTTTAGATACATTTGGCCCGTATCTGCGTCTATGGTATTTATTGTCCAACTTATGTTCTTCTTTGAAATTGTAAGAATGTCAATGTCCGATGGTACGGTTGTATACAAAAAAAATTAAGTTTATGAATGCATGAAATAATTGCGTCTAAAGAATTTAGAACATGTAAAAGGTCTTCATAATTCCAATCAGAAAAATGTCACAAGCCAATACAATACACGATCTATGCTTATAATGAATTTGATATCCGTTTTCTCTACCCATATTTACATTATGTCACACTATCAGTAAATTTAATTAAATTCAATGAGGGACAATGGCATAATAACATAAGAAATATGTTGAGATTTCTACGATGTGCACATAACGAAAATGGTTTTTATTAGGAAGGGCCTATTGGCATATAAACGTATTAACCACATTCATTGTTTGCTGCTTGGACTTTAAAGACTTTTCACGTGACGGTAATAAATTGACGAAAGTTGATGTAATGAAACGAGGAAACGAGAAATGAGGAAATGAGTTAATGTTAATAACGTTAGGTAGCAGTTGTGTAAATAAAAAATTTAAGAAGCTTTTTTAGCTTTTATGTAGAGTGTACTCTAACTTTATGTTTTGCAAATGGAAAAGGGTTGTAAAGGAAACACAAACAGTAAGAGAAGGGAAATTTCTCATCAAGCAATTAGTGCGAGAGACATTTCACGGGATTTAGTCTATGTTATGCTATGCGAAAAACAACAATCACAATTTTGAAAAACTCTTGTATTTTTTTCTGAAAGACCTCTCAAAGTTTGCCTCTTTTTTCTTCACAACACTGCACACAAACCTTGTCATTAAAGGAATATTCACGAAAAACCATCATGTAGGGCCGCGTAGCGTGAGTCTGGCCCACACTAAGGACACTACAGCCCGAATCACTCAACACATTCAAAACCTTGAAGAGCGATTTCAGTTCTAATTTCGCAGAGACATAATTCAAACAAATGCAAGGGTCACGTATCAGAATAGATGCGGAAAACAGAGTTGATGTTACGAAAAGACTCGAACGTATTTAAGTAAACATAACCAAAGACCCGTACGTATCAGAATAGATGTGAAAAACAGAATTGACCTTGCAAAAAGACTCGAACGTATCTCAATATAGTAATAAGCAAACAATCCAACGTTTTATGTTCTTTTATAACTATAGGAATTTTAAAAATTTATAAAAATCACCCAATGTAATGTTAAAGGCCCTACCGAAGTACGTCTCAGACCATTTAAATCTAGAAATGGTTATATCCAAGGATTGGACCATTTTCCCCTAACACCCTGAAACACGTGTTCTCTAAAATTTTATTCTATACAACTTTGCTTTTGGAAGCAACTTTCTACCTCTTGTAGTTCTAGAGATATGTATCATCCTACCCAATTCTAGAAGTGGTCATATCCCAGGATTGGGGCATTTTCACCCAAAATCCTGAGACACGTGTTCTCTTAAATTTTATTTCCTACAACTTTGTCTTTGGAAGCAACTTTCTACCTCTTATAATTCTCGAGAAATGGATCATCCCTCCCAATTCTAGAAGTGCTCATATCCTAGGATTGAGGAATTTTTACCCAAAACCCTGAAACACGAGTACCCTTAAATTTCATTCTCTACAACTTTGCCTTTGACAGTGAATCTTCATATTGCATGGTTAAGGAAATAAACACGAAAAACTGTTTCCAACTGAATGGCCAAGAACTCAATTTCGTCGATTCCATTGATCCCGGTGCCCCGACCCCTAACCCGATTCCCAATTTTTTTCCAAATTTCCTGACATCAAATCCTTTTATTTGACACTAACATGAGCAATTTCCGTGCTATACTTGCTGAGATATTTGCGAAAAAGCTTCACCGACCCTCGAAAAACCATGTTTTCGGTCACTTCTTCGACCATATCTCCGGAACTGCTTGGCCAATTTTGCTCATCTTCGAACTTGAATCATAGGAGGCAGGGAAAAAAAGTTTAGGCTGATCGGTTGAGCCGTTTGGAAAAAAGGTGGAGACGGACCGACGGACGGACATTTTTTTTATTGTTGATTCGTCATCTCTAGACGATAACAGATGCATCCCCCCAACTCCCACCTCGATCTACCCCATGTTACATAAAAATTGTATGTAGTAAACGTATAGGTCCTTCGTACTTCGTACGAGCCCAAATATTGCCTTACGTCCACATTAAATTGTATTGGAAATTGCCGAGAGGGCAATATTGAAAACCCCGTCCTAAGAAACGGCGTAAAAAAGGCCTTCCGAAAGTACAAAAGTGACCCCCAAACAGGCAAAAATGTTCATCTCAATTTTTTCTACAACATAACAAAAAACCATTTTTTTGTCTTGGGCCGACCTTAGGACCGACCTAGGGTCCTCAATAGAGGCCTCGTACATATACTTACATAGACAAAAATATTTCATTCCATTTTATCTACAACATAGTGAAAAACAATTTTTTTGTCTAGAGCAGACCTCAGGACCTTAGTGCCATAACGAAATGCCTCGGACACATAATTCCATCGACAAAAATGTTTCCCTCAATTTGCGCTACAACATAGCAAAAACATTTTTTTTGGTTAGGACCAACCTTAGGACAAACCTGAGGCCCACTTCAGCACAGGCACCGGGCGCTAGCAGAAACTCGTTTTTAGTGCCGTAGCTATATCTTAGGACCCAAACTCAAAAAAGTTTCTTCTATAAATTGTTGGGCTTTCATAGACCTGTCGACTAAATAAACAATTGCGAAAATCGGAAAAGATTTATTCGAGTTATGTACAAAAAACACGCATGGCCCTAGCATAGACTCGGTTTTAGTGCCCTAGCTAAGTCCAAGGATTCAAATTTAAAAAAGTTTCTTTCATAAATTGTCGGCCATCGGCCATACCGAGATCTCTCAAACAAAAAAATTTATGAAAATCGGAAAAGATTTATTCGAGTTATGACAAAAGACCAAAAACCACTTAAACGGCCCTAGCGCGGCGGCCTTTAAGGAGACAGTGCCCAGATTCAATCCCATAGAAGATATTTCGATTACCTTTCAGGGGAAGTTTTTGAAAATCGGTTGAGTTTTACTCAAGTTATCGCGGTGACGCACGGACATTTTTTTTGCTGATTCGTCATCTAAGGACCATGATCGATGCTTCTCCCCTACTCCCTACTCCCCGATCGAAATTGGGGTGGTTACAAACGTCGTGGTAAACGCATTAGACTTTTTTGAAGAACTTCGTTCTTCGTACGGGTCTGAAAAGTTCCACCAGCCACGTTTTTTACCACTTTTTCGGCCGTAACTTCGAAAGTATTCGAACGATTTTGTTCCTGTAATCAATTTTCTGATTATCTTTCAGAAAAAAAAAGTCTTTGAAAATCGGATAAGATTTCCCTGATTTATGTAGAAAAAACACGTTGGGCCCTAGTAGAGATTCAGTTTTATGGCCAAGGCTGAGTCCAAAAGCCCTTCCATAAAATGTCAGGCATGCCCAGGCCTTTCAAACAAAAAATTATTTATAAAAATCGAAAAAGATTTGCTCGAGTTATGTACAAAAATTCAAAACCACCTAAACGGCCCTAGCTCCTTCGCCCATGGCCCGACCGTGTCCAGATTCAATCGCAAAAAATTTCTTTTCAGGGGAAAAAAGTTTTTGAAAATCGGTTGAGTTTTACTCAAGTTATTGGGTCCAAATATGAGTTTCTGTGAAACCAAACATGATATAATTGTGGTAGACATCATGTTTGCGTTAAGCATATTATGTTTATAACAAACAAAATATGATTGCTTAAAGCAATTGTATGCTATTGCTGCAAACAAATGGAGGTTTAGACAATGTGGTGAATTGGAAATGTCACCTTACAATCGAGGATGAGAAATTATGGTGGAAGGACAATCGTCAAGAGTTATTGTGAGAACCAATTCTGAATGCTCTTTTACCGACAATACAGCAATCCCTGAACAAGTTTCTAAATTAATGAATCTTTCCAAGAGTTAGGTACATTACATTCTCATAATATTCTTCGTATGGTTGTGGGCACTGATATTATCTCCCTAAGAATTATCACCCAGACAAATGGGAATTATCATCCGAAGGCCTTTTTCTTATACAAATTCAAAGCTTCAATCTGTTTTGAGGAAAAAAACTTAGAGAAAATCAGCGAAGATTTTCAACGAAATTCGCCGAAAAAAAATCAAATCAGCGACAAAATTGAACAAAAGATTCCCGCTAATTTGATTTTTTTCGGCGAAATTCGTTGAAAATTTTCCCTCATTTTCTCTAAGTTTTTTTTCCTTATGGCGGCAGTTCACTTAACACACTAGGGACATTTTTTTTCGAAAATGCGCTCTTTAGATTGTCGGGAATATCTATTTTCTTGCAAAACTTTATAAATTCTTTAACAAAAAGCCTGGCAAAAAGTAGCCGACAATTTAAGAATTTTGTCTTTATTTTGTAGAGTCTGGGCCAGTATATCAGTTCCTTCCACCTAGAGAAGGATATGTTCCCGTGTACATAAGACTGGGTGATACACCGTTAGATGAAATAAATCCCGATTTGGCCTTGGCCTTCCATGAAAGTAACATTGAAACGAGAAATGGATTGGATGAGGTAAGTAATTCGGTTAATGTTTTGCATTAGATGGACAAATTTTGGTTCTTTATTTAATAGGAAATGCAAAACGATGCTCCAAATAATGATGATTTATCTGAGAGTATTGAGGACGCCGTGAAGGAGAAACTTTCGATCCAGAAAGATCTGAGCGGTGAAGACAGCGAGGAAGAAGAAAAGAAGGAAGTGAAATCATCGGATGATGCTTCGGATAGCGAGGAACGATTTGAACCACCACAAAAGAAAAGTACAGAGCCAGTTAAGCCAATAGAGGAAGAAGAAGAAACTGTAAGTGAAGAAAAGCCAGCATCGACAGAAACAACGAAAGAAAATGACAGCGAAGAAACCCCAGCGAATAAAGAAGAATCAGGAGAAGTACAAAGCGAAGAAATGACGAAAGACAAGCAGAAAACAAATGCTACACCACCAACGCCACCACCAATATCATCAGACGAAGAAGACAGCGGTGAGGAAATTGACGATTGATCTCTTCAGCCTATGAAATTTTCGACTCTCAAACTAGCCAAATTTTCTTATAAAAATCACCAATGTGAGTGTGACGTCATTTGTGAACATCCCCTTGTTTTCAGTCAGACCAATTAAAATTAATTTTTGACGAAACGATTGTTAAGTCGTAAAATTCAAATTAAAATGTAAAAAAACGATCGAAACGACATTAGCGATAGCAAATACAGTAATAAAATAAACCGAACATTTGCCGTTTAATTGCATTTTGAAATAGTTTTGATATGGATATAACTTACCTTGTAGGATTGAAATGGCGTCTTCATGAAATAGTTGAAGAGGTACAGATTTGAGCAAATAATTTCACCCAAAGGTCAATGGTAATTTTATTACCAAATGCAATATAAATTACATTAATCTCTTCGAAATTGCCATAATAAATCCTGTCAAAGTTGTTGAAACGATTTTATTGTTGGACATTACAAACACAGTTTACTGACATTATTTTCGGTTTAGTCACAGTTTACATGGTTTTTATACCTTCCGAAAGAGTAACCGAAAGTGTTTTATTGAGATCGAAGTTCTTCACTTTTGTGACGTTTTAGGATTTATTCGATTTTCAACAATTTGATTTAAACGAAAAAAGTTTCCTTTTTTGGTATTGTTTTTGTGAGTCTTCGCATCTATTGGAACGCTTAGAGTTGACTAGATTCCGTGATACATTTGTTTGTTTGTTTGTCTTGTAGCAGTAGCGAGCCCAGTCTAGAACATCAGCTTCACGGAGCCACGCCTCTAAGTATGGTTATACTCTGAAAAAGCTAGGTCCGTATCAGCGGCGCCGACTTGATTACCGACCATGGGGGCAAGCAAAATTTTTTAATTTGATGATGTGGATTTGGCAAACATGCCAAAGTAAGCAATGAAACGGTAGCTATTGTTTGCTTTTATAGCGAAAGTTATAAGAAAATGTTTGAAGAAATAGATTCCGAATGAAGCTGCGGTATTTGCTGTTTATGTGACAGAAGTAAGTTTGCACGCGAGCGAAGCGAGCGAAAATTTTTCTATTTTTGTTATTTAATGGAACCCACAGCAATAATAGATTTTACAAGAAATATTCTAAAGTTCTAAGGTCAGTGGCGCCGGATTATCAAAAGCAATAACGCGACATTTTTATGAACTAAAAAGTATTTTATTATATCAATTGAAGTATTTTAGGTAGACTTTCTGTGTGGTTCGAAGAACAAAAGTCATCTCCTTTACCCCTAAAATCCGTTTGTATGCTGAAAAATATGCCGAAATTTATGTATTTTCGTTAAATGTTACTAAATTTTGTAAAAAATTGGGTGCTTTTTAGAGTTCAGAATGATTTTTGAGGGTGAACCATACGACTTTTGTTCTTGAAACGCTACAGAAAGTCTACCTAAAATACTCCAATTGATATAATAAAATACTTTTTAGTTCATAAAAATGTCGCGCTATTGCTTTTGATAATCCGGCGCCACTGCCTAAGGTACCTCTGAATCTCTCAATTTGTGAAACGAGTTTTTTTTTAAATTATTGGAAACTTTCGAAAAACGAGTCTGTTCTGGCCATTAGTGTGCAAGTCTCATGAGAAATTCAGGCCCCTTTCGTTGAAAACTCTACAGATATATGCTACTTGTAGTGGTTTGCAAGTACAGGTTAAGCAAAACAGGCCCAAAGGCGGCCTAGGTGCTGAACCTCGGTGCACCCACGTAACATTATACATCAAGAAGTGACTTCAAAAATGTATGGGCTAGAAGTTTGGAATAACACTTCAACGATACAAAATTGAGCTAGGTATTCCAAAATATTCAAAAAAAATTGTTGGTCCTTGAAAAAACGTCAAATGTAAAATGGATTGCTTATCCTGTAGGATGGAATATGCCTTCAGTGTACCATTTCGGCGCCGCTGGTTCGTATCTCGCCTAAATGTAATCCAAATTATTAAGCTTGAGTGAACTCTACGACTTTAATCGTTAGAAAAATTTATTGTCTGTCATGGGAATCGAACTCGTACCATTTATGTTTAAGGTTAAGGTAACCACCGAGCTATCCCGTCTTATATCGACATACGACGATGGATTATATCCAAATGCTAAAAGAAGTCTTGGAAAGCAACTCCATACACAAGTTGCAGAAAACGATTCAGTTGAATCAACTTGGAAACTTTGCAATTTACCCTATTTACTCAACCGAAAATATTTAATTGCGTGTGTCTACGTCTAGAGTCTTTAGGGTTACGGCAGCCAACACTTGCCTAAGGAACTAGTATGCATTCCTCATGTTTCCATAATCGTCATCAAACTTTATAGACCATTTCGTAGTTCTCGGTGTGACATTTTTCTGCCGCAACCCCTAAATAATGAATTACCCAAGAATGAATTATTACGTGTAATGAAAAGGTTTGTTCGTCTACTGAAAATCTCCTTACTCCTAAAACTGACATAATGGAGTCGATAAAATTTCTCCTTGCTCTACCTATACCCTTTTAGTGCGGTTCAATTTTGAATTTTTACCTGCGTTACAACCGAATTTCGTGCGATATATGCGTAATTACGTACGGTATATGCGCAATTACGTACGGTGGTATTACACGAATTAGGAAACCGAAAATTAGGAAAAAAATAAGGACAGTCTTGCGACAAAGGTGCACTGAAGAGGCGTAAACATCCCAATTAGCCAAACTTTTTGTCGTGGATTGTTAAAATATAGAATGGATAGAAACATGTCTGCTATAAAAGCGACGAATCTTTGCCACATTTCTAAATTAACGCTAAATTTTGATCTATTTCTGATAAAGTCGCCCGAAATATTTTAAAAATTGCAAGATCAAAGAAATATTGGCCGAATTAAAATTTTTTATGTTTTTGCGGACGTTTCGCAACTATATTGTTGCATCTTCAGCGTAATGGCCTATAAAATTATACAAAAATTAGACATTTAAAGACTAGAAAAATTACCAGAAACTCACAAAACACTACGGCACTTTCAAAACAAACTTAAAAGCCTCTAGTCATGGATTTACTATGGCAATTTGTTTACTCGAAGAAATGTATTTAAAATAAGTGAACGGTCATAGCTAAACCATACGGCTCATACGGTCAACCGAAAGTGCATAAGCCTGGTAGTCCGTTAACAATCATAATATCTAGTTATGAATCACCGGCATTTTTCTAAAAAACATTCTGCAGAATCTAACGAAGACCAGCTCATTTAATACGATTAACGCAGAAGATTTCATCTAAAAAGTCAAGGACATCCGGTTAGATAGAAATGTTTTATTATCATTAGATGTGAAATCTTTATTCACCAACATTCCTTTGGATTCACTGGAAAAGATTTTGGAGGAGAGATGGAACGAAATTCAAAAGCACACGAATATATCGAAAGATGGTATTTGGTTTTCCCCTTTCCACCATACTACCGTCTCCCCAACATTTTCACCAATTCTGGTAACTTCTACTCAAAACTCCGAGACTTTGCCAAAGAAACCGATGGTCCATCTCTCATACCTTCTCAGATATTTGGCAACTACCTAACATTTTCCAATTGTCCAAGTTTCTCATGTGACAAAAAGTTGTATAACTTTATACTTCGCAAAAAATGAGCACGCGCTAATGGTTATACCATTCATACGAAAGTATCACTGGAAGGTGATATCGTTCTTATGGGAAAATGATCCAACGACAACAACAAAATAATTATGTTAAGACCCGCGCGTCAGTGTGTTGTCCTCCGGGGGTTTAAGTGCCCTCTTCGTTCTCTCTATAAGTTTCCTTTGTGGTTTTCTCTTCCCATTCATTCTGTCTCTAGGTTTTTCCTTGTGGTTTTCCCCTCCCATTCGAATTAAGGTTTTCATGGCCTATTTAGCTTGTAAAAATGCAAAAAGACGCAATTACACCTGACAAATTGACAGTAAATGGAAAAATGAAAAATTCTCTTCAAGGACACATACTTTTTCCTGGAAAAATGCCGTTCTAATAAACTTTTAACTTGCTGTTTATGTCGCATCAAATTCTGTACATCTGTTAAACACAGAACAAAAATTGTTTAACAAAACTTTCACGAACTCGCAAAGTTTTTATAAAAACAAAAATTGATTTGGATTTTAAAATACCGAGTCTACTGTCGGGCGAGTGTTGAGAACTGAATATAACTAATATAAATTGGCACTGGTTTCTGCAAATTACGTTTTCGCCTTTTTCTATGCAACTCAAACTAATGATTAAAAAAGTGCACGTCTACCATCGCGGGTTACCATCATTCTTTGTTGCTTTTTACGTTGAAATAACGTTCAGATTTTCATCAAAGTTCCTGTGAAACTAAGTATATTTTTATTCATTTTACGAACATTTCCAATTAAGTTTGGACTTCGCCTTGTGTTGTGATGTAATAATTATAATCACCATCAACGTAATGAGGTGTAAAATATTGCAGCAATCAACCACTGACTGTGAGGATGAAACATTGCTGAGGAATATGAATTAATTTATTAATGAGAAGCTATTTCATGCATTTTTCATATTAAAATTTTGTGATCACGGCTAATATTAACTAAAGTCATTAATATTGTCTATACGACGAATTACTACATTTCGTTAAGCCAGATGCAGGGCAGTGGCATATGACGCTGCTTCCATTATTGGTTGGATTTTTAAACCAAAGGTTTCTACTGAAGTCTACTGACATTGATGAAACTAATACATAATACAGTGTCTAAAAAGGTCGTTGCAATTTTTAACTAAATTTATGATGTAAAAGCTGTTATCTGCCGAATTTCCCTCCTCTCTTCGTGCGATTCGGCACGCTTTGTGAAAGACCCTTTCACCCTCTCGTGCATACGTACTTTGTGACGTAGACGTAGACTCACTCAAATGGAAGGGAACTTGACTGTGGCAAGTTACTAACATTGAAAACCGTTCCGTGAACGTATATGAAAGTGTGGACACTGGTGGACACCGCTGCTTGAAAAGCCAAGGCCTATTCCAGCATGATCATAGTGTGTCACGTCACCAAGCAGTGGAACAGTACCGCGCCGAGTGGAAAAGCCTGCAGCTTGCTATACTCTGTAAGCAGATTTGGTAAATTCGAATAAAACCGGAAAGGGATGAACTTATCTTTGCAAGCAAACAAAATTGACTTTCAACTTTAGAAACTAGAAAAGTCGAATGTTGATATTTAAAAATGGATAATGTGAAGAAAATGAGTAAAAACACGAAGTATTTCGTTTTGTGAAAAAATAGCAACAAAGTTGTATTTCTGGTCATAAAAATCATCAAATTTCTAAATAGCTTTGGAATAAAAGGAGAATATTTTGTGTGTTTGAATCATTCTCTTGTGCCATTCATAGATGACACATGCTAGTCGTCACTGAGAGGTTACAGAAATCGTTATAAACAACTAATGTCTAATGTATTGGTCCAGTGTAAATGTGGTGTCTTTGCGTACACAACCCTTTAAGAGTGTTATTTTAAGTACGAGGGCTGCGCGATAGGTTTTGAGCCGTTTAAGCCTTAGTTGATACAAGTTACGTATGAAGGTGGTTTAATACACTAGATGTGAGATTGCCGACGCGAGGCGAAGGCGATTTCTGCAACATATCGTGTGCTTTAAACCACCAGCACCAGCATACGTAACGAAATTCACCGGCAAAAAACGAGCTTTTCCCTTTTTGTTCGGAATGAATAAATTGATTGTTTTCACTTGCGAAAATTTGTCGAATTTTCAAATATTTTTTTGCGCTTGTGCGTAAAAACAGCTTTTACGCACTAGTGATATAAATTTTTATCACACTAGTGCGTAAAAGAGGTTTTAATGCAAGAGTGCGAAAAAATTCAACGAACTAGTGCGGTAAAAACGTTTTGTCGCACTAGTGCGAAAAGTGACCTAATGCGACAACGAAATGACGCACGATAAAGCGAGTTTTTTGTCGGTAAATTGCAAAAAAAAAAACATTTCTCGTAAAGATCATTATTGCCGCCGGAAAGTTTGATGCTTTTTAGGAATTTTGAGCCGATCTGTTCGAAAAAATTTCGACCAAACACAACCCAGCGGTGGGTTATTTTGCAGGTCGCCTCATATGACTTATGAATTCCAGCGTAGAAGTTGCTAGCGGTTCCAATGTGGCCTGGAAGAGCATCTAAAATGTTGACCGATTTTGAGATTTTGCGAAGTTACACACCAAAGATAGCTGTATACAATCATAACTGGACGAGTTTGTGTAAGATTGCTCAAAAACGATTGAATTTTCCGAAAAACAACATTTCAATGACTTGGTCAACTCAAAAAGTCATGGTCAGACACTCAATTGTGGAAAATTCACGAAAATGAAGGCGTTCTCTTTCGAAGCCTTTCGTGGTGTGTGTGGCCAAAATTATTTTTCGAACAAAACATCTCAAAATTCCTAAAAAAGATCAAACTTTCCGACGTTACGTTAAGAGATATGTATTTTTCCTACTGATGAGGCTCAAACCTTATCGAGCAGCCCTCGTATTGTGTTGGGGGTATTGTTTTCAGAAAGTATTCATCTTCATTTTGATTACGTTTTGAAATTCTATTCAGCAAATTTTACATAACTCATAGGGTTGGAAGATGGAGGTTTCGTATAAACGAAATTTTCTGGGTCATGCACCAGTAACCAAGTCCGAGAAGGCAGGCTGGTGCAAAAAATGATGTATCGGCAATTTGAATCTAGTAGCTGGTTTTTTACGGCGCAATACTTTTCAATTTGAGACCAGGCTGCCCTCTATGTGACCTTGGACCATGAAAAAGAAGGCAGCCTTGTGTCAAAAATGGAAGCATATCACCGTGACATCAACTACAAATGCTTCACAACGCCCTAAATTTCAACTTGACATTAGGCTGCCGCTGCCATCTACATTTAAACAAACATAGCTCAAGAACGACACCTGTTGTCAAGATAAACATATGAAGGGAACCGTACGTATCAGAATAGTTGTGGCAAACAGAGTTGATGGTAAAACCCGTCCGAAGAAAAGTCTTCCGAAAGTACAAAATCGACCCCCAAAGAGACAAAAACGTACAGCTCAATTTTTTCTACAACAAAGGAAAAAACAATTTTTTTGTCTAGGGCAGGCCTAAGGACCGACCAAGGGCCATAAGGAAATGCCTCGGACACATACTTCCATAGACAAAAATGTTTCCCTCTGCAACATAGAAAAAATAATTTTTTTGGTTAGGGCCGACCTTAGGACAGACCTGACGCCTACTTCAGATCTAAGCACAGGCACCGGTCAAAATTTGCTTTTGAATATAATTCGGAACTCGATTACCTCTCAAATAAAAAAGAATCAACAAAATCAATTAGCATTTGTCCAATTTATGTAAGCAAACATGTTGGGCTTTAGTAGAAACTCAGCTTTAGGGTGACTAAGAGCAAGGGTTTCTAATCAAAACATTTTCTGCCATAAAACGGGAGACAGTCTTCGAACTTTCGATCAAACAAAATTTGAAAATCGAAAGAGATTTACTCGAGTTATGTATAACAATTATGAAAATCGGAGTTATCGCGGTGATAGACGGACGGATTGATGGACATTTTTTTTTATTCCTGATTCGTCATCTAAGGAACATGATCGGTGCTCCCCCCTACTCCCGGGTCGAAATTGGGGTGGTAAACGCATAAGACCCCTTTTCGAAGAACTTCGTTCTTCGTATGGGTCTAAAAATTGGTGCGTTGTAAAGCATTCGTTAGTCTCGTCGTAGTGATATACTTCAATTTTTTGCACTAGGCTGCCTTCTTATTGACCTTGAATTATGACAAAGTACGCAGCCTGGCGTAAAATCATTACTAATTATAAACGGCTAATGTCCGTCTGTTTATATATCTATGTGTCTATTCGTCTATTCGTCTATTTATATATTTATTTATAAGTCTGTCTGTCACGATCCCGTTATTTTTTCGTTTAATTGCGTTTACACTGGCGAAGCAAAAAAAAAAAAAAATACTTTTTGATATGTTGTTGGGGATGGTGCAAAACGTCGAGAAAACATGTTCCAGGGTTAGATATTGTTCTGAAATAAGGGAGTTATGGGTCAAGAAAGGGTGAAAACTGAAAATCGTCCAAAAGTCAGTCAAGATGACGTCTTAGAGATTTGGTGGGCGAAGCAAAGTCTTAGAGTTTTTGATGGCCTACAACTTTTTAGACGAAAGTTTTTTGATCCCACTTCATGCGGAGGAGCTAGGCAGCGAAAACTGTTAAAATTTTGGGGTTTCCTCACTTTGTTGTTAGGGAACTTTTGTTGTTGGACAAAGTAGAGATACATTTTGAGTGCCAATCCATAGTGGAGGCTTGGGGCAACAAATTTGCTGAACAATGTTGGGTTTCATACTGCCGAGCTATAGGTCGTTCTTTGGCGATTTTGTCCAGAGCTGGAGCACTTATTAACCAATATCTCGGCCGGTAGTTGCCGGAATGAGGCCAGTGAGGTGTGACATGAAAGGTTTCGATAGTGTAAAGGTAGCGGAACCATTTTTAAGAAAATCGGTTGAGTGGTTCGGTGCCCAGGGTCGATCAAAGGAGGCAAAAATGGGCAAAAATTTGCTCCGCTGCCCGAAAATTACTGAAAAATTAATTTTTGATATGTTGTTGGGGATGGTGCAAAACGTCGAGAAAACATGTTCCGGGGTTAGATATTGTTCTAAAATAAAGGAGTTATGAGTCAAGAAAGTGTGAAAATTGAAAATCGGCTAAAAGTCAGTCAAGATGTCGTCTTAGAGATTTGGTCGGGAAGTGTCAGAGTAGAATGCGTAGCAAGTGCAACGCTGAATACGGTGAACGTGGAATACGGGGTAAGTGGAATATGGTGAACGTTGAATATGGGGGAAGTGGAATACGGGGGAAGTGGAATACGGGGAACGTTGCATACGGTGAACGTGGAATACAGGGAACTTGGAATACACTGAACGTTGCATACGAGGGAACGTTGCATACGGGGAACGTTGCATATGGTGAACGTTGCATGCGGTGAACGTGGAATACAGGGAAAGTGGAATACGGGGAACTTGGAATACGGGGAACTTGGAATACGGGGAACTTTGCATACGGTGAACGTGGAACAGGGGGGAAGTGGAATACGGGGAACTTAGAATACGGGGAACTTAGAATACGGGGAAGTTGGAATACGGGGAAAGTTGAATACGGGGAACGTTGCATACGGTGAACGTGGAACAGGGGGGAAGTGGAATACGGGGAACTTGGAATACGGGGAAAGTTGAATACGGTGAACGTGGAATACGGTGAACGTGGAATACGGGGGAAGTGTGATACGGTGGAAGTGGAAAACGGTGAACGTAGAATACGGGGGAAGTGGAATACGATGGAAGTGGAAAACGGGGGAGTGGAATACGAGGAAATAGAATGCGGAGAACTTTGCATACGGTGAACGTGGAATACGGGGGGAGTGGAATACGGTGAAAGTGGAAAACGGTGAACGTAGAATACGGGAGAAGTGGAATACGGGGGAAGTGGAATACGGGGGAAGTGGAATACGGGGG
>CM055403.1:21196823-21258303 GCA_029228625.1 Pseudolycoriella hygida | reverse complement strand
GACAAAGTAGAGATAATTTTTGAGTGCCAATCGATAGTGGAGGCTTGGGCAACAAATTTGCTGAACAATGTTGGGTGAAAAAGTTTCATACTACCGAGCTATAGGTCATTATTTGGCGATTTTATCCAGAGCTGGAGCACTTATTAACCAATATCTCGGCCGGTAGTTGCCGGAATGCGGCCAGTGAGGTGTCAGATGAAAGGTTTCGGAAGTGTGAAGGTAGAGAAACCGATTTAAAGAAAATTGGTTGAGCGGTTCGGTGCCCAGGATCGATCAAAGGAGACAAAAATGGACAAAAATTTGCTCCGCTGCCCGAAAATTATTGAAAAAAATACTTTTTGATATGTTGTCGGGTATGGTGTAAAACGTCAAGAAAACGTGTTCCGGGGTGGGATATTGTTCTGAAATAAGGGAGTTATGGGTAAAAAACGGGTCATAATTGAAAATCGGCTAAAAGTCAGTCAAGATGTCGTCTTAGAGATTTGGTCGGGGAAGCAAAGTCTTAGAGTTTTTGATGGCCTACAAGTTTGTAGAAGAAAGTTTTTTGATCCGACTTTATGCTAGGCAGCGAAAACTGTTAAAATTTTGGGGTTTCCTCACTTTGCTGCTAGGGAACTTTTTCTGTTGGACAAAGTAGACAGAATATTTGAGTGCCAAACATGTTCCCACTATTGTTCTGAAATAAGGGAGTTATGGGTCAAGAAAAGGTGAAAATTGAAAATCGGCTAAAAGCCAGTCAAGATGTCGTCTTAGAGATTTGGTCGGGGAAGTGTCAGAGTAGAATACATAGCAAGTCCAACGCTGAATACGGGGAACTTGAAATACGGGGAACGTTGAATACGGGGGAAATGGTATACGGGGAACTTGGAATACGGGGAACTTGGAATACGGGCAAAGTTGAATACGGTGAAATTTGCATACGGTGAACGTGGGATACGGGGGAAGTGGAATACGGCGGAAGTGGAAAACGGTGAACGTTGCATACGTTCCACGGAGGAGGTGGGATACGGGGGAAGTGGTATAAGGGGAACTTGGAATACGGGGAAAGTTGAATATGGTGAACTTTGCATACGGTGAACGTGGCATACGGGGGAAGTGGAATGCGGGGAAGTGGAATACGGGAGAAGTGGAATACGGGGGAAGTGGAATACGGGGGAAGTTGAATACGGGGGAAGTGGAATACGGTGGAGTGGAATACGAAGAAATAGAATTCGGGGAAAGTTGAATACGGCGAACGTGGAATGCGGTGAACGTTGAATACGGGGTAAGTGGAATGCGGGGGAAGTGGAGTACGGGGGAAGTTGAAACTTTACTCATCATTATTTAAAACGAAAAAAATATGGCTCTCTGAATAGACAACACGCGAAAATGATAAAGCCTGCGTAGCCCCTAGGGCCGGGGGTTCGACTAGTTTACAAATATTTTACCATAAAGCACTCGCTATTGGCTCAAACATTTCCTAACATCACTTTTCGACACCCGGCTTCCCGGCTGAAATAACACTCTTCCACTTGTTGCAACTTTCTGAATGCTGCGTGCTTTGAATTTAAGATCCAGTAGTGTCATGCACTAGTGGAAGGATGAAACTAGTGCATGAAACAATTATAATTGCTGGATGTTTAGTAGATTTTCAGAAATTGTGAGACATCACCTCAGAAGATCTCTGTTGTTCCATAATTCGATGTGTCTTTTTTCTACGACTCTAAAACACAACAAAAGCTTTAAATGATTTCATTGCAACGTCCGCAGGCATTACCAATAGTTTTGGTTTCAATCCTACAGCTTCTTCTTCTACCTGCGCTACAACTCCATCGGAAATTGTCAAAGATATTCAAAACCTGCATGAGTGTCAAACAAAAACAAATCGGCTTCTTTCAAATAACTTGTCATTGATATTCATTCAGTTTTTGCTGCGTTACTCATAACAACTGTGAGCCTCATTCAACCTCAAATCGTTTTTTGAGAACTTCAAAACTTTTATCAAAATATTTCCGTCATTTTGATGAAATAACGAAAGAAATAAAACAAACTAATTAATATATAACAACAAAAGTAATAGAAACTGTTTTGTATCAGCTTGTATCAGCTGAGTCCAAATTAACAGAAGTACAAGAATTTTAACCCTTCGATGTACAAAAGTGAAGACTAATATTAAGGTTCGCTAGAAATTTTTTTTCGTAGCTAAAGCAAAAATCAAACATAACCAAAGACCCGTACGTATTAGAATAGATGTGGCAAACAGAATACATGTGGCAAAGAGACTCGAACGTATCTAAATATACAAATAAGCAAACAATCCAATGTTTTCTGTTTTTTTATAACTGTAAGAATTTCAAAGAACCATAGAAATTACCCAAGGTAATGTCAAAGGCTCTACCGAAGTACGTCTCAGACCATTCAAATCTAGAAAAGCTTATATCCAAGGACTAAGTCATTTTCCCCTGAAACCCCGAAACACGTGTTTTCTAAAATTTTATTCTCTACAACTTTGTCTTTGGAAGCAACTTTCTATATCTCATAGTTGCGGAGATTCGGGTAATCCTCCCCAATTATGGAAGTGACCATATGCCTGAATTGGGCCATATTTTCCCAAAACCCTGAAACACGTGTTCGCTTAAATTTAATTCTCTATAAATTCACCTTTGGAACTAACTTTCTAACTCTCACAGTTCTGGAGATCCGGGTCATCCTGCCCAATTATGGAAGGATTGGGCCATATTTCCCCACATGGTTTTTATGTGTTGCGCGGTAGGTATGGAGATTGCCATTTTGATAGCCGCGGGCTATGTTTTAGTATTGAAACTAGCATCTGTTCACATAACAAATCTCTCACACGAAGCGCTCTCTTTTCCAGACAGTTTTTTTTTTGTTCAGTGCAAACCATACAGAACATTTAACATCAAGAAAGTACATACTGCACGGAATGCGGAAGTTCGAAGTTGAATTTTAACCATGAAAATGTTGGCGTAGCGTCGGGAGCAGGCCGAAAGTGCTTTGCTGTGTTGCGTATTAAGTTTTTTATGCTTGCTAGCAGGGACGAAAGTTGAAAAATGTAAGCTTTCTTTTCGTCCCTGCTAGCAAGCATGAAAAAGATTTTTGGTACATTCATGACTTAAATCATTTTATTCGACTCGTTATGTTTTCAATTTATTGCAACATATTGCCTCCGGTTTCTGCTTTTCAGTTTGGAATTAATAACTTTCAATTGTATGATCGTTTTATTGACGTGAGCCAGCCAGCATTTATGCCATTGGCTCGTAAATAAATAAATAAATAGATATAGTAAAGTCCAGCAACGGCTTATTTCGAAGTATACATATAGTGATTTTCAAACAAGTCACATCATTAATTTGACAGAACTTGCATCGTGTCACGAAAAACACTGTACTTTGACTTATGCCGTTGGTGCATTCAAAACGTTTAAGGCCCATAACTTGTGTCCTAAAATATAGTCTACCTTTAGGCGCTCAAATATTATATTTTAGTTGATATCAGTGGACAAAGACACAGTTTCAAAAAAGTAAGTCAGCATTTCCCTTCCTAAATATGTTGACTTTTAATTGCAACTAAACTTATTTTTTGGGATCCTACCTACTCTGAGAACGGTGAAAAAAATCGTAAAATTTGCACAAAAACTCGTCGTTCTGAGACAAGGTTCAACGGTGTGCGTTAAACTACTAGGATACGTAACGTGTATCAAACAAAGTTCTTTCCAATTCACCGACAAAAAACGAGTTTTTTTCTGCGTGTTTCCACTTACGAAAATTTGTAGAAATTTCAATTGTTTTTTCGCACGAGTGCATAAAAACAGCTCTTACACACTAGTGCAATAAAATTTTATCACACTAGTGCGTAAAAGCGAGACGAAGTCGAATGGGACTATATTTAGGACGTGTGATGAAAAAATGTAGTTTTCAAAACGTGTTACAAACAACGCTTTCTGTAATGAAATGCTGAAATAGACAAAACATCCAAAAAAATTACTCAAAAACAAATTTTAGCCAAAATTCTAACTTCATCAAATCAAGTAGTCGACAGTATATTATATTTTCATTACATCGAATACGAAACTTGTATATTTCTCTTCCCAAATGAGACGCGAAAATTAAAAAATGCAACTCTCAGTAGGCCTTAGAATGCTATGGGAAGCGAAAGTATTTTCGGCCCTCTAAACAGAGGTGCGAAAATAAACAGAGGGACGAAAATTTTTTCGGTCCTCTAAACAGAGGTGCGAAAATAACTGACACAACAAAAAAACTTCGACACTTCATTGAGTTTACAAAACTGTAATATTCTCGTAGTTCTTGTTATGTGAATCACTTAGTTTTGGATGTGTATCATGAGTTTTGGATGTGGATCATTTCGCATGAGAATCACAATGGTTATTTGTGTACATGCTATGGACGATTGATTTTAGGCAATTTCGCGAACTAAGCAGGTGCACAATGCACATACAACTTTTCATGAATTGGGCATAAATTACAGAATTTTTCTTGTAATTTAGGCGCCCGGCATGAAAAACATCATATTTTTAATTTCTACATGCTGTTACTGCTATTATTGCAGTAATGTTTAAATCATAACAATTCCAATGAATAAATTATTGACCTTAGTTGAATTGATTAATGAGTAAGCCTTCGTTTCGAGTTGCATTTTTTAATTTTCGCGTCTATTTGGGATTCGAAAATTACAAGATTCGTATTCGTTGTAATCACATGTGACGACGTAAAAAATTTCAACCTGTGCGATTGCTGCCCTTGCCTTCGGCGCGGGCTGCAAATTTCGCATACGGTTGAAATTTTTCACTTTCGTCCCTTGTGATCCAAATAACTATTACGCATCGAAACTCATTCACTTCGTATATATGACTCGGTAGCTGAAAAAAAAAAAATTATGGAAAAATGCGAGAGACTTATGACTGGTTTTATCAGCGTCAACTTCCCCGAGTCCGTCTTTTATAGCAGATGAATTTAACCGACATGCAACCGGATACGATAACCCAGGGATTAGTCCGGATCCGGGATTTGACAATGACGCCAGTACTGTACTGGGTGATGCCCCTGCCGAGGCTGGCAATTTGGATTTTTCATTTCGTAATGCAAGCGTAATCGAGATTTCTGCAGTTCGGGAAGTCAAATCGGAAGCGGTGGGTCTTGATGTGATGCATCTGAAATTTTTGAAGCTAGTATTGCCGGATATTCTTTCTCACCTGACATATGTTGTTAACTACATCAGAGTGCCCATTGGAATGGAAAGTGGCCCACGCATAAGCGGACCAAATCGTTTGAGTTGGATGATTATCGATCCATAAGCATTCTGCCCACTCTGCCTAAAGTGTTTGAAATTGTTCTGAAGAAGCAGATGCAGGTGTTTTTGTCTTCCAACGGGCTGCTAGAATGGATTCGGTCAGGTTTTAGGCCAGCGCACAGTACGACAACGGCCCTCCTGCCCCTTGCTAAAGGTGTCCCTCAAGGCTCTGTATTTGCACCCTTACTTTTTCCTATTTTTATCAATGACATCCCTAGCTCACTTCGGTTCATGAGTTCTCATCTGTTTGCTGATGATGCCCAAGTCTATAAGACCTTTAGAGCAGTATTTATGAACGAGAACGTCCGGCTGATAAATAAGGACGTGAAGGCTGTGTGTGAATGGGCAACGCGGAAACGACTAATACTCAATGCCGGAAAGACGCAGGCTATTATTTTCGGTTGTAAATGTGCAAAGTTCCCGTTGGTTTACGTGATTGGTAAGAGCGTTCCCTTCACGCATGCTGTTAAGAATCTCGGGCTCACGTCCAGTTCGCATCTCTCTTGGTGTGATCAGGCAGAAAAAGTGGCCAAGAAGGTGTATTCAGGGCTGTGAGGTATATTCGTATGGGTTGGAGTCCTACGCGAAGAGGACGCTAAACAGGGCATTCAAGCCGGTTCTTAGATATGTGTATGGCCTTTCGAGGCTAGAGAGTACTGAGGGGTATGCTGATCGGTATTTGGGAAGCTCCTTGGAAGGATTTTATAAAACTAGGTCGGTTTGTTTAATCCCCAGGATATTGAGAAGTGGACCGCCTAAGTACTTAAGGGATGCCTTTCAATTTGGGCGTTCGGTTAGACGGGCAACTTGAACCTGCCTATGAGTGGGTCTGCGATTGGTCACTCGTTGTTCGTTCGTGGAGTTGCTGACTGCAATAGCTTGCCGGCGCGGCGGTGCTGAAAAATTTGTCCTCTGATAAGTTGTTTGCGCTCGACTCTTCTCATGAATTCTTATTTATTTGTTTGATTTTTGAATTTTTCTTTTATACCAGTAGCTAGCGAAGACGAGATTGGACATGTTACACAGGCCATTTTATAAATTTCTTTTTTTTGTCGTTGTTTTTGCTCTTCGTTTTCTGGAATGCTCACATGAGTTTGGCGGGCTGGACAGATTTTCGCAATCAACATTGTTATTGCCACTGGAAACTCTCTGGGTAGAATCTTTCGTTAGCCGATGAGTAGTCAAAATAAATGAGTAAGCCAACAACTTCCTTGTATGAAATCCATTTATTGTTATACAAGTTGGTCGTATGAGACTACAAATTTCTAAATTTCGACAAGTTAGTATATATTAAAATTATGCTAAACAAACTTACTACTTGTGTTCAACTACAAATAGGTAACTAAAGGCTTCTCAATTGATTTTATTTCGGTAAACGAAAATAAATGAATTTGCATAAGTTTGCGTTTGTGAGGGAAACTATCGAAAAGCTGAATTTTTCTATCTGACACTTGCTTTACCATGAAGTTTGTCAGATTTATTTAACGAGTTAGAAGATCAGGATTAAGTGGCACAGATGTCACTGCTGGCAGTAACAAACATCCCTGCACGGTGTTCCTGACCGAGTCTCGACATTTTTTTTGTTTCTTTTTTTGTTAGAGTTTCAAGGAAGCAACCTGAAGATGTATTCTTGGTTGAATGTATTTGTTAAATTGTGATTCATAAATTACTTTATGTATTTGTCTAATCAAGTACGAGCCATTGCCTCAATTATTGTTCCAAGATTTGATGTCGATGTTTAACGCCGAAATTACGCGCAACACAGTTGTATAGGGCCTTGTCTTGCGTAATTGGAAAAGATAATAAATGAATGAATGAATAGTTAGCGTGTCTCTGTAATGTTAGCCTTGGTGTCGGAAGTTTGAAATCTGGTCATGGCAAGAAATTTTTATTCCATGCAAATATTCCTAAACATTACATTGCCAACGTAAAATAGAAATGAGTTCTGGAAAATTCAACTTTTCAGAACTCATATGGATGCTGAAAAATTGGACTTTTGGACTTATGGCTGCTGATAAATGTCGTATTTCGGAATTGCAGAAAAAAGTTTTGTCGCAAGTTCGAAAAGTGACCTCATGCGACACCGAAATAACGCACGAAAAAGCGAGTTTTTTGTAGATGAATTGCAAAAAAGTTTTTTTTTCGGCATTAGTACAGATCGCAATACGGTGACTCTACTGACTTAGAACGCGGCTCGTTTGTTTTATGCACGATCAATTTACAGAGGTCCACAACAAATTTAACTGCTTGGAATTCCCTGTTGCCACAGAGAAAACTTTTCATTTTTAAGTATTTTATTGTTTGCTGAAGTTCAAATTGATCATATGGCAAATGTTTCGGCGCACGTCTCATCTCAAATGAGGGTACTCCCTCTTGACCACTGTATAAGGGCCATACGTCCACCATTTGGGTCGGATTTTTAGTCAGGAAAACTCAGTAAGTTCACATCAAATATTTGTTTGTTAGTCCCTAAAACTTACGTCAAAGACACGGGTCGACGAGAAGATTTCAGTTCCGATGGCTTTTGTAACTGAATTATAAGGACAGAACCGACAGGAAGTATGATTTCTTCTGGTTTTGATGTTATTTTGGAAGTTTTAAAGATTAAATTGACTAAAAACTTTGCTACGAAGCCTTTCGGGGCTAATGTAGTTTCCTGTTATCGTAACACATTGCGTGAGATTGATGTCCTAATGTTTTTTTGCGCTCTAGGCTGTTTTCAGACAGTGTGTTTAATGCTGTAAAAGATTATCCCCGAAATTTTTAATAAAAATAAAGTGTCTGCATGGCATCTACATTCAAGTCATGTAAAAGATTAAATGAAAGAAACATTATGTCCATCCAATTCTAACATCATAGTATCACTGCACGAACTGAGTATAAATAATAAAACACTGTATCTGAGTCTGTATCTCGAGAAAGCTTATTAAACCTTTTCATAATAAATTTTCCACTTATTTACTGTCCTTTTATATACGCATCATAAAATACGAGACAATTATTTTTGGTTTATATCATACCCAAGGTCGGAATTCACCCTCATTTGATTCATATATTTATTCACACCTGGAATCACCATTATTTTCATGCTACTCTTACGCTTAGTGTTTGTAATCATTGTACCAGTATACACAATGTAGAAGATTTTCTGTAATTCAATGCATCTGTGCGGTAAATCAGCCTGAAATTGAGTTTGTTTGGAATGAAAATCTTTGTAAAACTCGACAACCGCTTACTCACTTGATTATATACCGAAACGAAGCAGAAGCAAAATATTGCAAATTTAATCTTAAAATTAAATTTGGAAAACGTAAACCGGAACCACCAGCAAAGAAAATTGTTCCTAAAGGTACGATTTGTATTTAAAATGTATGATCATTTTTCGCGTTACGTTGAATCTTTTGAATCAAACGTTAACTGAGGTGTATTTAATTCTACGTCAATGTTAAATATTTGCGCATTTTTTTAATTCTATTTTCTTTTATATTGTTTCGTTCTGCTAAGATATCACATAATAATCTAACGAAATTTTATTGCTGACAAAGGAAACGTTCCAAAAATGTAAGATCCAAGCTCTTTATGACTTGTGAACTTTCTTTTGATTCTGAATTATGACATTTGGTTTGCAATAATTTTAGAATATTCTCGTAAAAAGTTTGTTATGCTTAATGGAGGTTTCTGCAAGTACTAAATTGAATGTTGTTAATAATAAGCGCCGGTGGTGCAGGGCTAGGGTTCTTCAATTCAATGCTTTCATATAAACGTTTTGTAAATCAAATTTCGTATAATATGAAGTTCAATTGTTCATTGTTCATTTATTAATACATACAACTCCCGGTATCATAATAACATCAAAAATCTAAATCTAAAAATCAACAAAAATATCATTAAATCAAAATCGTTCCAATATGATGAGTCAATTCGGAGGAACGTTAGTACATTCAACACAGACATCTATCTATGTTTCCAAAAAGGGCAGAAACTGGAAAGTTTAGAAAGACTAGAAGAAGGGAAGAAAATTATACATAAAAAAATCCCTTCTTCGTATAGCGTAACCTATTCTTGAGTATTTGGCTTCGTTCGAAGAAGCAGAAAAGCAAAAAGAAAGAAAATAAACTTAAATGAGGAGAAAAAAAAAAAACGGAGAACCATTGCCTTAGGATAAGTATTTTGAAAAGAAATGAAACCCAGGTAAGTCCCCGACAGCACATTAGGCAATCTGCATCCTATTCAGATGATTCTTTAACAAACGCTTAAATTCATGGTGTCTATCCACATTCCTAATTTCCTTCGGTAATTTATTGAAAATCGTTGGCCCGGTAAAGGAAACACTACGCTTACCAATTTTAGTCTTCAGGGATGGTACAGACAAAATACCTTTATTTCTCGTTAAGTAGGGATGTTCCACATATGCAAATTTAATGTTATGAAGACGACGGTCATTTATGCATGAATGAACAAATGTGCATATATCGTTGATATGTAACTCTGTATGGTCGGGCAATGTTCATTAAAAAGATTTTCTGTGCTATGCCGTATAGGCAATCGAAACACTGATTTTAGTGCCTTTCTTTGTAATATTAGAATAGCATTGGTCATCGATTTTGCAGCACCTCCCCATATACCTATGCAATATAAAAGGCGAGAATGGATCATAGCAAAATACAATTTTTTTAGAACACTAGTTGGAAGACAAAATTTTAAGCGTCTCAGAATACCAACACACGGAGCAAGTTTGTTGCATAGGTTAGTGATATGGTTGTTCCAGTTCAGGAATTGATCCAAGATAATTCCCAAGTATTTTATCGAAGGCACCCTTTCAATTACTGTTCCATTATAAATAACATCTGGGAAATCTGTAACCCTACATCTTGGTGATCTAAAATGCACAATCTTACATTTTCCCAGATTAAGCGTTAATTCATTCCTCTTAAAATATTCAGAGACCAATTTCAAATCCTTCATCAGCGCATCAATGTTCGCATTGAGACACATGGAAGCAGTAAACATGCTGGTGTCATCAGCGAACAAATAAATCGAGAATACTAGAGGAAGCTCATGAAAGTCATTTATGAATATTAAGAAGAAAAGTGGGCCTAGAATACTTCCTTGCACTACTCCATACGTCATCTTTGTTTTAGAACTACATGAGTCATTTACTGAAACAAACTGAAACCTATTTCGGAGGTAGTCAGCTATAAGATTCAGGGCTATACCTCTAATCCCAGCCTGTTCAATCGTCTTTAAAAGCAACTCATGGTTGACTGTGTCGAAGGCCTTCGCCAGGTCGAGGAATAGGCCTGAGATAATGTTTTTATTTTCAACTTTTACGCTTATATCATTAATCAGTTCGAATAGAGCGGTATCTGTCCCACATTTCGCACGGAAACCATATTGCTTGGAGTAAAAGAACCCATTGGCATTCAGAAAACCAACAATGTTCTTATATAATAGAATCTCAAAGACCTTATTAAAGGTTGGCAGAACCGTAATAGGTCTATAGTTTAGTACTTCCGATTTGTCACCACTCTTATGTATAGGGCTTATTCTACCGACCTTCCATGAAACTGGGTAGGAACCATTGTTGACACATTCGTTATATATTTCAGCAAGGAAGTCGAAGATTGAATCTACGCATAGCTTTAATTATACTGCCGCTATGGAATCATAGCCTGGAGCCTTGTCATTGTTCAAGCTTAGGATCAAATCCTTAACCTCCTGGCTGCTTGTTGGCATTAGCATTATGGATGGAAAAATCCGCTCTCTTATTCTTACACTATGGTGACCTTCTCATTGCTGTAGGGGTGGCTCAAAGTCACTAAACGGCCCCTCGTTCGCATCTCGAGAGGCTTTAGCCAACTTTTCCCCAACTGTAGAGTAATGATCATTGAAAGTTTGAGCCACTTTGTCTCTATCTAAAAGGTGTAAGGATTCCTAAAGGCTACAAAATGTTTTCATTGGATGCCACATCACTATTCACAAACATCCCAAAGGAATTATGTATACGAGCGATAGAAAAAAGATGGCAGATCATCAGCGAACACACGTACTTGTCGAAAGAGTTGTTCATTGACGCAGTTAAGTTGATAATGGACGAGTCATATTTTAAATATGGTGACTTCTATTACATGCAGCTGCACGGCGTGGCAATGGGAAACTCAATCTCCGGCTTCCTGTCAGATTTGGTTATGGAAGACCTCGAAGTGAGCATTCTAAGAAATTTACAGTTCATCGTCCCATTCTATCGCAGATTCGTCGACGACATCATAGTTTTCGCTCCAGAAGATAAGATCAGCCAGATGGTCGAAGCTTTCAATGCTTATCATCCACGTTTGAAGTTCACCATCGAAGAGGAAAACAACAAATCTATTAACTTCCTAGACATGACACTGACGCGACGTGACGATGGTAGTGTAACATGCGAATGGTACAGAAAAGAACTGTCATCTGGTAGATATATGAATTTCAACGGACACAACCCAATGACGCATAAACGAAATGTAGTGAGCGCAATCACGGACAGGGCTATTACGTTCACAAATCCTGAGATGAGACATAACAGCATCGGAACTGTCAAGAAATTATTGCAAGAAAACGGATATCCAGATGATTTCGCCAACAACATAATAAAAGACAGAGTGAACCGATTTTACAATGGCCCAAACAAAGCCACGCAACGAACGAAACCACGTTACATCTCAACGCCGTACGTACCCGGGTTATCAGAAAGAATTAACAAAGTAATGAGGGAACACGACATGGCGCTGGGATGTAAAACGAGCAACAACATTGGTAACTTGTTCTCCAGAACCAAATATACTATACCGAAGGACATGAAATCGAAGGTAATTTATAGAGTGGACTGCCGAAATTGCCCAGGGAAATACCCAGGCAATACAAAACAGCGTCTAAAAAACCGAATGTCGAAACATAAGAGCGACATAAAAATGAAAAAAGTTACGGAAACAACAGGACTAAGTGTGCACGCAGTGAAGAACAATCACGACTTTGACTTTGACAAGGTCAAAATTCTCGACCACATTGCGAACTATCACCAACGAGCTATTGCAGAGAAAATGCACATTTGCAATACAGAAAATAACGTAAACCTACAGATAGATACATACGGACTGCACGAGTCCTATGTTAACTTATTCAGAAAATGAACGGAATGGACATATGGGTAATGAGACCGACATGACATTGGTAGTTACAGAAGAAGAAGAGTAATCTTACTAGTCATTAATTTTCTGTGATGTTTTGATGTGCAAGTGATTTATTTTTGTTTATAGTTTTTATTTTAGTTTTTATTTGTAATGTAACTCTGTGATTATTAGGTAAATTATTGAGAAATGTGATGTTAATTTAGTTTTATAATATACCGAATTTTATTTATTAAATTACAGCCTGAAGAAGGGCCGAAAAAGGCTCGAAATATTGCAAAAAAGTTTTTCATTGTAACCGTTGCCGCTATCATCCGAGATCAACAACAAACACTTTGTCTCTATCAACCATCGAGCCGTTAGAGCTTTTTAGTTTGAACACCCGATCCTTTACGAGTGAGTCCCTTCCCTAAAATAGAGTTTATAATCTTCCATGCAGATTTCGGACTATCACAATTTTTAAATAAGTCCTCGTAGTACTTTAATTCATAATACTTCTGAAATCTTCTAATTGTAATCTCCATAGCTGATATCCTGTCGTTAATAAACCTCAAATTAACACAACCATTCCTTTCTTTTCTCTTAAGACTCTTCCACAGGGAGTGCTTGTCATTTAGTAGGCCTTCGAGATGGTCATTCGTCCTTACAGACGAACAGGCTTTGTGTTTAGTTGTAAATTGTAGGCACAAAAAAAAACTCCTTACAGAGGAGGTGTTAGCGCAAGTTTTTTTTTCTACTTTACGAAAGTTTTGAAATCAGAAGAGCTTCTAACGCAAAATGGCAATCTAAAGAATATTTTATAGGATGTAATGACGAAAACACAAAATTTCTGTTGAGTCTCAACAGGAGTGAATTCAGCAAACTTGTAGGAATCTTAACAGGTCAAAACAGTTTGAATTACCATCTCAGCAAGATGGGAGTCATTGCAGATCCGACATGCAGTGGCTGCGGACTAGAGCCAGAAACGGCGAGGCATTTCATATGCACTTATCCGGCTTTAAAAGGTCTCAGAGCGAAGCTCTTAGGAGACTTCTATCTGACCCCGAAGAGCAGCTGAAACTGAAATTAGTCGACGTACTCTCCTTTATCACAAGTAGCAGGAGACTGATGGAACCCGAAAGGGGAGTTTAAGCTTAATAGGGAAGGAAATGCAACACAATAGGCCCAACAAAGATGGCCTCAGTGCTTTAATTCAGGACGTTAAGAGAGTTGACTGGCAGCTTCATAGTATTTAAGTGTATTTTATAAACTGTTGTAACGAACTGAATTATGTTTTCTAAATAAACCAACCAACCAATGCAAGGTCATATTTTTTTTTATTGAAAAGGAGCCTGCGGTAAAACATGGACAGGGGCCGCCGATTGGTTTTTGCTATCTGATTGCTAGCTGAGAGATATTAGACATTGGCTGTTATTTCAAACCTGTCTTGTGTAGTTCAGGATACTTTTGGGTTCTAAGTTTTTCATCATGTCAAACCTTAACGTGTACCCACCTACATGTATTTGCCTATTTGTGATGAATGCCGGGCATTCACACAGATGAACACTGTGTCTGTGTCTGAGTGGTGCTTGCAGAGATCGCACCCTGGGTCCAATCGTTTCCCGATTGTGTTTAGGTTTCTGTTAAAGCCGTAGTGCCCAGTAGTCACGCCTGTAAAGATTTTTACTCGTTGTCCCACCGAAAACTTGTCATTACATTTATATGTGCACGCCACGGAAATTATTCATTACATGTCATTCATTACATGCTATTCATTACATGTAGCACCCACTGGAAACTTCTCATTACATGTATATCTGCATGAAATGATGCGTTTTCGGCTGGGACACCGAGTAAAACAGCATACAGTGGGGGATGCTTAATAAGTCATCCATTCTGGATAATTTCGTGACACTCGCAAACTCATTCGTGTATTTTTAAGCAACTCGCTTTTAAAACTGTTTTTTGACTCTTGTAGTTGTACACTTGGCCTTCGGCTCGGGATACAAACTCTACACTCGTCAAAAAACAGTTTTCAAAGCTTTTTTGCTTAAAAACACCCTCTTGAGTTTGGCTCATTTCACAAAATTATTCCCTCAAGTAGTGACTTATTTCCGCATCCCCCACTGTAATCTACTATTAGTCTGATGCGACTTATGTTAATGAGAAATTTAGAGTTCTTTGTTGTGCCAGTAATCCCTGAATTCCCTCTCTTTTAGTGATATTTTTCGAATGTGTGTGATTCGTCCACATTGATGGTTCCGGCTGGTTCTCGCAGTAGATGTCGGCCCCTGCTGACTTATTTATTAGTGAGCCGTCGGTGTATATTACATTGTATTCTTCTCTGCTCGTAATGCTGATGGCGAGCTTTCTGTCGAACTTATTTTGCGTTACAATCTTGTCTGATGCCATGGCTAGCGATGGCTCCTTTATCAGTGTGGTGAACCAAATTTTGGAATAGCCTGTTTCTCTGATACGCAATTTACTGGATATTCTGCTAAGGGCGTTGATGGCCTCTGTTTTTATGTAAATGTGCAGTGGAGCTAGATTGAGCATTGCTTCTATTGCTGTAGTTGGCGTAGATTTCCAACATCCAGTTATTGCCTTGCATGCTAATCGTTGTTTGTTAAGCTTTTTCTGGACTTGTTTATTTTTGCATGTTTAGTTCCATAGAAAGCTGACGTATGTTAGGATCGGTCTAATAATGGTGGTATAGATCCAAAACATCAAATTTGGTGAGAGACCCCACTATTTGCCATAAGCTTTCCTGCACTGCCACATAGAAATTGTGGCTTTCTGAAGACGTTCGTCCAGATTATCTAACCAGCGCATCTTACTATCAAAAATGATCCCAGCTACTTAACCCCGTAGACAAATAGAATCGGAGTACCCTTGATTACAGGGCTTTTGATACCCTCAACCTTTCTTTTTCTTGTGAATAATATAATTTTCGTCTTGTTAGGGTTGTCGCACCATTCGGTAACTATGTTAAGAACCGCTTGACAAATTTGCCTTGAAGTAGGGTGGCAAGGTCGTCCGTGAAACCCTCAGCATGGAAGTTTAGGATTTCCAGTAGCTCATTCATGACTAGGCACCACAGCAGAGCTGGCAGAACTCCGCCTTGAGGGCATCCTTTAGCAAGATCATACCTTTTACAATAAAAAATTGCGCATAATTTCGGTAGCAAAAATAGCTCAAACAGGACTTATCTCCCATTGCATTAAAAAAAATAGTTATACAAAATTAGAAACAAACAATGTGTAGGAATAATTAGGAGTCAATTCGCAAAGAGTTCAGGCGGCTTATATGAAAGTGAAATACAAGTGCTTCCAGATAACGAAGCGAGGTGGCTTATTTGATTCCTTGGTCCTTTCTGAAAATTATGAAGCGAAAGACAACTGACTTTTATCATGTCATTCAGGTTCTGGAAGCAAGAGTCATTTTCAGTGAGTCCGGAAGGACAACAGCGCGCCAATATCTGAAGATATTTGCAATATGATCGAAGGTTTGTAGCCTATGATACAAATAAACATTACTTGCGCCACCAAGTGAACATGTAAGAAAAATCATCAAAGCTAGTTCTACTCCAAAGAATTGATGATCAGTGTCAACACCAAATCTAAAGTCAGTAGTTGGTATCAAGCTATAAAGAAAAGAAAGAAGAAGGATGTGAGGTTATTAGAAAACATCCATAGTGTCAATTCCCTCAGTTGTAGATAGTTGGATTACAACGTTAGTTAAAAAATTGCAAACAGCCTTCACGAAAAGAGTCAATCGAACTTGCCATCCTCGTTTTGGCCGGAAATAAGTTCCAGTCAATAAAACCCTGTACAAAAAGTGATTTCTTAACAATTGCCAACTCAAAACGAGGAATTATCAACTGAGATGACCTAATAGATTGCACATACACTAAAAGTTCCTTGAGGTACAACGGCTCAGGGTAGCGAATCAGCTTATACAAAAAACACATACAGCGAACACATCAAGCGTGCACCCAAGAAACCTTGTAATATGAGTTTCCGTACTTTCATATCGACCAATGCCATGACGTATCGTACAACTGACCTTAGTGCCTTTCTAAGAACTTCCCACGAGTCAAAATCAAGATACCATAATAGAAGAAAGGACTACAATAAACAAAGTGCGGCTATATGAGCGGTGTCTTAGCTATAAAGTATCGCGTCCTCATCGGCGTGGAATGAGAGAGTGGCCGCAGTCTCCTGAGATATTGGGGCAACATGATCCCCCCAAGTAAAGCTATCATTCATTACGAGACCTTGATTTCCCACCGACTTCAGGTAACTAATTTCAACCCCATCCAATTTAATCGACGGTAAAGATGTCTCCGGTTTATTCCCCATTCTACCATTCAAGAACTGCCTCCAAGTCCGAATTAATTTTATCAACAGAGGCGTTAACAAACTCACCAGCTGAAAAAAATGTATAAAGTTGCATAGGTGAGAAAACATGTACTTCACAAATTTCGGTAAGTCATTTATAAATAGGCAGAAAAGTAGAGGACGCAATATTGACCCTTGAGGAACATCCTTAAACAGAGGTAGAAAGCTCGACATTGTTTCACCAATATCTGTCGTTTGCTTACGATTTGCTAAGAAGCTGTCAATCCTAAGGCTGTATCATCAAAGTAAAATTGACAACGAAGCTTGTTACACAACATACTATGATTAACTGAATCAAATGCTTTTTAAAAATCCAAAAGAAGAAGAAAACAGATAAGTTTCCTGTCCAGTGCCCGATTATTATCTTTATAAATTGTTAATAGGGCTGTGGTAGTACTATGATAACGTATGCAGCTAGATTGAGTAGTTTACATCAGTCGACGCGACGTCAGAGACGCATTCAGCTGAAAATGTGTGAAAATTACTTCTTTGTTGCGTCTGGCATTTATGACGCAATTTTTTAAAAACACAACGTAACTTTGCTTTAATATTTTTTTTTGCGTACCGAAGCTGAATGCGTCAAATTCATCTGATTTCCGAACTTTTGTAACTGGAAAAAAAACATTTTGCGTTAGAAGCTTAATGCGTCACCCTTTTCTGCCTAACTACCTAACTTTGACCGCTTATCATTCAATTGCTTTCAAAATTAGAATGGGTAGCAATATCGAAATTGACTAAAAAAGTAAAAAAAAACAAAAATTAATTCATAACTAAAATACTTTCACAGGTTAGGGATAGGGTATGTTAGGTTAAGAAATACTGTCGCAGTTCATCAAGAACAAAATTTTTATATCAGCCGAAAAAGAGACATTTTCATACGAATATTGTCTCTGTGAGAGTTTGACACCTAGATCTTTTTTTCTTGTGTTCTATTGTCAACAGCCCCAAATAAAAGCCCCATGACGGTAATTTTGATGGTGACAGTTGTCAGGAATTGTTCTGACCTAAAACAGACCCAAGTGAATAACTGATGAAATTATAAAGAATCGAGCAGCCATTTGAAATGATTTAAATTGAATGAAATCAACTTAGCCGTTGCCTATTTATCGGCCTATAAATAGAGTCAAAATGTATGAATAAAGAGCATTCAGAACGAGGAGTTCACGGGGACAACATCCCCAAGCGAATCGTTTTCCTTGAAGAAAAGTGTTCTACAACCAGCGCTTGCGAGCTGGGGTGCATAACCCACTGGCTGTTGAACACTTAGCAGAACGTGTAGAAATTGGAAAATATGTTCAATTATTAGCGCTTGCGGGCTGGGGTGAATAACCCACTAGTAGTTGAACATGAAAGTAGAGATAGAAAGTAGAAGTTGTAACAACAGTGATGATTTACACATATAAATACGTCAAAATCGGTCAAAGTTAGGCACATTTACGGTAACAAAGTAAGAAAGGTTGACGAAATCGACCAGGTAAAAATGTTCAACAGAGAGTTTTTTTTATGGAAAATTCAAAAATTCGTATCTCCGGATAGGCTGAACCGATTTTAATGAGTAAAAAGGCATTTCGGCCTAAGATTTTGTGTTTCAGGCAAAATTTAAATTAACAGTTTCAATAAACCACAAGGACTAAATCGCTTGATCATTGTCTCGATACCTGAATTGATCTTATGGCTCTAATGCAAGATCTATTCAGCTCTCCGATCATTCACTCCAAGTATTATTATAGATCATTTAAACTTCATTTCTAAATACATAAGCATTGCTTAGGTATAATTGATGTACAAATGATGTAAAATACTCCATCATCATTTATAAATGAAGTATAAATGATTGAAAATATCACACCATTTTTATGCCGTCATTCCTACAGGTTTTGGTTTTACAGCACGTCTTCAACGCATTGATGTTATTCTTACTCCAAAACGTACCTCATCTCCGTTTTTATTCTTCAGTAAATCATCTACATTCAGAGGAGATGTACATCGATTCTCCCATTTTTGACTAGGATAGTTTCAAAATGTTTGTCAAAACGAAGGACGACATTCCAAATCTACTCATCAATTCCCTCCATGAGACTTCCTAATAACCTCTCCAGTCACCAACCAACTAAAGTACATGTTTCTCGAATAGCTCCATCGCATCGGGTCGAGGGCGAACACGAACACAGATCAATGAGAGGTGAAAGTTTCAATGTAACGTATACGAATTTTCCATGTGAAATTGCTTCCATCAATAACAATCTATACGTTTCGCATATTTTTTCGCTTTTTTAATTTAAAGTTTAAAACATAAACTCACGTATTCTTTGAAGTAATCCACGGTATTCTAATCTTCTGTCACGTTTGGACATAATATTGCACGATGTAACCTGGGTATTTCAAGTCTAAAACTTTTTCTTGTTCATAACACAGCGAAAAATATCCACTAAACTTTTTGTTGTTCAAAAGCGTTTATTTATTTTTCATTATTATTCTGGATTCAACATGAAATTAATGATATGGAAAATAAAGTGGAACGTTTTTTGAATTGAACCAATTGAAGCATACAGCCGTTAAAGCGTACTCGACAGATATAACATTTTCTTTCAAGATATTTATGACCATTCCTCGGAGTAGGAATTCAAAAAGAGCTTACAATAAATTTGTATCATGCAAAAAACGAGACTGTAACGAGAAACATGATAAACGCCCCAATAATGGTCTCATTGTATTCAAAGTTTTTGATAAAAAAACTTTTCTGCTATCTCAATATTCATTGTCAGCTATCACTATAAAGGGTAGCCTCAAAATAAATTACCTATCAATCAATCATTCCAAAATACCCCTTCAAGTAACGAAAGAATTCTCAATCAGTAGCAATCAATTAAGTCTTGTCGAGCATTGTAAAGTTTCACGATAAACACGCGGACAGGTAAGTTTTATTAAAATTGAGCAACGAGTAAAGACGTAACATAGTTTCTAATTTCTTTAATTTGTTTATATTTCCTTTCTGTATGTCGAGATTCTTACGACAGAAATTCACTTTTCAACTCATACAGAGCCATCGCCACAGAATCTCAACGAATCCTTATCACAGGTTCTGCAGTATGTTGACCAATTTTTTCTGGAATCAAGAATAGACTCTGCGGTTTAATTTTGAATTTTTCCTCACGTTACACTCGAATTACGTACTATACATGCGTAGCTACGTACGATATATGCGTAATTACGTACGGTATAGTCGTAAAACCAGCACACAAACGATAGCTTCTTATAGAATAGACTCTGCGGTTTAATTTCGAATTTTTCCTTGCGTTACACTCGAATTACGTACGATATATCCGTAATTACGTACGATATATGCGCAATGACGTACAGTATATGCGTAATTACGTACAATATATGCGTAATTACGTACGATATATCCGCAATAACGTACGATATATGCGCAATTACGTACAATATATGCGTAATTACGTACGACATAGTCGTAAAACCAGCACACAAACGATAGCTTCTTATATAATAGACTATGCGGTTTAATTTCGAATTTGTCCTTGCGTTACACTCGAATTGCGTACGATATATCCGTAATTACGTACGATAAATGCGCAATTACGTACAATATATGCGTAATTACGTACGGTATAGTCGTAAAACCAGCACACAAACGATAGCTTCTTTTAGAATAGACTTTGTGGTTTAATTTCGAATTTTTCCTTGCGTTACACACGAATTACGTACGATATATCCGTAATTACGTACGATATTTGCGCAATTACGTACAACATATGCGTAATTACGTACGATATATCCGTAATAACGTACGATATATGCCCAATTACGTACAATATATGCGGAATTACGTACGGTATAGTCGTAAAACCAGCACAAAAACGATAGCATCTTATAGAATAGACTCTGCGGTTTAATTTCGAATTTTTCCTTGCGGAGTGTAACGCACGTACGATGTATCCGTAATTACGTACGATATATGCGCAATTACGCACAATATATGCGTAATTACGTACGATATATGCGTAATTACGGACGATATATGTGTAATTACGGACGATATATGCGTAATTACGTATTGTATAGTCGTAAAATCAGCACACAAACAATAGCTTCTTATAGCGCCATCTTGTGTTAAATTATTCGATTTTCAATTCAAATGTTGAGCGAATTAAACTGTCTATTAAGCCCGATACAGAGTCTAGTCTTATGAAACAGATACGCTTATTTCTGAGGTAGCTGAGGGTAAAGCACCCAATGAGATTAGTTGTAGGCTTAGACCCCCGTGGGACCCAATCAACCCCCAACGAGAAAAATCAAAGTCCATGTGTCAATTTCGAGAATAGTAAATGAGGAGTAGCCTGACCTTACATGTGTAAGTTTGTATTTGTACTTTACAGACTCCACTTTGTCGCCAAAAACAAATGCTGTCTGGACTTTAGGGCGTTGTTAATGCGCTACACTTCATAGAAAAAATTCATGTAGAATTTCTCCGACACGGGATTTGAACCCCGATCGTTTTGGTGGAAGGCCGGTACGCTAACCACTGTGCCAACCCGTCCTCAAAGTTGATCCAATATAAATATTTTCTGAGCAGCGTAAAATAATGACTAATCTGCCATGAAACCGTCATATTCTTCCAACAAATTGCATCTACTCCATTTGAATTAGGTAAAGATTCCCCGATGACCACTTCACTTTCGAATCATTGAATTCACGGAAATGATGAGAACGCTTACCAGAATAAAATCAATTCAAATGGGACGTCATATAACTAATTCCATGGGAAAACTGTATTTAGATTTATTGAAATTTTATTCAAAAACATCTGAAAAAAATGGTAAACATTTTGCAATGCAGTTATTTTCGCTATTGAATCTCTTGCTTATTGCATGGCCCTAATGGCAGAATCCATTCAGTGAATATTTAGATTGACTTTCTGTTAAATCGTGACAATTGCAGGCAATCTATTTAAATGCGAAACGGTCGATGGTTATATACGGCATTACTGCATATTGATTTTTAAACGAGTATTAAGCGAATTATGTGATAAAGCTCTTGGCTTGGAGTTTTGAATTAGCTTTGTATTTATAGCAATCTACAATTTTATTAATGGAAAGACGACTTTTTTTTAAATTCAATTTTAACTCCATTTTCTATCAGCTGACACCTCGGCTGACACCGATATTTGGCAAATATATACAAAAGAGTACATGTTCTGATCTGGTACTTACATACTGTGTACAGTGTTTTGAGAACAGAAAGGAGAATTGCGTGGAAACAAAATATACTTTAGTCAGATTATAGTCAAACAAAATTGTAATGTGCTTTTTAAGATAACAAATTGTTAACGTAAATGTTATTTTCAGTAATAAACGCGAATGGGAATCAGAATCGTTGCCTTGCACATTGGGATCAAAACTTGTTTTAATCTTTATTCACTGTTTAGGCGGATGAGTTATCGGACCGAGTCCCAGTCAATAAATCTGACTTTGGTGTGGGCAGTGTCAAACTCTTGTAAGGTATTTGACACTGCCTGCAAATATGGCCAGTTAATCTGACTGTTTTTTTGCACGTGAACTGGTCAGTCTGAACCCAAAGGTGTACGCTAACAAATGCAGCGTTACAAATGGACCAGGGTTGTGCTAATAACGGTCTCCTCGCAAATTATCAGATAAATAGCGCAATGTGAGGGTGTGATCAATAACAGAAGGAAGTTGATTTTGACAATTTCTAACTACTAAGGAACGCGATTAGGGAATTTAAAACTTAAGCACAAAACAAGCACAAATTTCTTTGAATTCCATTTTTAAGTAAAGTCAAAAGCTTCAAATTTTTGGGGTTTCACTAAATATCAAATTCATAATAATCAATTATCTTGAAGACAATCGCGCAGAATACGAAAATCGTAACGTCCATTTAAAATACCACTTAAGGTTTGGAATGGAAGTTCACTGCCACTATTCGAAGCCTACATAGTGCGGACACAGAAGCTATAAAGTGGATGAGTGAGTTGTAGTAGACTATTAGTAGGCTAGAAATAAACCGAATAATCTTCACACGATCAAAAAAAAAATCATACGCTATGCAAGGGACCCATACGCATAAAAATAGAAAAAAATAATTTTTTTTTATTTCAAAAAGAACTTTAAATTAATTTCAAAAAACAAACAAAAATTTTGGGCTAAGAGCCCTAAAGAGGGACCTCGAAAATATACTTAAACTGACAAAAACGTTCTTCTCAATTTACTCCACAGGGGCTAGGACGGAATGTCCCAAAAAAATAATGTCCCCAACAAAAAAATCCCCTCGGACAAAACATCTCCAGACAAAATAACCGGATATAATAACCACAATTTTTAACAGGAAAAAAACCAGACGAAATATCCCCAACCAAAATACCCCCTCAGACAAAAAATCACCTCAGAAAGTACTTATTGCGAAGAAGCAGCGCAGCAGGCCGTGAATTTAAGTAAAAAATAAAAAAGCGGGGTCAAGGGGCGGCTGCCCTCGCAGTAAGGGTGCAGCGCCCCATTCAAGTAAGGTCGCCTACAGGGCGTAAAAAAGCCCGCCGCAGGGGAGGGGGTGAGGGGGCAGAGCCCCCCAATACGCAATATAATATCTAATTAATAATACCTACCTATATCCACCACTTCTGAGTAGACATTATGTCTGGGGATATTTTGTTCGCTTTATGTGGGATATTTTGTCCAGGGATATTTTGTCTTGGGATATTGGGATAGAGCCTACTCCACATTATACCAAAAGAATTTTTTTTGCTGGGACCGACCTCAGGACCAACCTTAGGCCCAAACGAGAGGCTTCGGACCCATACTTTCGTGGACAAAAAAGTTTAACTCCTTTTTCTCTACAACAACGTACAGAAAACCTCATAATTAGAGGAATATTGATGAAAAATTACCAACTGTTGTGTAGTGTCGTGTAGTGTGAGTTGGGGCTGCACTAAGTACCCTTCAGCCCGATAAACTCAACCAATTTTCAAATATTTTTCGTGATTTCTGGAAAGCTATATTTTTCACTTAAAACGTTGAAGAGCGATTTCCGTTCTAATTTCGCAGAGATATAAGCGAGAAAGTTTCACCGACCTTCGAAAAACCACGTTTTTGACCACTTCTTCGACCGTAATTTCAAAAATTTTCCACCGATTTTGCCCAAATTCCATCCCGTAATCAATTTCCTGATTATCTTTCAGGAAAAAAAGATTTTAAAAATCGGATAAGATTTACTCGATCTATGTAGAAAAAACACGTTAGACCCAAGTAGAGACCCAGTTTCAGGGCCCTCAAAATCACAAAATCACAAGCTCAAAAGCTCAAAATCACAAAAAAATTTTAAACGAAAAAAAATTATGAAAATCGGTAATGATTTATGTGCAAAAGACAAAAACCCACTTAAACGGCGCTTGCTCGGCGGCTCTTAGCTCAAAAATGCCCAGGTTCAATTCCACAAAAGATTTTTCGATTACCTTTCAGTGAAGGAAAGTTTTTCAAAATCGATCAAATTTTACTCGATCTAAATCTAAAAAATCTCCAAATGATACGAGAAATACTATTTGATCCTTATCGGTTGTCGAATAGGTCAACATTCGTTTTGCGATAAGCCAACTATCCATTATTTACCTTATCCGAAAAACATTTTATAAATTTGAAAAATCTACCACATCCCAAAATATTCGCCGTCTTTGTAAAAGTCCATTCTATTTTTTATCAATTTTTTTACATTATACTTTTTCGTAAACGAATCACTTGGTGTAGTTAGGTGAAAAGCAAAATTCATTAAAAAACTTTTTGTTCAGGATTTGTTTCTTGTCTGGTTCATCTATTAACACATGGAAGTGTTTTTTAAAAATCCGGACTGAAAAAACGACGAAATCGTCCTAGAAAAACGGTAGAAAATGATAGGTGGACATTTCTCCAAACAAGAGATGTTTGTGACAGGGTACATTACATCTCATGAAGTTATCGTTCAAGTATTGCATATAAAACAGAACGAAGGCATGTACACTCATTATACTACATTAGCTATAACTACATCAGCTTTCCACCAAGAATATTCGGGCCTAATCCTAAAGGAAAATTCTGCAGTTAGGGCTTTTCTTCAACTTCTAGCACAACTTCTTTAGGGTATGCAATTACCGCACGTTTTCTAAAAACCGGTTAACGGTAATTCCGAAATTTTTGAGTAAATTTACCGGTAAATTACCGATAATTCACATTACATATTATCGGTCGATATGTTCAATTTTTAATAATAAAACCCACAAGTAATCTGCGTCGAAAGTTGAACACTTCATTTGAAAAAGAATGATTCAGGATTTACACAAATCGTCCCCTTATGTCAGGTTCAGTTACCATGAAAGCTGGTTAGCTCGAATTGAAATTGAAACAAATTTATGTGGAAGTGCCACGTAATTTCCATCATGTCATTGTTTCAATAGCTCATCTCTACTATTTTTAAGCTTCAATTTTTTCCACTAAAACGTCCAAATAGGATGACACATTCTTTTTAACCTACCTACATACCCTGTCACAATTTGTTCGTTTTCAATGAATGTACCGACCCATGTAGGACGTCCACATTTAAGGAACAACGAATTTCATACAAAGACGAGATTTACTGAATTACAAGCCTCTTCGCTATCAATATTTACCATTTTACTCTCCAAATTCAATTCTTCTATTTAATTGTTCTACCTAATTCTAAAATTAGACCTCCCTTTTAACCGCCGTAATCGGTATTTACCGATTCAATACCGGTCCAATACTGGTTGTCATGAAAAAACACCGTCATCAATGATACAAACTTACACTAGGAATTTTCAAGTCCGTTGATTTTGTAAATTTCCCCGAAAATTTGCATTTTTCTCGATTTGCTCGATTTTTCTGAATATTATTTTGCTCCTAAGCCCAGCCAATCGACTATGTTGACTTCATAGAATCTGATATTACTTATTAGGGACTTAAAAAGGATCGTTAAATTTTTAAACAAAAGCTATGGAAACTAAGGAAGCTATGGAAGCTAAGTTCTTCGAAAAGGGGTCTATTGCGTTTATCACGACATTTGTATTCACCCCAATTTCGACCCGGGAGTGCGAAGGGAGCATCGATCTTAGATGACGAATCAACAGTAAAAAAAATGTCCGTCCGTCCGTCAACACAATAACTCGAGTAAAACTCAACCGATTTTCAAAAACTTTTATTCCCCGAAAAAAATTGAAAAATCTTTTTTGAATTGAATCTGGGCACTGTCGGCTCAAGGGCCAATGAGCTAAGGCCATTTAAGTGGTTTTGGGTCTTTTCTACATAACTCGAGTAAATCTTTTCCGATTTTCATAATTTTTTTTTGTTTGAAAGACCTGGGCATGGCCGACAATTTATGAAAGAAACTTTTGCCTGTGCTTAGGGCTCAGTGGGCTGTGTTGCAGAGCAAATTGAAGGAAACATTTTTGTCTATGGAATTGTGTGTACGATGCCTCTACTTAGGGCCCTAGGTCGGTACTAAGGTCGACCCTAGCCCAAAAAGTTTTTTCTATGTTGTAGACAAAATTGCCCTCTTGGCAATTTCCAATATCATGGGCGCGCGGTAGCGATGCGCCCGTGACGCAAGTCCCCGCACGAGTAAAAAATTCAGAAAAATTTCGTAGACTTCGGAACCATATATACAGCTAAGTTTTGACTTTTAAACCCTTGCGTCGTTGCGCCCTGAGACCTAGTTGATTGGATTCCTTTTAAAATTTTGATTGAAAACGACTTTTTGATCATCAAAATCGGTCCAGTGGTTCCGGATATATGACCTTTTGGAAATTGCAATTTCCGGTACGAAATGTTCCTTCCATAGATGCCAAAGTAAATGAAAATATCCTACGTTAGTTAGTTAGTTCGTTCGTTAGTTAGTTCCAGGGCCATTTGTATGAAAAACCGTGAAAAACCACTTTTTTGGCTCGTGCTCGAAAACGGCTCGATAACTTTTCTTGAAATTTTGCAGGGACCTTCGGGCGGGCATTCTACGCCATATGAGATTTTAAAAAAGTGCTGGTACCGTCCTCGTTTGGGCGCCAGCGCTCATGGAAGCTCCCATACAAATCCCATACAAAAGCATATTTTGTATGTGTTTGTGTGTGTATTCAAGGTATGGGTCAAACATGAGAAAAATTTTTAGAATGTGACCTGAGGCGGCGGTGATGGGGAAATCGTGGCGGCGGTCAGCCGCGCGAGGTGCCGTGCCGCCAAAAAATTTCATGAATGGGGGATGTAGAGGAAGTGACTCTGCTTCCAAAACTACTGATATCACAACAAAAACCCTTTTTTAAAAGGGAAACGTGACGCAAGTCTCCTTGTTTCTTCTTCCAAAACGACTGATATCAATTGAAGTGACGCTTACAGCTTTGAAACGCAAAAAAATTTTTTAGAATGTTTTCATTTTTGGACCCGTACGAAGTACAAAGGTCCTATACGTTTACTACAAACAATTTTATTCTAACATGGGGTAGATCGAGGTGGGAGGTGGGGGGATGCATCTATTATTGTCTAGAGATGACGAATCAGCAATAAAAAAAATTTTTTTGCGTTTCAAAGCTGTAAGCGTCACTTCAATTGATATCAGTCGTTTTGAAAGAAGAAACAAGGAGACTTGCTCACGTTTCCCTTTTAAAAAGAGTTTTTGTTGTGATAATTTAATGTGGACGTAAGGCACTATTTACTTAAATACGTTCGAGACTTTTCGTAACATTAACTCTGTTTGCCGCATCTATCTGATACGTACAGGTCCCTTCATATGTTTTTCTTATGAAAATTACGGCAGCGATGATGAAAGTAGAAGTCGGCGTGTTTGCTAATAGCGCTTTACTTCGGACATACAGAGGACATAAGCTTAGAGGTGCGCAAAACGATCTATGCGGTTTGAGTTTTCTTGGCCTTATCCGAGTAAATAAGGAAAATTATTGCCATGTTACAGTGCTTCTTCTCATGATCCGTCACTGTGACGTCTGCCCGAAAATATATTTTTATTTTAATTTATTACGTTTTTAAGTTTCGGGCTTTGAATTTTCTCGATACCAGACCCGAATTTTCCATCGTGAAATATTAAAAACGAAATAACTTAAAATGGTACCCGCCGCACATGGTGTAAGGCAGTTTCTTATCGTTCTTTAATGTCAACGACTGACCTCACGTCAAAAACGTCCAAGTCTTGCACGAGATATCCATTGATTCTTAGTTAGCCATCCAAAGTCGTTGGTATGAAAGCCTGTCAATTCCACCACGCTACACATTTTTCTGCCAATTTCCCAATTTCTCTAACCAATCCGCCATTCTCAGAAAATAAATCCTAACTTGAAACTTCCAGACAAATCTCTGAAAGCTGGGAAACCCGTACTAAGGTAGTAATGGTGCCATCTGGTTATCATTTCTCTGAGGAACAAGTGAAATTTCTTTAGTGTTTTATTTATTCAAAAAAAAGGCAAATCGGAACGCCTTTTGCTCTGCAAATTTTTATAAATTAATTTCTAGTGCACTTTCGCTATGCTCGTAAAACAACAAATGAATGTTAATAACGTCACTAAAACTTAAAACTTTGAACTCTCGCATCAGTAAAGAGCAAAGGGTTAGAATTCTAGTACTTCCCTCAGTTTTGTATGATCGACCGAGAACAATTATTTTTATTCAGTTTCGGAAAAGACTCTGTGACCGTCACTGATATCTGTTTTTTGTTCCTTGTTCTTTGTTCAGTGAAAAAGTATATTTATTTCGTTAAATTATTTCAATTTTTTTATTGTTTTTTCCATTTATTGAACCAAAATGAAGGTAAGTTTTTGATAAAATTTCTTTGCCAAGAATTTCGAATGGAAAGATTGAATTAATGAGGTTAGGGTAACCGCGCCACACGCTGCTAAAAGAAAAGTTCAAAAAGTTAAGGGGTCGCTCTAGTTTTAATTGAAAAAGTTATCTTCCGCCAAGTAGTTTCGGGTTCAGATCCTATAAAACAGTTTGTCTATTTTTTAGCAGAAGTTAAAAGTCCCCGACGAAGGAATTCCTGATGAAGTGCTAGCGGATATAGAAAAACTAGAGGAAGATGCCAGAGTGAATGAAGTCCGAGCTCATGTTGATCCTTCCGGAAATAACAATGAAGACGACGATGGCTGGCTAGATCAAATGGTGGGAGATTTTCTGATCGAAAATCCCTCATTTGACATATTTGATTATGTCGATCCAGGATTGCAATCGTCGCTAGACAAAGGAGTCGACGATACTCTGAAGAAAATTGGCAATGAAATTAAACAGCCAGACACTAATTTAAACTCTCTGTCAGGCAGAGATCAAGACTTATATCAACTAACATGTAGAGCTTGTTGTCATCTTCAAAATTCGCTAGTCTTTCAACTTGAACAGAATAAGAAGTTAATTGCAGAACTGCAAAATGAAGTGAGGAGCATATGGGAGTGTCTTCGACAACCTTCCATGGTAAGTTCCCATGATCGATCTTTACAAGACGCCGTCAACTTTTGATTCCTCTTCTTAGGTTGAGAAACCATCAATTAGCCAAGATGGCGCGAAGGAGCATTCGGGAAATGCAGAATTTTGTGTTGCTGAAGCAGCGACAGTTCCTACATCGTAAGAATGGGAATTTCTTCCGAATTCGGTGGTATGAAGCTTTGAATATGATTTCAGGGCAGAGGAGGTCTCCGAGCAACGTTTACCTCAAGGAGAGGAATGTAAAGTAACATCGAAAGTATCCCAGGACATTTTACTAAATGCTGAGCGTCAGGATCAATCAAAGGATCCGCAGTGTCAAGATCAATCAAAGGATCCGGAGTGTCAAGATCAATCAAAGGATCCGGAGTGTCAAGATCAATCAAAGGATCTGGATTGTCAAGATCAATCAAAGGATTCGGATTGCTACAACAGTTCGACAGAAGTGGTGGATGCTAATTTGCTGCAAGTAAGTAAAAAGTCTTCTTTTATTTGCAGAATTTCAGGCATGAGAGCAGTTTGAAATAGTTCTCTAATTATATCATGTCGTTTAGAGTCATAGAAACAGAAAAACGGCTCGTGCGATTCGCCAACGTCGTAACATAAGGATCTTAAAATTGAAAGGCAAAAGGAAGGACACCCAAAGGGATCGTAGACGTAAACAAGGCGGTGAGGTTTCATTGCCATTTCTCTGACGCACATAAAACATTTTTTATGATTTTAGACATAAAAACGTACACCTGCGACGTGTGCCATCGCCAATTTAATTATAAGAATGTTTTGATTCGTCATTTACGTACGCATTCTGGTAAGTACTGGGAACCATCAGCTTTTTACAAATTCTGGGTGAAATTTCCATGTTGAAATGACCTACAGCGATCATATAATTGAAATTTGCAAATTTGCTAAATAAATTATTTTAACAGCTAAAAGACACTGCAGTCTCATTTAGTCTATCAACAACAATGTGAGTGTAGTGCTGTTTGTATCGGTCAACAACTTAAACATATGAAGGGACCCGTACGTATCAGAATAGATGCGGGAGTTGATGTTACGAAAAGACTGGAACGTATTTAAGTAAATATTGCGTTAACTCTTAAGTGTACGAAATTACGTCGACGAAAAACCCGTCCGAAGAAACGGTTTAAAAGAACCCTCTTGAAAGCACAAAATTGACCCCCAAATATTTTTCAAAAGCTATAGAAATTCAAGTCGGTTGCTCTCCAAATCGTTTTGTGAGAACGTTTTCTAGTTTATACACTTTCATCTGAGTGACGTTTTTGACATCATGAATGTACTTGAAAGTATTTAGACCCGTACGAAGAACGAAATTCTTCCGATAGAGTAATTTTGAAAACCCGTCCGAAGAAACGGTGTAAAAGAACCCTCCCGAAAGCACAAAATTGATCTCGAAATAGACAAAAATGTTCGCCTCAATTTTCTCTACAACATAGAAAAAACCATTTTTTGGGCTAGGGTCGACCTGAGTACTTACCTAGAGCCCTAAGTAGAGGCCTCGGACACACAATTCCATAGCCAAAGATGTTTCCCTCAATTTCCTGTGCAACATAACAAAAAAAAATTTTTTTGGCTAGGGCGGACCTTAGGACCGAGATGGCCCACTTGAGCCCTAAGCACAGGCAGAAGTTTCTTTTATAAACTGTCGGTCATGCCCAGATCTTTCAAACAAAAAACAATTTTGAAAATCGGAAATTTACTCGAGTTATGTACAAAAAACACATAGAGCCCTAGTAGAGACGCGATTTTAGTGCCCTAGCTAAGTCCAAGGACTCAAATTCAGAAAGGTTTCTTCCATAAATTATTGGCTATGCTCGGGTCTTTCAAACAAAAGAAAATTTATGAAAATCGGAAAAGATTTACTCGAGTTATGTACAAAAGACCGAAAATCACTTAAACGGCCCTAGCTTAATGGCCCCCAAAAGTACTCGAGTTACTTAACTTTTTTTCCCCTGAAAGGTAATCGAAAATTTTTTATGGGATTGAATCTGGGCACTGTCGGCCCAAGGGCCGCCGAGCTAGTGCCGTTTAAGTGGTTTTGGTCTTTTGTACATAACTCGAGTAAATCTTTTCCGATTTTCAAAATTTTTTTTGTTTGCAAGATGTAGGCATGACCGACAGCTTGTAAAAGAAACTTTTGCCTGTGCTTAGGGCTCAAGTGGGCCATGTCGGTCCTAAGGTCGACCCTAGCCAAAAAAAACCTTTTTTTACTATGTTACAGAGGAAATTGAGTGAAACATTTTTGGCTATGGAATTGTGTGGCCGAGGCCTCTATTTAGGGCCCTAGGTCGATCCTACCCCAAAAAATGGTTTTTTCTATGTTGCAGAGAATATTGAGGCGAACATTTTTGTCTATTTCGAGATCAATTTTGTGCTTTCGGGAGGGTTCTTTTACTCCGTTTCTTCGGACGGGTTTTCAAAATTGCTCTATCGGAAGAATTTCGTTCTTCGTACGGGTCTAAATACTTTCAAGTACATTCATGATGTCAAAAACGTCACTCAGATGAAAGTGTATAAACTAGAAAACGTTCTCACAAAACGATTTGGAGAGCAACCGACTTGAATTTCTATAGCTTTTGAAAAATTTGAATTTGAACTAAGATGAATTTCTTCGTAATATTAATTTATCTGTGGGCCAGTTTTCAGTGCGCTCCGTTATGTGAAAATGATCTTTAGCTTTTTGTTGAATGAGCTCTTGATATGAATTTTAGAGTTGCAATCGTAATAGCTCAAAAGAAAGTTTGAATTGCCATCATGGCAATCAGTTTGCAATTCAAAGAGTCTTTTGAGCTACTTTGATTCCAACTCTAAGATGATGTCTAGCATGAGAGATCGTTACAAAAATCAAAAAATTCAGTGAAAAATATAAATTTTCGTTAACATAACTTCTTTGTTACGTAACATTGCCACAAATACCCTCCCCCCCTCCCCCTCGAACGTTACGTAATTTAGGGACAGACCCTTAGGGCCGAACTTAGGACAGACCTGAGGCCTAAGCAAAAGCATCGGCTACAATTTGTTTTTGAATATAATTCGGTACTCGATTACCTCTCAAATAGAAAAAGAATCAACAAAATCACTCAATCAAAATTAGGATTTATCCAACTTATGTAAGCAAACACGTTGGGCCCTGGTAGAAACTCAGTTTTACGGTCCTGACTGAGTCCAAGGGTTTCTAATCAAAACATTTTTTTCCATAAAACGGGAGACAGTCTCCTAGATCTTTCGATCAAAAAAAGTTTGAAAATCGAAAGAGACTTACTCGAGTTATGTACAAAAAACACGTATGGCCGTAGCAGAGCCTCGTTTTTATGGCCCTATCTAAGTCCAAGAACTCAAATCCAAACGAGTTTCTTCCATAAATTGTCGGCCATGCCCAGACTTTTCAAACAATAAAAAAATCGCGAAAATCGGAAAAGGTTTACTCGAGTTATATACAAAAGACCGAACCACTTAAACGGCCCTAGCTCGGCGGCCCTTGGGCCGACAGTGCCCAGACTCAATTCCAAAAAAGATTTTTCAATTATCTTTCAGAGAAAAAAAGTTTTTGAAAATCGGTTGAATTTTACTCGAGTTATCGTGTTGACGGACGAACGAACATAACTGGAGTAAATCTTTTCTGATTTTCATAATTTTGTTTTTGTTTGAAAGATTTGGGCATGCATGAGAATTTGTGGAAGAAATTTTTCTTTCAATTTGCCCAACGTGTTTTTTCTACATAAATCGATTAAATCTTATCCGATTTTCAAAAACTTTTTTTTCCTGAAAGATAATGAAAAATTGATTACAAAAATGAATTTGGGGGAAATCGGTCAAAAACTGTAGAAGCTATGGTGGAAAAAGTGGTGAAAAACGTGGCTTTTTGAAGGATGGTGGAACTTTTTCACTTATATCTCAGCGAAATTTGAACGGAAATCGTTCTTCAATGTTTCGAATGAAAGATGTGAACATCAGAAAATAACCAAAATAAAATTAGTGAACATCTGTTGAGTGGTTCGGGCTGTAGAGTCCTCAGTGTGGACCCAGCTCACGCTACGCGACCACATACGATATTTGGTGTTTTTTCGTGAATATTTCTGTAATTATGAGGTTTTTTGCGGTTTCGCAAAGAAAAAAGACGAGAACACTTTTGTTCATAGAAATATGGATTAGGGGTCTCTCGTAAGTGCTCTAAAACCGGCCCCAGTTCAATATTTTTTAAATTTTGATATTTTTTTAAAGATTAGAGAGGTTTTAGTGCGGACGTAATTTCATACACTTAAGAATAACATCTATTCTGTTTGCAACATCTATTCTGATGCGAGCGGGTCCCTCGCATATGTTTTTGTTCCGTTCGATGCTAAGCTCTGTACCTTTCTCCGATTTTTTTAGAACTTTTATAAAATCGTTTGCCTTAGACGCTTTAAGCAGACATAAAGACTTGCGTCACACCTCCTCCGTAAGAGGTTTTTTTGTGCGGATATCAGTACTTTTGGAAGTTTATCTCTCTACAAATATGCAAAATCTACATAAAATTGTTGAAGTTGAAAATTACTTGAGAAATCTACAATAATCCCAGGATGGAGCCGTATTTCTCCAAAATCCTGAAACACGTTTTCGCTAAAATTTCATTCTCTAAAACCTTGCCTTTTCAAGCAGGCTTCTCTTTTAGTATTAGAGTTATTGAGTCATCCTGACTGAGTCTGGAAGCGACGAAATCCCAGAAATGGTCAACTTTTTATGAAGACTAAAATAATGATCTAAAGCTATCCTTAAAATTTCAGCAAAATCGATAGTGCCGTTTCCAAGATTCAAACAAAGTAACAAAGTAACAAAGTGAGAAAGATTGACGAAATCGACCAGTTAAATGTTCAACAGAAAATTTTTTCTGCGAAAAAATGGAAAGTTCAAAAATTCGTATCTCCAGATCGGGCTGAACCGATTTTAATGAGTTGCGTAGAATTTGCGAAAACATTTTTCAGGATTACGTCGCAAGGGAGGAAGTCAAAACGTTGCTTTAAATTAAAAATTTTAAGTGCCGCGTACTACAGAGAGGTACATTTCGATTTAAACAGTTAGAGGTTTGTTAAAGTTTTAAATGTCATTAACTTCAAATCATATTGCTTTTACATTGAGATACTTGGTTTGTACGTGCACGTTGCGTCTTTTTCTTGCGCATACATCTTATGTAATGTGACATTTAAAACTCTGACATATCAAACATAACTACTAAAAACTGTTAAAATCGAAATATACCGATCTGTACCGTGGGGCCAACATATCACAAATTTTTGTGATAATGTCTCTCTGCCAACTTCAGACTCTATGTGGAATTTGCATGGAAAAAAGAGCGCAAATCAATCTTTTTGGGATTTTGTAAACTGCAAAATATTTCCAATTTCCAATTTTTTCGTCAAAATAGTCGACTATTAACGAGTTAATTAAAAAAAAATCGGAGAAAAAATTTTTTTGGCATTTTTTACTAAATTGTTGTTGACAATTTAAATTATGAGTCAAATATATAAAAAAGGAATCTTATCTCAAATTTCATATTGTTGAAGTTAAATTGTTATTTCGTTCCAAGTGTTCCAAATGTGAAATTATTGTAAGTTTAAAATTTCGTTTTATCTTCGTAATTGTTTCTTAGTCAATAATTTCATGGAATTTTGAATAGCGTTTCTTGATTGACATATACTCTACGTTCAGTGTCCAAAAAACGTTTTTGTATAAAAAATCGTCCATTTTTTCATTGTTTGGTTTTTTATATGAAGTACAAATTTTGTTACTATTTATTTCAGCCACTGAAGATGCCCTTAAAGTAAGGGAGAAATAATTGATTGAGCAAATTTCCGAATTTCAATAATCTGAGTGAAACGTCAACTTTTCAATAACATTTTTATTTCGCAGGAGAAAAGCCTTACGAATGTAAGGTCTGCCAAAAGACATTCAGCCGATCAAGTATTTTGAGAACACATTTGCGCATTCATTCTGGTAAGAATTTAAATTTTCAATTGCAAAGAACAACAAATTAGATTTTTGAAGTTTCTACCCTCCCATCTGTGTAATTTGCATCCAATGCAAAGTTCAGGAGGCAATTTACAAAATTAATTAGGAGAAGAAAACCTACTACTTAGCCGGCCGAAGGAGTTGCGGGAGATGACGGTTCTTGTTCCTCTAATTTACTTACACACACACACACACACACAATAGTTTTACATTATTTACTGCAAATAAGTTTTTTCTAATAAGATTATAGGGATTTAATTCTTAAAAGTATTTAAATCATGCCCAAAACAGGACAAAAACTCCCATAAAGACCGAAAACACAACATGTTCTTAACCGCTCATAAAATTCTCTCATAAAAATTTATCTCATAGCATTAAACGCAAAACTTTGAAAAAATTTGAAAAGCAAAGCAAATTTGAAACTTTTTTTTTAAATTTGTGTCAAATTTGCAGGGGCACCAATTGGGTAGGCTAAATCTTTTCAACTGTATGGCATTTTAATCATATTATTGCAAATCTCAATAGGTTAAAGACGAAATCTGCTTGTAGTCACTTCAGATTTGTTGAAAAACTTAAAATTAGAAACAAATTTGCCCCGCAAAGATGATAAATTTGCCTCACCTTTGCCGGGCAAATTTGCGTATAAATTATTTAAGTTGATGCTGTTTCAGTGCAAATATCAGCAATTTTCGGTGGCTAAATTTGATATTTGCTGAGAAGTCTACGAAAATCTTCCCAAAATAGCGAAATTTGCGAGTTGAATTCTTGAGATTTGATTTGCGAAAAATTTGCTATTTGCTATGTAAATCTTTTACACAAATTTGTTTCCAAGATTTGAAAATGAGTGCGTTGTATGAAATCGTTTGACACCAAAAGATGGGTGCAATCAATATGCGATGTTGCATATTGTGGTAATTTTGGTTGTGGCTACATCCCCGAATTGTGTCATTTCCCGAAAAAAACCTGAAACACATGTTAGCTAAAATTTATTTCTCTACAACTTTGCGTTTTCAATCAATCTTCTAACTCTTTTAGTATTAGAGTTATTGAGTCATCCTGACTGAGTCTGGAAGCGTCTAAGTCCCAGAAATGGTCAATTTCTCATAAGGAAAAAAATTACGTGTCGACTAAAATAATGACCTTAAGCTACCCTCAAAATTTCAGCAAAATCGATCGTGTAAAAACCATTTCGGCGTAAAATTTTGCGTAGAATTCGGGAAAAATATTTTCCAGGGTTACTTCGCAAGGGAGGAAGTCAAAACATTGCTTTACAAATTGAGTTTGAGTTGAATGTTAGCTTGTGGTTCATTCTTTACTTTCATTCTTTAAAAAATATTGCATCACTTTTTTTTTAAAACAAAATTACGTTGTGTCACAAAGGCCAGACCCACAGGCGGAATAATTTTTCAACACTTTCAGTTTTCACATGCAAAAATTTTAATTTACGCAAAACAATCTTTGCAAAAAGAGAGCAAAATCAAATTTTTGGAGCTTAAAAACTGAAAGTACAGAAAAATTATTTCGTCGTTCGGTTTTTGTGACGCAATTTTTGTAACACAACGTAATTTTGTTTAAAAAAAAGCGCTGTAATTTTTTCAGGAAATTAAAACTTTGAAAAAAAGATTCCATTCAAACAAACTTCTGCGTATTATCAACGATAGCATCACCTCAAGCGATATCATTAATTTTGGAAGCGGACTTACGGACTGCGTCACACTCTACCTTTTAAGAGTCTTTTGTTGTGATATCAGTAGTTTTGGAAGTTTCCAGTTGTTATCACTAAAATTCACGTGAAAAATCTTCTATTTTTTGAAAACAATTTTCTCCGAAAAAAAATTTCTTCGAAAAAATTCTTCTTAGAAAAAAAATTTTCTTCGAAAAAAATTTCTCCGAAAAAAAGTTGTCTTCGAATAACATCATCATTGCCACATCATTCCACACACTTTTCACATCATCCCACATCATTCCACACACTTCCCACATCATCACACACACTTCCCACTTCATTCCACACACCATTCCACACACTTCCCACATCATCCCACATCATCCTACGCACTTTCCACATCATTTTCAGTCACTTCCAAAAAAACATTTTTTCTCATAGTCCCTCTACGGCAGCGTAGCTCATTTCGGACCACTTTGACCGACTCCTGTCCACGAACACCCCAACCGGTTCCGTTGGCTTCGTGAGATCGATACCTTTCATTTGATACCGCGATCTGAACACTATCGGCCGAGATTTAGCCGAAGAAGTGCTCCCGTCGGTGGATTTTCATAGATGGGGGTTGTATGAAAAGTTTGAAGACCAACAACTCAGTTCCAGGATTTTTTTGGGGGTAGCCACCGGCTGAATTTTCCATTTGGGACCGAAACTGAACTTCCCTAAAAATTATAGGGATACATACATACATAGATAGAGAGACACATCGTGGACACACAACACAGGAATAAAATTTTGATTATTTTCAAACATATTTTTACCATTTTTATATGGAAATTGGTCATCTTTGATTGGCGATATCTCGGCTCGTTTTCAACCGATTTGGATGATCCAAAGTGCGTTGGAATCAGAATAGGAAGTAGTTTTTTTAAATAATTTGGAGGAAGAGGGGGGCAGGGGGAAAAACTCCAAAGTTCGCCTATACATCGTGTCTCGTCTCAAAGGATTTTGTATTCAGTTTCTCAGTTAATAATTTCGTAGAATTGTAGTTAGCGCTTGTTGATTGACATTGAGAGTCCAAAAATGTTTTTCGTGTAAAAAATCGTTCATTTCTGAGGATACCATTTTTTCATTGTTTGTTTTTTCATATGAAGTACAAGTTTTGTTAGAGTAAGGGTGCCTAATGTTGAACACCAAAAAGAGAATGCAAATAACAGAGTTGAAACATCTCGAAATCTAGGAGAAAGTTATTTGGGAAACATTAGTGAAGTATTGTGCAGCTTCTTTCAGAATAAGGGACTTCCAAAATTGATAGATTAGAAGTTTTTCAACATTTTCGAAAATAAGTGAATTTTAGCTGTTTCAAAAAAGTGTCCCTACTATGGAACACCAGGGTTCCTAATGTGGAACGCTTCAAAACATTCATGAAGAAATTTTTTCTTTTAAAAGAAATTGACAATCGATTGTTAAGAGTTACAACAGAAAATAAATTTCGTCTTTCGGAGCCTTAAGCGATGTTTAGATGTGATGCAAATGTGGAACATGCAACTATTGTGGAACAGTACTAGTTATCAAATATACTGTTCCATATTTCCATATCCATACATTTGCATAACATCAACACGATTAACACCTAACTTATTCACACCCTCACATCTTTTTTGGCATATCGTTTTCCAAAAATAGAAAATAAAATATTATGGGAATTCACATCAAAAAATATACGGGAATATACGCTGTATATCTTGTATATCCCGTTTATTCTGTATAAATCTGTATATTTGAAATCAAGCATGCTTTGCGTTATCTATGGTGGTTAGATAGACAGAATTACAAGATATACAAAATATACAAGATATACAAAGCGTATATTTTTCTATATTTTTTGACGTGAATTCCCTTATTTTTCCTTTCAATCGGAACGAACAAAAGTGGGTGTTCCACATTAGGAACACAGACAAGATTTTCTTGTCTCGTCTCTTTCTTGTATATTTTTCAATTTTAGAAGGTGACAAGGCACTCTTTTACTAAGATGTCTAATTAGTACTTCAAAACACAAGAAGTTTATTTTTGTTAACTTCTCTCGATGCTATCCAAATTTTTCTTCAGGAATTTTTTTTATCAGAATGGCGTCAAAAAGTGTATTCTTTTTCTCTTTTGTGTACACCTACACAGAGTTCTGTCAGTGTTGACGTAAATCAAAAATGAACCAAGCGCACGCATTTTTTTCAAATTGGACATTATCCACGATCAAAAATTTATGAGTGTTCCACATTAGGCACTCTTACTCTACTATTTATTTCAGCAACTGAAGATGCCCTTGAAGTAAGGGAGAAATAGTCGATTGAGCAAATTTCCGAATTTCAATAATCTGGGTGAAACGTCAACTTTTCAATAACATTTTTATTTCGCAGGAGAAAAGCCTTACGAATGTAAGGTCTGCCAAAAGTCATTCAGCCAATCAAGTGATTTGAAAAAACATTTGCGCATTCATTCTTGTAAGAATATAAATTTTCAATTGCAAAGACTTGTCGTCAACAACAATTTTCTCTTCGCCTTTAGGAGAGAAGCCCCACAAGTGTACGGTCTGCCAAAGGGCATTCAGCGATCCAAGCTGTTTGTCCGCTCATTTACGAAAACACTCTGGTAAGAAGCACCTGTTTCTCTCGTCTTCTAAGCAAATTTCAATGTGAGAAATGAAAATAATTTGACATTAGGAAGAAAGTCCTTTTTCCTTCTGACTGTCATGATCACTCACACTCTTCTACTCTATTCTTCGTCTGACCCTGAGCCAAATCCAAAACCTTGGGGAAGATTTCACAAATTTTAAAACAAAAAATCCGTTTCAGGTAAAACACACACACACTCTCATAAAAATTTATCTCATAGCATTAAACGCAAAACTTTGAAAAAATTTGAAACTTTGTTTCCAAGATTTGAAAATGATGGTGGTAACATTTAAGTTCATGAACATTTCATTTTTTGTTTCACATGACAATTTTTTGATTATGAGAGTTACCTTGAATTTAGGAATGAAAAGTTCTTTCTATAAAAACAAATCACATGAGAAAGAGCAAAGTTTCAGGCGATAATGCGTCATTTCCCGCAATTCCCAGGCCAAGAATTTTGAATTTCTATGAACAATACCTTCTCCGGCAGCCTTCTATTTCAAACGTTTGCGCTCGTCCAAAGCAACTCAGACGGCTAACCCTTGCTGCTTCTTGCTAAGTTTTCACTAGTATGATTTCCTTCGTTGTAACGATTGACCGATTGAGAAACGGTTTAGCTCAGCGGTAACATACTGGCTTTACTTCAAGAATATCTGGGTTCAATATCGTCAAGGACAAATTCTTTGTATGACTTTTCTTCATGTCGAAAATAACCGAAAAATAAATATAAACCTGATGGAAGTTGATAGAGAAATCCACAATAATCCCATTGTTCTAAAGCCGTTGAAACCAGCTTTCTAAGCCTCACATTTCTAGAGAAATGGGTCGTCCCTTCCAATTCTAGAAGCAACTTTCTAACTCCGATAATTCGAGAGTTAAGGCTCATTTCTCACTCACTTTTGTCGTTGTTGACCCATTGATTCTGGAAGTGGCTACATCCCCGAATTGGGTCATTTCTCGAAAAAATCCAAGGTTTTCGCTTAAATTTAATTCCCTACAACTTTGCCTTTTCAAGCAGCCTTCTAACTCTTTTAGTATTAGACTTATCGAGTCATCCTGACTGAGTCTGGAAGCGACTAATTCTCAGAAATGGTCAATTTTTTATAAGGAAAAAAATACGTGTCGATTACATTATTACATCTTACCGTTACCCTTAAAATTTCAGCAAAATCGATCGGGCCGTTTCCAAGATCCAAACAAAGTAACAAAGTGAGAAATGTTGACAAAATCGACCACCCAAGGGTCGGAGTGGGTCTGGGTCGAACTGAACAGTTCATGTTTTGACCTGAACTGGTCTGACCTGAAAATGAATCAAAAGTTTCAGGTTGACCAAAATTTGTGGGTCGGGTTCAGGCCAACCTGAAACCTGAACCTGAAATGAAAACCCACAGGTCACAAAGTAACCGTACAATGAAAATAGATAAGGAGCCTCAACGTGCTCATTTAAATATTCCAAAAATTAATTTCATCTAGATCGGCTGCTGTACATGAAAAAATATTTCATGAATGTTTTTAGCAGGGCATATAAAGTTAAGTGTCACATTACACAACACTGCTCACCATCATATTTGACAACATAATTTCTACTTCCATGCGTGAGTGCGTTGGCCAAGATAAATTTGTTTTTTGGACAATAGCCGGCTGAATCAATAGATCAAAAATGAAATTTCAAGCGGGATTCACAGAACGTGAACGTTTTGAATTTCTTTTATTCTAAATTAATGTCAAATCGACATAAGAACAAAAAAATATTTGGACTTATTGTGAATCTTGAGTCGATACAAAGTATGTTCCCAGTGACCTCCCTGTGAATTGTTGGGTAATGTATAAAAATCGCTCTGTCTCTCTGACAGAATTGACATAAGTTTGTCTCTTTTATTCTCATAACTCAACACGCGTGATGGATTTTAAATTCATTTCTAGTTCATTTTATTCTCACTGGAAAGTGAAAAATTGACTCATAACCAGAATTTAACATTTCATAGCCTATTTCCTGTGTGTAAATTAAAATTTTCAAACCTGTCTGAAGCACAGGTTGATTCAGGTCAATCAGGTTTGACCCAACAGTTTCAGGTCATGTTCAGGTCACATTTTAAACAACCTGAACCTTACCTGAAAAAGTCAAGTTATAAACTTTTGGATTCAGGTTGACCCAAAACGACCTATTCCGACTCTGTTAAAAATGCTCAACAGAAAATTTTTTCTATGGAAAAATAATAAGTTCAAGAATTCGTATCTCCAGATCGGCTGAATCGATTTTAGTGAGTAAAAAGGTATTTCTGCCTAAAATTTTGCGTAGAATTCGGGAAAACATTTTCCAGGAATACGTCGCACGGGAGGAAGTCAAAACGTTGCTTTATTATGTTTCAAATGTTCCTTAATTTACGGAAAAATTTCTTGCAAATTTTTTGTCGTGTAAAACTTGCGCCACTACCGTGGGGCCATGATTAACATATCGCAAATTTTTGTGATAATATCTCTTTGCCAACTTTCAAATTTTTGCGTCAAACTAATCGATAGGAAGCTCTTCATTTTCGACTGTTAACGAGTTAATTAAAAAAAATCAAAGGACAAATTTCTTTTGGCATTTTCCACTAAATTGTTGTTGACAATTTAAGTTATGATCCAAATATAGAAAAGGAATCTTATCAGAAATTTCATATTGTTGAAGTTAAATTGTTATTTCGTTCTAAGTGTTCCAAATGTGAAATTATTGTAAGTTTAAAATTTCGTTTTATCCTCGTAATTGTTTCTTAGTCAATAATTTCGTGGAATTTTGGATAGCGTTTGTTGATTGACATATGCTCGACGTTCTCTGAGTCCAAAAAACGTTTTTCGCATAAAAATTCTTTCATTTCTGAGGATACCATTTTTTCATTGTTTGGTTTTTCATATGAAGTACAAATTTTGTTACTATTTATTTCAACCACTGAAGATGCCCTTGAAGTAAGGGAGAAATAATTTATTGAGCAAATTTACGAACTTCAAGAATCTAAGTGAAACGTCAACTTTTCAACAACATTTTTATTTCACAGGAGAAAAGCCTAACGAATGTTACGTTTGCCATAAGGCATTCAGCCAATCAGGCAATTTGAGAACTCATTTGCGCATTCATTCTGGTAAGAATATAAATTTTCAATTGCAAAGACTTGTCGTCAACAACAATTTTCTCTTCGCTTTTAGGAGAGAAGCCCTACAAGTGTACGGTCTGCCAAAAGGCGTTCAGCGTTTCAAGCAATTTGTCCACACATTTACGAAAACACTCTGGTAAAAAGCACCTGTTTCACTCGTCTCCTAAGCAAATTTTAATATGAGAAATGAAAATAATTTGACATTAGGAAGAAAATTCTTTTTTCTTCTGACTGTCATGATCACTCACACTCTTCTACTCTACTCTTCGTCTGACCCTAAGCTAAATCCAAAACCTTGAGGAAGATTTCACAAATTTTAAAACAAAAAATCCGTTTCAGGTAAAAAGAGTAAGAAGGTGTCAGCATTGTAAAAGGTTAAAGACGCACGTTAGCTGTAACTGCCTTCGTTGCAGATATGCTGCCAGACACTAAAATAGTTTGAAGAACATTTTTATTCGAGAAAACGAAGAATTTACGTGACATTTAAAAGTCCTTTCCAAGTTTTTGAAGAAATATTTTGCGATTATGATGACAAATGGAAAGGAAATCATTGAAGAAAAAATCGCTTAAGGAAAAGTCCATTAAAAATTTTTTGATTTTCTTTTGTGTTTGAAAAATCTCGAAAAGTGAAGTTTTAACATAAACTTTGTGGAACATGTGGAACGCGATAATTATCATATCATATTTAGCATATAATTTTTATTAATTACATTATTTATTGAATTTTTGTTGAATTCAAAGTTTCATTCCTCCCTAAAAGTAGATTTTTGAAGTTTCTACCATCCCATCTGTGCAATTTGCATCCAATGTAAATGTTCAGGAGGCAATTTACAAAATTATTTGGAAGAAGAAAACCTACTACTTAGCCTACCCAGGGAGTTGCGGGAGATGACGCTCCTTGTTCCTCTAATTTACATACACACACAATAAATTTACAATATTTACTGCAAATAAGTTTTTTCTAATAAGATTACGGTGATGTAAATCTTAAAAGTATTTGCACTCCCCCGAAACAGGACCTAAAATCCCATAAAGACCGAAAACACAATATGTTCTTAAACACTTAAAATTCTCTCATAAAAATTTATCTCAAAGCATTAAACGCAAAACTTTGAAAAAATTTGAAAAGCAAAGCAAATTTGAATCTTTTTTTTTAAATTTGTGTCAATCTTGCGGGGGCATCAATTTGGTAGGCTAAATCTTTTCGACTGGATTTTTAATCATATTATTGCAAATCCTAATAGGTTAAAGACGAAAGATGCAGCAAATTTGCCCCGCTAAGATGACAAATTTGCCTCACCTTTGCCGGGCAAATTTGCGTATAAATGATTTAAGTTGATGCTGTTTCAGTGCAAATATCAGCAATTTTCGGTGGCTAAATTTGATATTTGCGGAGAAGTCTACGAAACAAAATAGCGAGTTGAATTTTCGAGATTTGATTTGCGAAAAATTTGCTATTTGCTATGTAAATCTTTGACACTCTATCGGATAAGGCAAAAATTCCGGCCCAAAATTTCTCAGATTCTAGACCTGGGAAGACGTTCAGTAATATGATGCTTCATAGGAATGTCTTTTTATTACTCGACATATTGAAAATAAAAAATAAGGAACACAATGGAGCCCATGAAGCCTATAATGCTTCGCCCGCGCCTTAAACATTCTTTTGAGTTTCAGGTTCTAATTTTTTCACTGGGTTCTTCGAACGGGTCTAATCAAGTCAAACCCGTCCTAGCTCCCGTCGACATACTTTTCCAAATCCCCTTTCAAATACGTTTCCCAATCCCCGTCCGAACCCCTCCATTCAAATACCCTTCAGAACCCCGTCTTACCTCCCGTTCAAAAACCCTTACAAATCCTTGTCCAAATACCTTTCCAAATACCTTCAAAAACCACCGTCTTAACGCCCGTCCGAGCCTACTGTCTAAATTCTCTTCAAAACATAGTCTTAACTCCCGTCCAAATACTTTTCAAAATCAATACACGTCCAAATCTCACCTTAATTTTCGTCCCAATGCCGTTCCAAGTCACACTCAAAATCCCGTTTCAAATCCGACATTATTTTTGCAATGTCATACATTTTTGTGCGTTCCGGAATCTAACATTTCTGTGTGACATACTTTATGAACGGCACTTTACGAGATTTAACATTACTTGTCGTGATTTTCTGGTATTTTATGTGACTTTTTGTGATTTTGGACGACTTTCCAGAACTTTCGTGCATGACTTTTCGTGACTTTATGCGATTTTTCTCGATTTTCTGACTTTCCGGCTCACTTTTTAACTTTCCGGATGACTGTAACTTTCAGGATTTAATGTTATTTTTCTGCGGTGGTCTACGACTTTCCGGAGCTGTTTAAACCTCGGTAAAAACCTTGACGACAGACATACAATGACCAAATCCTTAGCTTGTGCAACTTTTCGTTTTACCAGCTGGTCTACAAATACATTGAAAATGAGCAACGTCACAAGTATAAAAAATATTTTCTTAACAAGAAAACGCCGAAACGTAGATGACGTTCGATTCTTGTTATGAAATAACTTTCAGTTTTAGCGGAGCTTTTCAAAACGAATGAATACATTTAGTTCGGATCAGTGTAAGACTTTACATCTTTTCTTCAACAGCAAAAGTATTCCTTTTGCAAAAAGAAGTAACCCTAATTTCATCGTGTTATGTTTCATAACAAGTGTTATTCATTTATTCAAAATTGATTTTACGACAAGAATTGACAATTTAACACTGCAAAAACCTGCGCAGAAGTACAAAATTCTATTTGATGCAAAAATATATTTCCGTAAGTGTAATATGTTTTATGTTTATGACGCTGCTCATTTCCAATGTATTTGTAGACCAGCTGGTAAAATGATAAGTTGCACAATCTAAGGATTCGGTCCCTGTACATACATACACAAATTCCGTTTTAGTTCCGGAGACTAGAAAATTTTAACATTGGTGACTGGCGCATTTTTGAATTGAGTGGACAAGCATCAACCTTGATGCACAGTTTTCGCCTTATAAGCGGAAAAACATTCAAAGATCAAGCTTTCGCCTAGTCATTTACTTCAGTGCGGTCCGTAAAAGAAGTTGATACTATTAGAATAGTGTCGGCGCATTATTTCCTTGAACTGTTGACAAACGCGTATTTGAAAATATTCAGTCATTTGATGGAAATATTTCTGTGTCTATTTATCAAAACAATGTGTTGAGAGTATCAAGACGTCTTATTGAGTTGATTGAGAAGGAATTGGTTGAATAATGTTAAATTGATATTAAAATCGTAACTCATGTATTTTTATTTATAAGGCCTTCTTTCGTATGAAAAGACACAAATTTTTACAGGTTGCTCACTTTTCTGGCTTTGCTGACATTATGATCACCCTACAAATTTGAAATAATCCCAAATAATCCCAAATAATCCCAAATAATCCTTAGAAAAAAAAGTAATTTACCCCTTGCTTAAGCTACCCTTAAAATTTCAGCAAAATCGATCGTGTAAAAACCATTTCGGCGTAAAACTTTGCGTAGAATTCGGCAAAAATATTTTCCAGGGTTACTTCGCAAGGGAGGAAGTCAAAACGTTGCTTTATATATGTTCCTTAGTCTCCGAAAAAATGTCTTGTGAATTTTTTGGCGTGTAAGACTTGTGTCACGGCCCCTTACTACCGTGGGGCCGTGATTAAAATATCGCAAATTTTTGTGATAATGTCTCTTTGCCAACTTCAGACTCTATGTGGAATTTGCGTGGAAAAAAGAGCGCAAATCAGTCTTTTTGGGATTTTGTAAAATGCAAAATATTTTCAATTTCAAATTTTTTCGTCAAACTAATCAATAGAAAGCTTTTCATTTTCAACTATTAACGAGTTAATTAAAAAAAATCGCAGAAAAAAATTTTACTTTACTAAAATCACAATTTTTTGTTCAATTTAAAATATTACAGTTCGTTTTTATGTTCAAAATAAAACTATCTTACCGGTTTTGGTGTTAAATTTTGGTCGTCAATATGTTCGGGGTTTGCATGCTGCGATCTATCTGGTTTATTAATCGTCATTTATTCTTTTGTAGATCTCGAGGATATTTGCGTAGCTACTATGTAGTTTATTTGCGTCTCTTTTGTAATTGTTTGATTTGGAACCGTATAGGTTGATGTAGCAAGATTCCATGAATTTTCGTTTGAATCCGTTTTCCTCGTGATCTATAATTTTTATGTTTTTTTGTTCAACGTCAGGTTCGTGTTCAGGGTAGTCGAGCGCATGGTTGACGAGAGCTGACTTGTAACCCGGTGTAAATCTATGCTTTAAATCTGTTTTGTGTTCATTTGTGCGTTTTTCAGGTGTTCTTTCCGCTTCTCCAAAATAGAAGGGTTTAGGACAGATTCTTGCTTTGCAGTCGATTCGATAGATTGCATTTGTGCGTTCTTCTTGTGGTATCTTTGTTTTGGTTTTGGTGAAAATATTTTTTGGCATTGTCTACTAAATTGTTGTTGACAATTTAAATTATGATCCAATCTCAGGAAAAGGAATCTCATCTGAAATTTCATATCACAACAAAAACCTCTTAAAAGGTAGAGTGTGACGCAGTCCGTAAGTCCGCTTCCAAAATTAATTATATCGTGTGAGGTGACGCTACCGCTGATAATACGCAAAAATTTGTTTGAGTTGAATGTTAGCTTGTGGTTCATTCTTTACTTTTATTCTTTAAAAAACATTGCACCACTTTTTTTAAAACAAAATTACGTTGTGTCACAAAGGCCAGACCCACCGGCGGAATAATTTTTCAACATTTTCAGTTTTCACATGCAAAAATTTTTTAATAATTAATATTAATTTAATAATTTAATAATAATAATAATATAATAATAATAATAATAATAAATTTAATAATTTTTTAATTTTTTAATTTACGCAAAACAATCTTTGCAAAAAGAGAGCAAAATCAAATTTTTGGAGCTTAAAAACTGAAAGTACAGAAAAATTATTTCGTCGTTGGGTTTTTGTGACGCAATTTTTGTAACACAACGTAATTTTGTTTAAAAAAAGCGCTGTAATTTTTTCAGGAAATTAAAACTTTGAACAAAAGATTCCATTCAAACAAACTTCTGCGTATTATCAATGAGAGCATCACCTCAAGCGATATCATTAATTTTGGAAGCGGACTTACGGACTGCGTCACACTCTACCTTTTAAGAGTCTTTTGTTGTGATATCAGTAGTTTTGGAAGTTTCCAGTTGTTATCACTAAAATTCATGTGAAAAATCTTCTATTTTTTGAAAAAAATTTTCTCCGAAAAAAAATTGCTTCGAAAAAATTCTTCTTAGAAAAAAAATTTTCTTCGAAAAAAATTTCTCCCAAAAAAAGTTGTCTTCGAAAAACATCATCATTGCCACATCATTCCACACACTTTTCACATCATCCCACATCATTCCACACACTTCCCACATCATCACACACATTTCCCACTTCATTCCACATACTTCCCACACCATTCCACACAATTCACACATCATCCCACATCATCCTACGCACTTTCCACATAATTTTCAGTCACTTCCAAAAAAACATTTTTTCTCATAGTCCCTCTACGGCAGCGTAGCTCATTTCGGACCACTTTGACCGACTCCTGGCAACAAACCCCCCAAACGATTTCCACAAGACCGGTTCCGTTAGCTTCGTGAGATCGATACCTTTCATTTGATACCGCGACCTGACAACTATCGGCCGAGATATAGCCGAAGAAGTGCTCCCGTCGGTGGATTTTCACTGGGGGTTGTATGAAAAGTTTGAAGGCCAATAACTCAGTTCCAAGATTTTTTTGGGGGTAGCCACCGGCTGAATTTTCCATTTGGGACCGAAACTAAACTTCCCTAAATATTTTAAGGAAATCGCCCGGGTGGTTCTAGAGAAAAAAAATTTAGATAGATACATAGATAGACAGATACTTCGTGGACACACAACACAGGAATAAGATTTTGATTATTTTCAAACATATTTTTACCATTTTTATATGGAAATTGGTCATCTTTGATTGGCGATATCTCGGCTCGTTTTTAACCGATTTGGATGATCTAAAGTGCGTTAGAATCAGAATAGGAAGTAGTTTTGGAGTAATTTGGAGGGAGAGGGGAGCAGGGGGAAAAACTTCAAAGTTCGCCTATACATCGTGTCTCGTCTCAAAGGTTTTTGTATAGAGTTTTTTGGGTCTGTGCACGTTTTTTTTTTGGGTGTGGAGACTGCGTCACGCGCTCCGCTACCGCTCCGGGCATGATTGTTGAAGTTAAATTGTTATTCCGTTCTAAGTGTTCCAAATGTGATATTACTGTAAGTTTATAATTTCGGTTTATCCTCGTATTTGTTTCTCAGTTAATAATTTCGTAGAATTGTAGTTAGCGCTTGTTGATTGACATTCAGAGTCCAAAAAACGTTTTTCGTGTAAAAAATCGTTCATTTCTGAGGATACCATTTTTTCATTGTTTGTTTTTTCATATGAAGTACAAGTTTTGTTAGAGTAAGGGTGCCTAATGTTGAACACCAAAAAGAGAATGCAAATAACAGAGTTGAAACATCTCGAAATCTAGGAGAAAGTTATTTGGGAAACATTAGTGAAGTATTGTGCAGCTTCTTTCAGAATAAGGGACTTCCAAAATTGATAGATTAGAAGTTTTTCAACATTTTCGAAAATAAGTGAATTTTAGCTGTTTCAAAAAAGTGTCCCTACTATGGAACACCAGGGTTCCTAATGTGGAACGCTTCAAAACATTCATGAAGAAATTTTTTCTTTTAAAAGAAATTGACAATCGATTGTTAAGAGTTACAACAGAAAATAAATTTCGTCTTTCGGAGCCTTAAGCGATGTTTAGATGTGATGCAAATGTGGAACATGCAGGTATTGTGGAACAGTACTAGTTATCAAATATACTGTTCCATATTTCCATATCCATACATTTGCATAACATCAACACGAATAACACCTAACTTACTCACACCTGCACATCTTTTTTGGCATATCGTTTTCCAAAAATAGAAAATAAAATATTTTTCCTTTCAATTGGAACGAACAAAAGTGGGTGTTCCACATTAGGAACACAGACAAGATTTTCTTGTCTTTTCTCTTTCTTGTATATTTTTCAATTTTAGAAGAAGGTGACGAGGTACTCTTCTACTAAGATGTCAAATGAGTACTTCAAAACATAAGAAGTTTATTTTTCTCAAATTCTCTCGATGTTATCCAAATTTTTCTTCAGGAAGATGCGGGAAATGGTCCTTTGAATGGCCAAAATATAATAAAACAGCTTTCATTCTCATTTCTCCAAAGCTTCGAGTTATATTTAACTGCAACAAAACAATACACAACGTCATACGAGGGACGGTATTACTTTTGAAAAAAGTGCTGTGACCATAAACTATGTGACATAATAGATTTACTCCACACACTACTCAAAGTGAAAAAGAAGAAGAATCTTTTGACATACAAAAATTCCAACAATCTAATTTTTTGTCATTTTGTTCCGCGGTATCGTCGGGTTTAACATATTTTTCTAATATTATTCTGAACATAAATTTGGTTGTTTTTTATGAAACTCGTGCAATAAAACACTTCTCTTTTCATTTCTATAGTCCATAATATCCGCAAGTATGTACAATACAGTCGTCTATTTACTTCTAAATGTCTCAGCCACTTTTGTTTACATTGAGTTGTCGACGTTGACGACGTTGTCAACGTTGTCAACGCATTTGATGATTCGGAAAAGTTGCCACCGTACATCAAATCGAATAAAAAGAATTGTGCGGCTTGATAGTAGTTTTGTAGGAATTAAATCAACAGAAAATAACTTTGTTGCACGAGATTTACGTAAAAATCATCGAAATAATTTTCAGAATTACAGTTCGTTCATTTTACGCTTAAACAAATTTGAGATATTTTTGGTTTGTCAGAGATTTAAATGTCATTAACGTCACATTACATAAGATGTATGCGCTAGAAAGAGATGGCAACGTGCGTCTGATGTATGTATCTTTATATAAAAGCTATGTATTCTGACATTAATGACATTTAAATCTTTAACAGTACAAATTTTGTTTAAGCGTAAAATGAACGAACTGTATTGCAAAAATCGTTTTGAAATCCGTTGTTACCGCGCAATATTGCACGGTAACGACGGTTTTAAAGAGAATTTTTATTAATAATCTAAAAATTATTTCGTTGATTTTTACGTAAATCTCGTGCAACAAAGTTATTTTCTGTTGATTTAATTCCTACATAACTACTATCAAGCCGCAAAATTCTTTTTATTCGATTTGATGTACGGTGGCAACTTTTCCGAATCATCAAATGCGTTGACAACGTTGAAAACATCGTCAACGTCGACAATGAGTGCATTGCACAACTCAATGTATACAAAAGTGGCTGAGTCATTTAGAAATAAATAGACGACTGTATTGTACTTGCGGATATTATGGACTAAAGAAATGAAAAGAGAAGTGTTTTATTGCACGAATTTCTTAAAAAAATAACCAAATTGATGTTCAGAATAATATTAAATAATATGTGAAATCCGACGATACCGCGGAACAAAATGACAAAAAATTACATTGTTGGAATTTTTGTATGTCAAAAGATTCTTCTTCTTTTTCACTTTGAGTAGTGTATGGAGTAAATCTATTATGTCACATAGTTTATTGTCACAGCACTTTTTTCAAAAGTAATACAATTCCACGTATTACGTTGTGTACTGTTTTGTTGCAGTTAAATATAACTCGAAGCTTGAGAGACCGCTTTCATTATATTTTGGCCATTCAAAGGACCCTTTCCCGCATCTTCCAGGAATTTTTTTTATCAGAATGGCGTCAAAATGTGAATTCTTTTTCTCTTTTGTGTACACCTACACAGAGTTCTGTCAGTGTTGACGTAAATCAAAAATGAACCTTGCGTGCGCATTTCTTTCAGATTAGACATTATCTACGATCAAAAATTTATGAGATATGGTGGTGTTCCACATTAGGCACCCTTACTCTACTATTTATTTCAGCAACTGAAGATGCCCTTGAAGTAAGGGAGAAATAATCGATTGATCAAATTTCCGAATTTCAATAATCTGAGTGAAACGTCAACTATTCAATAACATTTTTATTTCGCAGGAGAAAAGCCTTACGAATGTAAAGTTTGCCACAGAGCATTCAGCCGGTCAGCAAGTTTGAGAACTCATTTGCGCATTCATGCGGGTAAGAACTTGAATTTTCAATTGCAAAGACTCGTCGTCAACAACAATTTTCTCTTCGCATTTAGGAGAAAAGCCTTACGAATGTTACGTTTGCCATAAGGCATTCAGCCAATCAGGCAATTTGAGAACTCATTTGCGCATTCATTCTGGTAAGAATATAAATTTTCAATTGCAAAGACTTGTCGTCAACAACAATTTTCTCTTCGCTTTTAGGAGAGAAGCCCTACAAGTGTACGGTCTGCCAAAAGGCGTTCAGCGTTTCAAGCAATTTGTCCACACATTTACGAAAACACTCTGGTAAAAAGCACCTGTTTCACTCGTCTCCTAAGCAAATTTTAATATGAGAAATGAAAATAATTTGACATTAGGTAGAAAATTCTTTTTTCTTCTGACTGTCATGATCACTCACACTCTTCTACTCTACTCTTCGTCTGACCCTAAGCTAAATCCAAAACCTTGAGGAAGATTTCACAAATTTTAAAACAAAAAATCCGTTTCAGGTAAAAAGAGTAAGAAGGTGTCAGCATTGTAAAAGGTTAAAGACGCACGTTAGCTGTAACTGCCTTCGTTGCAGATATGCTGCCAGACACTAAAATAGTTTGAAGAATATTTTTATTCGAGAAAACGAAGAATTTACGTGACATTTAAAAGTCCTTTCCAAGTTTTTGAAGAAATATTTTGCGATTATGATGACAAATGGAAAGGAAATCATTGAAGAAAAAATCGCTTAAGGAAAAGTCCATTAAAAATTTTTTGATTTTCTTTTGTGTTTGAAAAATCTGGAAAAGTGAAGTTTTAACATAAACTTTGTGGAATGTGATAAGAATCACTAATTTATCTCTTTAGCATAACATTTATATTAATTAAATTATTTATTGAATTTTTGTTGAATTCGAAGTTTCATTCCTGCCTAAAATTACATTTTTGAAGTTTCTACCCTCCCATCTGTGCAATTTGCATCCGATGTAAATGTTTATTTAAAAACAAAAATATTACCACTGAAAGGAGTTTTTGATTGGCAAACCTGCATTTTAGTAAAAGAAGTATTGACCGGAAAATGTTATCACAATTTAATTTTAAGACCAATTAGTCATAATTACAATACTAGGAATTCCAGAAATCTATATTTCAGAACATCGAGAATATATATTGGAAAAAATAGAATAACATGCATAGGACCCGATTTATTCAATCATTTACCGGATGAATTAAAAGATTCGGACTTAGGAAATACTTCCTTTAAAAGAAAACTGAAATAGTGGCTCTTAGAAGCCAATCAAATATCTAAACTTTCTAAACTGCAGTCATTCCACACTTCACCAAACATATAATAACATTTACTAAAAAATTACATATACATATACAAATACAGAACATTTCATTAAAATAAATAATTTCATTACAGCACATTTAATTATAAATAATAATAAGAATTTAATTATTCATTTTCTTTAACATTTTGAATTTTAAGAAAATTTATTAAAATTATGTCAAATTCCTTCAGAGAATTAATTCACTGGAATTGACAATTTGTTTTAAATTTTATCCTTAAATTTGTAATTTGTTTCTTTTAATTATTACTGTACTGTTGATCTGTTTTTTTTTGTTAATTTTATTGATAAGGGGTCATCCCTAAATTACGTAACGCTATTTTTGCGGTCTAGACTCCCCCTTCCCCCCTGTCATAACACACCGTAACGTTGGCCCAAACCCCCTCCCCCTTCGTTACGTAACGTAACAAAACATATTTTTGAAGCAACGTAGAAAGAATAAAGACTGTTATAAGTACAAAACTGGTCTTGTGTTATTCACTATCCACTGTAACGATCCACAATCATAACGTGACAGTGCTTCAAGATCAAGCGAAGTGCAAGGGAAGACTGAACGATATGAATTTCCGAAAGTTATTTCATTACTGTCATTTTTGTTAACTAGTTAAAATATAAAAAAATCGTCAAAAGTAAATGAAAAAATCTGCGGTGTCAAAAGGAATTGAAATTAACGGTTTTATGTTCGATATTTTCATATAGGAAGAAAAATGTTGAGGTTCGAGCGTTACATAACGCCGATGCTAGACCCCCTCCCTCCCCCTCGTAACTTTCCGTAACGCTAGAGGAATACTCCCCCCTCCCCCTCTAGCGTTACGTAATTTAAGGACGACCCCTAAATTTAATTATAATATAGATAAAAAAATAAAAAAAATAATTTAGAAAATTAGTTAGGAGAAGAAAACCAACATCGAAAACCGAATTTCTATGAACGACATCTTTTCCGGCAGCCTGCTATTTCAAACGTTTACGCTCGTACAAAGTTACTCAGACGGTTAACCATTGCTGTTTCTTGCTAACTTTTCACTAGATGATTTCCTTCGTTGTAACGATTGACCGATTGAGGAACGGCTTAGCTCAGTGGTAACATACTGGCTTTTCTCCAAGAATATCTGGGTTCAATCTCGATCAGGACAAATTCTTTGTATGACTTTTCTTCAACTTGTAGCATGAAAGTAGCACACCTACCCGAGTTTCTTTTGTGTGGTTGTGGTGTTCGGTGTCCACAACGAACCGTACACAGGAAAATGGCATGTGTGAACCGATGGGCGATGAATTCTGAGTCTGTAACCCTTTCGCGTTTGAATTTTTCCCTTCGCAGATAACTAATTTCAACCCCATCCAATTTAATCGACGATAAAGATGTCCCACGTCCCATACCAAGGCAATAGGTCTTAAGCGCATTCAACTCCAGTTTATTCCCCTTCGACCATTCAAGTCCGAATTAATTTTATCAACAGAGGCATTCACAAACTCACCAGCTGAAAAAAATGTATAAAGTTGAGCATCATCTGCATATAGGTGAGAAAACATGTACTTGACAGATTTCGGTAAGTCATTTATAAATAGGCAGAAAATGAGAGGACCCAAAATTGACCCTTGAGGAACACCCTTAAACAGAGGTAGAAAGCTCGACATTATTCCACCAATATTTGTCGTTTGCTTACGATTTGCTAAGAAGCTACGTATGAATCCTAAGGCTGTATCATCAAAGTAAAATTGACAACGAAGCTTGTTACACAACATACAATGATTAACTGAATCAAATGCTTTCGAAAAATCCAGAAGAAGAAGAATACAGAAAAGTTTCCTGTATAGCGCCCGATTAATATCATTATAAATTTTTATTAGGGCTGTGGTAGTACTATGATAACGTCTGTAGCTAGATTGAGTAGTTTGCATCAGACAACGTCGAGAGAAGCATTCAGCTGAAAGGGTTACAAAATTACTTCTTTGTTGCGTCTGGCATTTATGACGCAATTTTTTAAAAACACAACGTAAGCTGAATGCGTCAAATTCATCTGATTTCCGAACTTTTGCAACTGAAACGAAAACATTTTGCATTAGAAGCTTAATGCGTCACCCTTTTCTGATTTCAAAACTTTTGTAAGTAGACAAAAAGATTTGCGTCATAGCTCCTCTGTAAGAGTTTTCTTGTGCGGATATCAGTACTTTTGTAAATTTATCTCTCGTCAAAAACTCCTAAGAATTTTCCTCAATTTGAATACCTCACTCATGTCGAGAATGACCGAAAATATCAAAAAACCCAAAGGAATTTGAAAAGTGCCAGAGAAATCTCACTCACAGGGTGATCTCACTCATGTCAAGGACAACCGAAATACACAAAAACCTGATGTAAGCTCAAAAGTGCTAGAGAAATTCACAATAATCCCACAAACCTAGGCAGCTTCATTGAATTCTCACTGATTTCATTTTCCCAAAACACTGAAACACGTGTTCGCTTAAATTTAATTTTCTACAACTTCGCCTTTAGAACCAACTTTCTAACTCTCATAATTCTGAAGATCTGGGCCATCCTGCCCAATTATGGAAGAGGCCATATACCAGTATTGGGCCATATTTCCCCAAAACCCTGAAACACGTTCGCTTACATTTAATTCTCTAAAACTTTGGCTTTGACAGTATTGCATAGTTAAGGAAATATAGACGAAAAACTGTTTTCGTATATGGCCAAGAATCTCAATTTCGTCCATTCCATTGGTCCCAGTGCCCAAACCCCTGTAACCGATTCCCACAAAATTTTTTCCAGTATTGTGACATCAAATGCTTTCATTTGACACCAAAACGAGGAATTTCCGTGCTATACTTGCTGAGATATTTGCAAAAAAGCTTCACCGACCATATCTCCGGAACTGCTTGATCGATTTTGCTTATCTTCGAACTTGAATCATGGGAGGCATGTACCTTTCAGGGAAAAAAAGTTTAGGCTGATCGGTTGAGCCGTTTGGAAAAAAAAGTGGAGACGGACAGACAGACGGACATTTTTTTTATTACTGATTCGTCATCTCAAGACGATAATAGATGCATCCCCTCCCTCCCACCTCGATCCCCTCATGTAACAATAAAATTGTTTGTAGTAAACGTATAGGACCTTTGTACTTCGTACGAGTCCAAACACCGATGAAAAGTAGGTCATCTCTCCAAATTCAAGTTTTGAATATCCCAAGGATTGGCCCATATTTCCCCAAAACTATGAGACACGCATTGGCTAAAATTTATTTCTCTACGACTTTGCCCATAGAAGCAACTTTCTAACTCTGTCGACTAAAATAATGATCTAAAGCTACTCCTTAAATTTCAGGAAAGTCGATCGTGCCATTTCCGAGATCCAAAAAAAGTACCGTAAATGTGCTTAACTTTGACCGAACCTCTAACTTTGACCGTTACTTTAGGAAAATGTTTGTTGATATCAAAATGTGTCAATTTTCAAAAATGGTGTTTTATAACACTCAATCTATTTTTCAACGTGTAAACTTTGCAGTAATAACAATAGAATAAGGTGCTTGCTTATTTTGCTGCGGTATCAGTCAACAGTATATGGATATGAATGTAAACTCTTTTTTCGTTACCAAAAAACACATTTCTCCGCGTAAAAATTTTTTGATTGAGGGTACAGTTGACTAAAAAAGTAAAAAAAAAATTATTCATAACTAAAATACTAAAAGTCGCCGTTCATCAATAAGAACAAAATTTTTACAGCAGAGCTACCTGTGAGGGACCATCCATAAATTACGTACGCTTTTTTCAGTGCTGCCATCAGATTTAAATCATCAATAACTTGAAAAATATTTACTTTTGAGACGTCAAATGTATGGCCGACCCCCCCATTTAAATCTGATGGCAGCACTGAAAAAAGCGTACGTAATTTATGGATCTATGGATCTGACTATCAAAGCGCCAAAGAAATGGTCAAGAGGAACTAAGATGGTAATCTAGGATGACTGAATTGCCTGTAAATTTTACGCAAATTGTCCAAGTGAGAAATGGTTTTTGAAACATAATGATGGTATCAAACTACAGTCATGTACATTCATAAAACCTTTTGAAAATTATCCGGCCGTCATCTGATCTCAATAGATCGTCGTGTATATCGTAGGAGGCGTAGAAAGTGTTAGTCGTTTTAGCGGACAATGTCCAGTTTAACTGAACAAATAATGCTTCAACTGTGCTTCAAGCTTCTCTACCTCTTTCGTTTGCGGGATTGGGAATCAGGAAGCTTGCTGATCTGGCACATCCAGCGTATTTCTCCTCAGTGCATCAATCTCAGCCATTAGCAGACCAAATCCTGGAACGAACTGAGCTAAGCATTCTCAACACAAGGTTGAACACCATGCTGGATGAATACCCGACCGTATTCATTACGGATACTCGTCTTAAATCATCTCAACATGCATGGGACATTTTGCGAATTAAATCCGTTCATAAGCAGTTGTTACAGTCGAGCGGTCCCTCGGATAGGGCACGAATTCTTGCGTCATCTACCAAACCATCGTCAAAGTGGCTGCAAGCGGTTCCTTCCCACCAACTCGGACTCCTGCTCGACAACGACGCTGCCAGAATCGCGGTAGCTCTTCGCCTGGGAAACAATGTGTGCCAGCCTCACGTTTGTATCTGTGGAAACATAGTGAATTCAGATGGGCACCACGGGCTATCCTGTAATAAAATGATTGGGAAATATGCTAGACACGCAGAAATCAATAAAATAATAACAATGGCCTTCAGCGCAGCTGGTATCCCGAACACACTTGAACCTCCGGGATTATCGCGTCGGGACAAGCTACCCCTGGAGTCACGGACGCTCGTTACGGTGGTCGATACAGTGGCGGCATCCTACCTCAATAAAACGTCAAAAAAGAGTGGTGCTGCAGCCGACCAAGCAGAAAGAGACAAGCACAATCACTATATCGAGTTAAAAATTCATTACTGCTTCACCCCAGTGGCATTTGAATCTCTAGGATCAATCGGGCTGGAAACTCTAACCTTTCTGTCTAATTTAGGAAAACTAATGAAACGCAAAACTGGTGAAGCGCGCAGTCGAGACTTCCTGCAACAACGTATATCGATAGCAATTCAGCGAGGCAATGCAGTCAGTATACGTAACACACACTGTGATAGAAACAACGAATTCAATCTTTTTCTATAATAGGTCTCCTTTCTCACTTTAATTTAAAATTTTTAACTATATTTTTAGAAAATATTTTTCGAAGCTGTCTATGTATTGTAAATTGGTTAATGTAAATTTTTGTAGCACCCAAACGTTAAATCATCATCAACCACAAACATGATTGATGTTGATTTGTGGTAGTTAAAAGAGTTTTTTTTATCCTTGTTTTTTTATAAATAAATGTAATTACAATTCAAAAAAAAAAAAAATAATAAGGAAATAAAGTGATTTTATTGTCCCAGCCGAAAAAGTGACATTTTATACGAATATTGTGTCTGTGATAGTTTGACACCGCGATCTTTTTTGCTTGTGTTCTATTGTCAACAGTCCGCAGTAAAAGCCCCATAACGGTACTTTTGATGGTGACAGTGATTATTTACACATATAAATACGTCAGAATCGGTCAATGTTGGGAGCATTTACGGTAACAAAGTAAGAAAGTTTTTTCTATGGAAATATGGAAACTTCAAAAATTCGCATACCAGAACCGGCTGAACCGATTTTAATGAGTAAAAAGGCATTTTGGCCTAAAATTTTGCGTTTCTTGCAAAATTTAAATTTACAGTTTCAAGAAACCACAACGATCAAATCGCTTGATCATAGTCTCGATACATGAATTGATCTTATGGCTCTAATGCAAGATCTATTCAGCTCTCCGATCATTCACTCCAACTGGACTATAATCTCGCGATGATAGTCCTGCCCAGGATCGTAACAGCTCACGACCTGATTGCTGACCTGAGCCTGATTTCGAGTTTCAGATCCGACCTGAGTCTAACCTGAAACCTGAAAAATTTAATCAGGTTGACCTGTGACTTGACCTGAAACCCGCAGATTATATTCAGAAAATATCAACAAACTATGCGGATAGTAAAAATATGAGCAAAGTGCCAGGGTGGATACAGCTTTTGCCCTGACTGATGTTTTCGAAAATTCTCATGTAAAAATCGCGAATCGGGCGGTCGGTCGCGACGACCAACATAGGTGGATCCGTGCATAGCCTACAGTGCATTAAACTTAAAAACACTTAAAATATGTTCTGGAAATGGTTAACGGGAACGTTTTTTTCAAGAACCATTATTAAAAAACTTACGGAGTAGAGTTCAAGAAGTGCTTTAAGTGAATTCTATCGTTGGCCGTGGAATGAAATTTTTTTGTCACCCATTGAAGAGGGGAGGTGATAGAGGTAGTTAACAGGTGGGACGGGTCTGATTTATATGTTACATGCTTTATGAAAAGCCCTTAAGAAGAAAAAAGTGGACTTTTGGAAAAAAAACATTCTCCTTAGAAGCGGGCGTTATAATGAAAAATGAAGTTTTCCATTCCTTTGTAGAACATTCAGGTCAATCAGGTCAGGTTCAGGTTCGACCTGATATCATCAGGTTAGGCTCAGGTTGGGAAAATATCGACCTGAACCTGACCTGAAAATTTCAGGTCACAGGTCCGACCTGAACCGACCCATTCCGATCCTTAGTCCTGCGTTATTATAGATCATTTAAAGAGGGATTCTTTTGAAAAACAAATGCCTTATGAGAGCAAGGCAAAATTTTCGACCGATTTTTCTTAGAGTTGTGGGGAAGGCAGATTTAGTCCGATTGGACTGAAAATCATTTTCAGCGCATATTTAGGTGTGATAAACCCCCCCTGAAATTTTCATCCCGATTGGACAACCTAAATTTTCAAAATTTAAGAAAATCTAAGGCGAACAAATGCCTTATGAGAGCAATGCAAAATTTTCGACCGATTTTTCTTAGACTTGTGGGGAAGGCACATTCAGTCCGATTGGACTGAAAATCATTATCGGCTCATATTTCGGTGTGATAAACCCTCCCTAAAATTTTCATCCCGATCGGACAACCTAAATTTTCAAAATTTTAGAAAATCTTAGGCAAAATTTTCGACCGATTTTTCTTAGAGTTGTGGGGAAGGCAGATTTAGTTCGATTGGACTGAAAATCATTTTCGGCTCATATTTCGGTGTGATAAACCCCACCTAAAATTTTCATCCCGATCGGACAACCTAAATTTTCAAAATTTTAGAAAATCTTAGGCGAAAAAATGCCTTATGATAGCAAGGCAAAATTTTCGACCGATTTTTCTTAGAGTTGTGGGGAAGGCAGATTTAGTCCGATTGGACTGAAAATCATTTTCGGCTCATATTTCGGTGTGATAACCCCCCCCCCTAAAATTTTCACTCCGATCGAACAACCTAAATTTTCAAAATTTTAGAAAATCTTAGGCCAAAAAATGCCTTATGAGAGCAAGGCAAAATTTTCTGACAGGAAATTGGGGAGATATATTCAATTTTGTCAATAAAATTCTGGAGAAATATTGGCGTAGAAAAAACAACTATTCCGAGCCATGAAGTAAAACTTTAAGTGGAATTTCTTAAAAACACCCAATTGCAAATTGAGATTTCGATTGTTAGTTTAACGAAGCAACGCTTAAACTTCCAATCTGACAGGAAATTGGGGAGATATATTCAATTTTGTCAATAAAATTCTGGAGAAATATGGGCGTAGAAAAAACAACTATTCCGAGCCATGAAGTAAAACTTTAAGTGGAATTCTTAAAAAACACCCAATTGCAAATTGAGATTTCGATTGTTAGTTTAACGAAGCAAAGCTTAAACTTCCAATCTGACAGGAAATTGGGGAGATATATTCAATTTTGTCAATAAAATTCTGGAGAAATATGGGCGTAGAAAAAACAACTATTCCGAAAATCATTTTCGGCTCATATTTCGGTGTGATAAACCCCCCCTAAAATTTTCATCCCGATCGGACAACCTAAATTTTCAAAATTTTAGAAAATCTTAGGCGAAAAAACGCCTTATGATAGCAAGGCAAAATTTTCGACCGATTTTTCTTAGAGTTGTGGGGAAAGCAGATTTAGTCCGATTGGACTGAAAATCATTTTCGGCTCATATTTCGGTGTGATAAACCCCCGCTAAAAT
>CM055403.1:21053797-21196323 GCA_029228625.1 Pseudolycoriella hygida | reverse complement strand
CGACATCAGGGAAAACTTAGGGGTTACATCAGTGGACGAGGCGGCAAGGATTAGTCGTCTGCGGTGGTACGGGCACGTTCAGAGGATGGGTAATAGCAGGCTACCAAAGAGGATATTGGATGCTCAAGTCCCGGGTGTGCGTCCCAGGGGTAGGCCAAGCAGAAGGTTTCTAGACTCAATTAAATCAGATTTAAGAAGTTAGGGGACTTTCTCTAGGCGAACAAACCATCTCCTTGGCACAGGATAGGGGGGTATGGAGAAGGGTGGTCCATTATCAGTAGTAAAGACCTCACACCGAAAGGTACAAACGGTCTATAAAGTGTGATGATGATGATGATGATGATGAAGTTATATGTAACGTTAGTATGTACGGGTTACTAGTGCATAGTCGGGCCTACAAACCTATACTAATATTGAGATAAATCTTACATATTATGATGGATTCTGTATGTATCAGAAAAGTGAACTTTTTCTGACATTTTGGCCATGGTTGGAAAAGGGCGTAATGACTAAGTATGGTAATCGAAGTTTCCAATTACAAATATTTTCCGAAAGAAAGAGGCCAAATTTCGTCAGAATAAGAAATTTTCTGATGAGATGCTTGTTTTGTCAGAAGACGAGTATATGAAAAAAGTCGAAAATTATATAGTTTTTGCTATAATGTTTTCATGCACCGTCTTTCGACAAAACAAACACCTCATCAAAAATTTAGTAATTCTGACAAGATTTGGTCTCTCTCTTTCGAAAAATATTTGAAATGGAAACTTCGATTACCATAGTTAGAAATTACGCCCTTTTCCAACCATGGCCAAAACGTCAGAAAAAGTTCACTTTTCTGATCCATACACAATCCATCATAATATGTAAGATTTATCTCAATATTAGTATAGGTTTGTAGGCCCGACTATGCACTAGTAACCCGTACATGCTAACGTTACATATAACTTGAGTCAGAGGTCTGCATGGTTAACTGTTTCACTATTTTATTTCTGGTTTTACAGAGTACCAAAAAATAATGGTATTAATATAAACCAAATAAAAATGGTTAAAAATAATACCATCTGGTCATATTTTTAACTAACAAAAATTTAGTATTACATAATACTAAAAAATAAAATGGTGAAAATTAGTACCATTTTTTTCTAGTGAGTTTTCAAGAAAATTGTAAATTTAGACGTTTCTCATCAAATCATGAAAATTCGCGATAGTTTTAAATATAACTAAAAATTTTATGGTTTAATTTTATACCATTTATTTTCTAGTTAAAAATATTACCATAAAATTTCTAGTATTCAATATAACCAAATATTTTATGGTTAAAATTAAAACCAAAAATATTTATAGTTTTATTTTAGACCATTTTCTGTTTTGAAAAAAAATAGTGAAACAGTTAACCATGCAGACCTCTGACTTGAGTAACATATAATAATGACTAAATGAAAATGTCCTTACATTTTTCTTTGGACCCCAATTGCTCTACTTTCAGGGGTGATATACACTCAACTAGGCCATATTCTGTAACAGCACACTAAGCCTAACATTGGGCAATGACAGACAGGAAAGAAACAAAACCTCTGTAGACTAGTGAAATTTACTCCTGCCAACATTATGGCAGAAAAAGGTTTGCAGCACCAGGCTGCGTACTTGAGTGGTAGAGCTAAAAATGTAGATGGCAGCCTGCAAATCTGTTTTTGCCAAAATGTTGGCAGGAGTAAATTTAGTATGCCATATAAGTTTCAATTTGGCACCAGGCTGCTGCTGGTACAGTGTTCATTATTGCCGTTGCGATGCTGCCTTCTAAATTGTCAATCAAAATTATCAAGTACGCAGCCTGGTGCCAAGTTCAAAACTAGTGCATAGTTGTGTTCTTATTACACCATCCAACATTTTATAGACACTTTTTCGGCACCAGGCTGCCCAGTCTGAACCCCTCTTAAAGCAAAAGAAATGACTGAAAAAAAATTTTCCATTCAAGTTAATTGGGAAAAGAACGTTTTAAGTAAAAACGAGTATGTAAAAGTATTTGTCTAATGTGTAGCAACATTTTAAGTGAAAAAACAAAAAGAAAATTTTCGGAATATTCTGAAAATTTTTTTCGTCAGAGTTAATGGAAATTAGGCAAAATCGCTTCTTTTCATCGCTGTGTTGATGTAAAAATGCATTTTCCCATGTCGTGAGACACTTTTTTCGAACATAACACTCACAAATTAAGAAGAAAGTTGAACGCGCAAATTGATTGAAATCGCTTCTCGAGGCTCTTATGTTGACATTTATGAAGAAAGGGTGTTCCATGACGTGGTACACTTTTTCCGGTTATAAAACTCACAAATTAAGAGACGGTGGCCCGCTTCGCGGGTGAATAGAATAATTATTACGCATCTGCGGGAAAAATTATTTATCTTCGAGGAGGAAGCTTGTATCCCGAGCCGAAGGCAACGGATATAATCCTCCGAGAGGATAAATAAATTATCCTGCAGAAACGTAAGAGTTTTTATGCACCGAAGCAAGAAATCAACAAATTTTGATACAAGACAGTAATGTACGACTTATCTCCCTAGACAGCCACTGAGTTGTATAAAATAATAAACCAGTTCCTAATTCCTAAGCCCGCTTAGGATTGTTGAAGCAGATTATTATTATGAGTCCTTGTATAGTATAAAAAAGGGATACTTGTGTAATGTGTAAACTACAAATGTATTGTATGAAAATGCTCATTTCACAATTTTTTTTTCGCTCGGGAAGTTTCATACATACATAATCTACCCTTAACCTAAAAAAACAGTTTTCGTTAATACAAAATACAAAAAGAAAGCTCTGGTGCGATTTCTGACAGAACGAAGACGAGAGCTTAATTCTTTTTGTCAATAATTCAATTAATTTTCTTTCAGCACTGTAGCTTATCTCCACTTGTTATTTTTTCGCTTTGTGATAGAGAGCGGTTCAAGTAGGAGGATATAACGTGCACAAAAGATGTAAGTCTCATATTGATAAATGATATTAAGACTACGATAACTTAAATAACTTGGAATATGACATGACAATGAAAAAGTGGAATTATATTTAAAATTTATTGATTTTTCTTTCGCATTACGAACGAAAATACATTTTTCAAGTTTTTTTTTATCTTTCTCTTTAATTTATTACGAAATTCGGTCCTAGTAAAAGACGCAATTACTCAAGAAAGAAAAACATTGTTAATGATTTGAATAATTCCAACAAAAAATGATGATTCTACATCGCACTTTTTGGATAGATTGAGCGGTTCGTAGAGTGCCATCATGAGAGAACTTTGACTTTTTTTGCGGAAAATTCAATTATATTTTCATACAAAATAATGAGGATCGGAGTGGGTTTCTGTGAATTCTGCAACTGTGTGTCAGATGTGGGTCGACCCGCTAAAATTGTGAATCAGGTGTGGGTCGAACTACTCCTATTCTTAAGCAGTAATTATATTGGACGCGATACAAATCGCTCGCGTAAGGGTTGTTTGAAAGCTCAACCTGACAAAAATAAAAGTAATTTTATCAAGTTGGGCTTCCAAACAAACCTTACGCGAGCGATTTTTATCGCGTCCAATATAATTACTGCTTTACAAAATAAGTCGCCGCAAACTGAACTGTAAAACAACACGATAGATTTCCGTAAGTCAAACTTCAATAACGGGACTAAAAAGATCCTCTCATCACAACACTCTTTGAAAGGAAATATGAAGAAAAATAGATGTCGTCACTATCGATTCAACTTATTCAGCGGATTTTCATATGAAAGTTAACAGCCTACTATGATCCTCTCATTCTTCGATGGTACGTATGAAAGAGATTATGGGATGGACATGGACACTTTCATATGAAGAACATAGTATATGCCAGCATTATACTTGAGACATAATGCCGCTTTAAGCCAAAACAAAAGGCGACGATTCAAATTATTCAAAACAACAGATCTGTGCTTTAAAGTTCTTTGATAAGTTCTGAGCTTATTTTGAATTCGTTTGGAAAAGTGGTATATTTCGCTGGGATGAAACTCAAACCTCTCGCTAATAAAACATATGCAAGGGACTCGCACGTCCGTCCGTCAACACGATGACTCGTGTAGAACTCAACCGATTTTCGAAAACTTTCATTTCCCTGAAAGGCAATCGAGAAATCTTTTATGGGATTGAAAGGGCCGCCGAGCTAGGGCCGTTTAAGTGGTTTTTGGTCTTTTGTACACAACTCGAGTAAATTTTTTCAATGGGCATGGCCGACAATTTATGGAAGAAACTTTTTTTCGCGCAGACGGACAAAAAACGCCAGATTTCCTCGCCGAATTTGTATCCGAAAAGGCGCGTTTAAGGCTCACATTTGAACATCACTTCAGACCAGGACTGAAAACGACAGGTGGGAACAGTGCCGGCCTGGCTCTAGAGGGCGTTCGTGCTGCGCCCGCAGGGCTTTTCGCCCGACCCGAACAGTAGCCCGCCCGGGCCTTTTGGATTCTTTTGGGTATGCAAAGATTACATATTTTAAAAACATAGCTAAGGCGATCCGCACGTATTTGCAAAGATAGCTGTGAGTATCAGAACAACTGTAACAAAATCTTACTGCATGTTAAAACAAACGCTAAAATTCTATAGAGTATCGAAGAATGCTTTGCAATTTTATTGAATTGAAGTCTTAGATTTCATTGGAAATCGCCAAAATGACGAATTGGAAAACCCTAGTCCAGTGACGCACCGTTCAGGGCACTAAGGAGTGGCCTTAGACCCATACTTCCATGGATGAAAATGTTCCCCGCAACTTTCTCTAAAACATAGCAAAAAAAGTTTTTTTCCAACTTTGGCCGACCTTTGGACCGACTTGGGGCCCTAAGTAGAGGCTTCGGCCCTAATCTTTTTCTCTGGAGCCTTCGACCGCATCTAAATCGCACCAAAAATATTTTATATGTACCAGTGAGTTGATTTTACCAACTTTTTTTTGTTTTTTGAAGTCCATATCTTTCATTCAAAACCTTGAATTCCAATATCCGTTCGTAAATCGCGGAGATCAAAGCCAAAAACTTTCACCGGCCTTCAAAAAGTCACGTTTTCGACTACTTTTTCGATCGTTACTTCGAAAGTTCTTGACTGATTTTACTTATTTTGATCACAACACTCCTTTTGGGACTACCAAACATACTTTTGCAAATCGGTCAAGATTGGCTCGAGTTATCGTGTCGACAGACAGACGGACGGACAATTTTTTTCTTGCAGATTCGGAGAAGGGTAAATCCATTGGGCCCGGCTGTCATTTTGGGGACCCAAACTGTTGCTGAAAATTAATAAGAAAAACTAATCCAAATTTTCAAAATTTTCGCCTGCGGCGCTCAAAAAAACTCGATTTAGTTTAAAAACTGCCAAAGAGCACACAAATTGTCGCCTGCCGCGTTATACGAAATCACTCAATCATTAAAATTCTTACATAAAGGATACCTAAGGTCAAAAAATTGCGTCTGCTGCAATTAAGCGTTCTTCGATTTACCTAAAGGACAAGTGAAGGTAGTCCAAAATTTTCCACTGCGGCGGCGCCTTGCATGATAACCTTACCTGAACACCACAATTAAAAAAATTCGCCTGCGGCGCTAAGCTCAAACTAAGCTAAGCTGCCTGTTTTTGACTTCATTGAATTCCATTTGTTTACGAAAACAGCGCCCGAAGATATGGGCTTTCTTCAGATTTCGCCCGCAGGGCCTTTTGGTAGCCAGGCCGGCACTGGGTGGGAAGAAAGACTTTTCTTTCACCTTTCACTGCTGACAGAAAAATGAAAAATCATATTCAGGGTAACATCTATAACTGCTGAGCACTGAGACTATTATAATCGTTTTTCCTCACTTTAAAAAAACTTTTTATGTAAATATACACACACATACCGCTTTGAATTTTGAAATCCGATACGAAACTTCTTTATGTTTACATAAACAAAAGTCAAATGATTGATATGAAAAAATCAATCGTACACTTGCTATGATCATGATGTAAAATTTTCATGCAAAATTTGTCGAGTGTTTCAGTTCGGAATCTGGCATTTTGTCCGTCTGCGCGAAAAATAGTATACATCGGATTTGACCTTTTTTCCACCTGGGTCTAAATGCAACGTTTTAGTCCTTGTGATGTAATGTACTATTGATTTTAAGCCCTTGGACTTAGCTAGGGCACTAAAAACGAGTCTCTGGTAAGGAACTTCGTGTTTTTTGTACCCAACTTGAGTAAATCTTTTCCGATTTTCATAAACTTTTTTTTTGATGGAAAGGCCTCGGCACGGCCGACAATTCGTAGAAGAAACTTTTTTGATTTCAAGCCCTTGAACTTAGAGCATAACTCGAGAATAATTCTCTTCCGATTTTCAAAAAAAAAAATTTAATCGAAAGGTCTTGGAATGTCTCACATTTTATGGAAGAAAATTTTACTTGAGAGGTAGTCGTGTACCGAATTATATTCATAAATAAATTTGGGCCTGTGCTTAGGGCTCAAGTAGGCCTCAGGTGGGTCCTAAGGTCGGCCCTAACCAAAAAAATTTTTTTATCATTGCCAGCAGATTGAGGGAAACATTTTTGTCTATGGAAGTATGTGTCAGAGACATTTCCATATGGCCCTAGGTCGGTCCTTAGGTAGGCCCTTAACAAAAAAATGGTTTTTTGCTTTGTTGTATAGAAAATTGAGGAGAACATTTTTGTCTATTTGGAGGTCAATTTTGTGCTTTCGGAAGGGTTTTTTTTACAACGGTTCTTCGAACGAGTTTTTCAATATTGCCCTATCGGCAAATTCCAATACAATTTAATGTGGCCGTAATTTTAAATACTTAAGAGTTAAGACAATATTTACTTAAATATGTTCGAGTCTTTTCTCAACATCAACTCTGTTTGCCACATCTATATTCTGATACGTACGGGTCCCTTGCATATGTTTTCTCTACAACACTGCACAAAAAACCTTATTATCAAAGGAGTATACACGAAAAAAATATCGTGTTGGGACGCGTAGCGTGAGTTGGGTCCACACTATGGACTCTATAGCCAGAACCACTCGACAGATTTTGACTAATTTCATTTTGGTGATTTTCAGATGTTCATATCTTTCATTCAAAACCTTGAAGAGCGATTTCTGTTCTAATTTCGCAGTGATATAAGTGAAAAGTTCCACAAACCTTCAAAAAACCACTTTTGCGACCATAACTTCGAAAGTTTTCAACCGACTTTGCCCAAATTCACTTCCGTAATCAATTTGCTGAATTACTTGCAGAAAAAAAAAAGATTTTCAAAATCGGATAAGATTTACCCGATTTATGTAGAAAAACCTGTTGGGCCCTAGTAGAGACTCAGTTTTTAGACCCTGGCTGAGTCTAAAAGCTCAAAATTAAAAAAGTTTCTTCCATAAGTTAAGAGGCATGCCAGACTAAGAATCACTCTAACGGTCCTAGCTCGGTGGACATTGGGCCGACAGTGCCCAGATTCAATCCGACAAAAGATTTTTCGATTGCCTTTCGGGGAAAAAAGTTTTTGAAAATCGGTTGAGTTTTACTCGAGTTATCACGTGTAGCGTGAATTGGGCCCACACTAGAGCCCGAACCACTCAACAGATTTACACTAATTTAATTTTCTTGATTTTCTGATGTCCACATCTTCCATTCAAAAACTTGAGTGATTTCCGTTCTAATTTCGCTGAGATACAAGTGAAAAAGTTCCGCCAACCTTCAAAAAACCACGATTTTCACCACTTTTTCGACCGATTTTGCCCAAATTCAATTGCGTAATCAATTTGCTGATTATCGTTCAGGAATAAAAAAGTTTTTGAAAATCGGACAAGATTTACTCTATTTATGTAGAAAAACACGTTGGGCCCTAGTAGAGATTCAGTTTTAGGGCCCTGACTGAGCTCAAAAACTCAAAATTAAAAAAACGTTCTTCAATATAATGTCAGGCATGCCCAGGCCTTTCAAACAAAAAAAATCTATGAAAATGCACCTTTATACACTTAGCTATACCTCACTGCACCTAGCTGCACCAAGGGAATCAACTTCTTTGACTTCACTCTATCGCTACTTTACTATACCCATTTCAATGGTTTATTAGTAAATTCTTAGCAATGCTATTATTTCATTTATTGAAAATCCGTATTTTTCAAACGAAAATCAACCTGTCCTGCAAATTGGTTGATCAGTTTCGACTCAAGTTAAAACTTTGTTTTAAAAATCTCCTGAGAACATAGTTGATTGCTTATTTTTTCGCCTCTTAATTATATTGGAAAAGCGATAACGTTTTAGTAGATCTATGAGAAAAGCTTTGCGATTTATTTGTTCACACTGTAGATACATCTCTAGACAATTTAAAATATTAGAACTTTCATAATATGAAATTGCTGGGCACAGAGGAAAATTATGGTTGAGATGTTTGTGGTATATCGATATCTGTGCTCTTAATGCGGGCAAGCAATAATTCACGTCTACTTAATGCACCCACACAAGCTTTCGTTTTTATTTAAATCTGATAAGTCATCTCGATAACTTATCTCAGTTGAGCAAACGATGTATGCTTAATATACGAAGATGAAATAAAGCGAGTGAAGCTGTCACACTTAGAAATATAAATTATTTCGTATTTCGCTTTTCATCGCCTTTTACAGCAATATGGAAGCGTATCACATTCAGCTGTGTTGTGTGATGCTGATGTTGTGCGATATATAACTTTGGAGTTAATCTGTCGAGTCTAGTGGATGTAGATTTTTTATTCAAAAGGAATGTCGAGCATTCACTACACTCCAAACAGACAATAATTACAACACAATACAGCCAAAGAAAAATGTTGAAAATAAAACCTCCGAATACAGCAATTATTCTAATGTTATTGCTTCCGAAGGCTGTAAAAGAACGGCAAACTATATTTCACAATGTTTTTCTTTTGGGCTTTCGCTTCGTAAATTTATAAGCTTTTAACGTACCATTTAGATACGTTGAATGGAGAAATGAATTGTAACGAACATTATATATTTCTCGAGCACACGGAATCATTGACGGGTTCTCACACTTACACCTCCTCCTTCTGCTCTGTCAATTTAATTTAAAATTAAAAATTTTAGACTTTTGAATCTCTTTTAATGGGAACAAAGATTTTAGAATATTGTAAACTGTGAAAATTTTACGATTTAGACTTAACAAATGTTTCAAGGGTCGTTCAATATTTTATTTTAGTCAAATTCCAAGACTAAACTAAGGATTTCTCCGCAGCAGATGGGATAATACACGGACTATTTCTCGCAATTTTCTTTGGGAAAGGTGCATTGTTCTAAAATTTATCGAGAGAGTCGTGCGACATTCGATTTATAGACTTGGCGAAGAAGACGGGTCTAATGCGCTTACCATTACGTTTGTTATAGTCGCATTTAGACCGTGAATTTGGTGGGTTTTTCGTTTTGAGGTCTAAATAAGAGAAATCTTCAAAAAAAATTGTTTGTCCGTCGGTCAACACGAAAAATTGAGGCCGAATTCGAAGATGTCAAAAACTTTTCTTCGAAAGTCGAAAAGGTGAAAACGTTGCTTTGATACTGTAATATTTCCTTCCTTATATTTATGCCAGGTTTTAGAGGAAAGGTATTGACCGGAATATGTAGTCCATAGAAAGGGCCTGACTCGTGTTACTAGAAAGTACAAGCTATTGCGTTGTAGGTTGAATTTGGGAATGGGATGTGGATAACATGCGTGATAGGGTCTAAAAAATTTCGATTTTTGCGTCATATGCATATACTTTCGCCGTTGTTAGGTTCGTTTAAGCTATCATTACACCCGTACGAAGTACGCGCGGCTTAGCCATTCACAAATTACGTACGCTCTCGAAGAAAGAGTTCCCCCTACTAGAAAACTATGTTCGAAAAGTTCATCTAAATATTATAAAGCAACGCATGATAGTTACCTGGACTGGTTTTTTACATACATAAATGACGTCAGCAGTAGAGGGGAAGGGGGGTTCTGAAATAGCAAAGAAAGTGCTGACGTTTCTATTGTTCTAGGGGAAGAGGGGGCTGAAAATTGAAGAAAATTGCTGACGTGATTTTTGGATGTCCCCACATCTAGAAAGTACATATAGAGTGTGTACTTCACTGAGAATATTCTGTACACCACCGATATAGGAGGAACATTACCGTTGAGAAATTGTTCAGACCTTCGAGCTGTATTAATCCATATTACTTTCACTAACGAATTTCTTTGTACAAAACAATTATTAATGAGATAAAAAAAGCGTCGAAAGTCTTACCCCTCCTTCTCCCATCGTACTTTTTCATACTCTCCACCTCTCCACCTCCCAAAACAGCGTTGTAATTTGTGAATGGCACCTTATTCATTTACTATCAAGTTTGTATTGAGTTTTGGAATCCCTGAGTTAAGGGAAAACTCTTGGGAGTCTTTAGAGAGGTGAAATTTTACTTTAGATCACGGTAGACGACAGATGTGTGTGATACGTCGTTGGATGCAGGACCCCACCCTCTTTCATAATCAAGCATAAAATCTTGGCGGTCGGCAATGTAGACTGGATGGTTAGTGAAAAACTGAAAAATTAATTTTCATTTTTTTGCTTCCCATTCCTCTACTTTGTGCTCGATATGAGCGATATGTTATTACCTATCCAATGGTATTAATATCGACTTATATCATGGGCGCGCGGTAGCAATGCGCCCGTGACGCAAGTCCCCACGAGCAAAAAATTCAGAAATTCAGCTAGATTTTGACTTTTTTGCCTTGCGTCGTATCTTTCTGAGCCCTAGTTTTTCGGATTCTACGTAAAATTCTGATTAAAATCGACTTTTTACTCAAAAAAATCGGTCCAGTGGATCCGGAGATATGACCTTTAGAAAATCGTAATTTTCCATACAAAATGTGCACTTTCATAGAAACCAAAGTTAATGAAAATATCCTACTTTAGTTAGTTAGTTAGTTAGTTAGTTACTTAGTTCCAGAGCCATTTGTATGAAAACCCACTTTTTTGGAGTTTTCTCGAAAACGGCTCGATATCTTTTCTTGAAATTTTGCAGGGACCTTCGGCTGGGCATTCTACGCCATATGAGATTTTAAAAAAGGGGGGGTACCGACCTCGTTTGGGCGCCAGGGCTCTTAGAAGGCGCCATATAAAGCCCATATGTATGTCTTTGTGTGTGTGTGTGTACGGAAGCATATTTTGTATAAGACATGGTTGGGTGTTCGAGATACAGGTTTGGTGTCAAAGGGAAAGATGTTGGGTTGGGTGTGTAGTGTATAGGGGTGACCGCCAAAATGGCGGAAAATGGACCGGGGGCTCAAAAAAAAAACTTTTGATATGTTGTAGAGGAAGTTGAGGTGATCATTTTCGCCCATGAAAGTAGTAGCCGCCGCAGCTCGGTTTGGCGGCGGCGGCGGCTCAAAAAAAACTTTTGATATGTTGTAGAGTATGTGGAGGGGATCATTTTCGCCCATGAAAGTAGTAGCCGCCGCGGCTCGGTTGGCGGCGGCGGTGGCTCAAAAAAAAAACTTTTTATATATTGTAGAGTAAGTTGAGGGGATCATTTTCGCCCATGAAAGTAGTAGCCGCCGCGGCTCGGTTTGGCGGCGGCGGCGGCTCAAAAAAAAACTTTTGATATGTTGTAGAGGAAGTTGAGGTAATTATTTTCGCCCATGGAAGTAGTAGCCGCCGCAGCTCGGTTTGGCGGCGGCGGCGGCTCAAAAAAAACTTTTGATATATTGTACAGTAAGTTGAGGGGATCATTTTCGCCCATGAAAGTAGTAGCCGCCGCGGCTCGGTTTGGCGGCGGCGGCGGCTCAAAAAAAAACTTTTGATATGTTGTAGAGGAAGTTGAGGTGATCATTTTCGCCCATGAAAGTAGTAGCCGAAACTTCCAAAAGTACTGATATCACAACAAAAACCCTTTTAAAAGGGAAATGTGACGCAAGTCCTTCTTCCTCCTTCCAAAACAACTGATATCAATTTGGGGTGACGCTTAAAGCTTTGAAACGCAAAAATGCTTTTGGAATGTTTTCATTTTTGATTAAAAAAATGCGTCACAAATGCCGGACCCACCAATGTAATAATTTTTCTACGCTTTCAGCTGTCATACGCAAAAATTTGATTTCCTGTTCAAAAATACGCCATACATAATGACAAATTTTGCGTTGTGAAAGCTGAAAGAACAGAAAAACTATAACATTGGGGGGTCCGGGGCATTTGTGACGCATTATTTTAATCAAAAATGAAAACATTCCAAAAGAATTTTTGCGTTTCAAAGCTTTAAGCGTCACCCCAAATTGATATCAGTTGTTTTGGAAGGAGGAAGAAGGACTTGCGTCACATTTCCCTTTTAAAAGGGTTTTTGTTGTGATATTGTCATCCGCAGGAGTTGTGACAGTTTTAGTGATGTTGAACTTTAACTCCTTCTTCTGACAGAACCAGTAGTCGCACGCTGCTGATAGGGGTATCGTTGGAAAACTACGGTCATAAGCTAACGACACCCATATCGCTTTCATACAAATGAAGTTTTTGAAGAAAATGGATACTGACAACACCTGGTTCTCAATTTTGATTCAAGTAAGAGTCAGGGAGCGACGTATTCTTGTTAAAGTGAATGAAGAACTCCAAAAATTGCGTTTTACTTAATAGGTATTTGTAAGTGTATTCAATTACTTTATGACATCCTTCATCTGAACATTGTTTACAGTCGTCGTCCTCAATTTCAACAGCATCGGCAGGAAAAATTTTCTAACTTCGTTAGACACCTACTTTTGTGGCGTTTTGTAAAAGAAAAAGTTTCCCAACTTCGTTAGCCACCTGGTTTTATGGAGTTTCATTAAAGAACAAATTCCATAGCTTCGTTAGCCGCCTAGGTTTTAAGACATTTCGTAAAAGGAAAAGTTTTCTAGGCACGATAACCACCTAGCTTTTGTGAAGTTTCATTAAAGCGCAAATTCCCTAGCTTCATTAGCCTAGGGTTTTGTGACATTTTGTAAAACAGAAACGGTTAGCTACCTTGATAGAAACATCAGAAAGTTAAGTAATACTTCGTAAAAGGAAGCATACATATATAGGAAATCAATCCAATTGTGCATAAATTTGCAGCACCTAATATATCATTCAACGTACACTCGGGTGCAAATAGTGTATTAACGACTGGTAGTGTCAGCATTAATTTTTTTCAAAAACTTCATTTGTAGGAAAGGGACACATGCGATATCGGTGTCGTTGGACTGCTGATGACCGTAGCTATCCAACGATACCCCTATCAGCCGCATCCGACTACTGGTTCTGTCAGAAGAAGTAGTTAAAGTTGAAAATCACTAAAACTGTCACAACTATTGCGGATGACATTAGTACCGTTGGATAGGTAATAACAGAACCTTTCCAACGATGCCGATATCGAGCAGAAAGTAGAGGAATGGGAAGCAAAAAAATGAAAATTTATTTTTTAGTTTTTCATCAACAATCCAGTCTACATTGTCGACCGCCAAGATTTTATGCTTGATTATGAAATAGTGTGAGGTCCTTCATCCAACGACATATCACACACATCTGTCGGCTACTGTGACCTAAACTACAATTTAGCCATTTTTAGCGTTTTTTCTGGGGTCCGTGAAACTTTTCAGCATATATCTTCGACAAGAAGTCACTAAAAAGTTGCAGTAGCGTCATGAATCCGGGAAAAATATTGATCAAAAGCGGTTCATAGAGTCGGTAGCTAAGGTGTGTTGAGTGAGAGTAAGTCGGGCTACTCGGCTGGCAGTGAAAATGTCTCTGATTTTGTGTGAAGTTATGGCATTTAAAGTATTCGTTGTTGTGATCATCACATTATTTTTATTTTTTTATTTTTTTTATTAAAAATAGTTGTTCCACCTAAGTGGAACTCGCACGGAGGCCTCTCTTTGGGCCCATTGTGCTCACTATTGTTGTTTTCTCTACTCGTCTACCAAGCTGTCAAATCTACCTGAACTAGCTATGTAGTTCAGGATATTTTGTAGGTGTAGAGAACTAACTAGGTCGTACCTTATTGTGTAACCACCTAAATCCCTCATCCTTGCGGAGATGAACGCCGGGCAGTAACAAAGAAAGTGTTCTGCCGTGTCCGCGAGATCACCACACTGTTCACAGCTAGGGTCTGTTCGCTTTCCGATTGATGTTAAATATTTGTTGAAACCGAAATGTCCTGTCATCGTGCCAGTGAATTGTTTAAGCCTGGTGCGACTAACATTGATGAGGTATTTGGAAGCTCTCCCGTTGATTCTAATACAGTTCTTCGCTTGGCGACAACCCTGTGTGTCATTCCAGTAAGATTTTGCCTTGTTTTCTCTGCGCAGCAGTATTCTACTTTTTGTATTGGTGTAAGGTACAGTCATAGCTGGTTCTGGGCCTTGCAGTTTCTTATGGGCACCTCTCTTCGCCAGTGCATCAGCGGTATCATTACCCACGATTCCTGAATGACTAGGTACCCAAATTAATTTCACTCTGTTCGTCACTGCTACTTTGTTAAGGGCTTCATAGCATTCCAGAGCCAGTGCCGATCTGAACATGGCAATTGACAAGGTCTTTAGAGCTCTTTGGCTGTCCGAACAAATAAAGATTGACTCGTTTACGATATGCTGCTCTTTGATGATAAAACAACATTCGAGGATTGATCTCATTTCTGCTAATAACGTTGATAATGAGGTTCCTAGCGGAATGGACATCCTTACGTCGAGTTCCCTGCAGTAGATTCCAGCTCCTGCTGAGTTTCCTATAAGGGACCCATCAGAGTAGAAGACTATGCCATTTTTTGGTGGTAAAGAGCTCTCTAGCCATAGTTGCCTTGGGGGAATGTCGACTTCGAAGTTCTTGTCAAATCTTTAAGTGGGTGTTATTCGGTCTGAAGGCATTTCTACGGATGGGTTAACTGTTACGAACTCGTTCCATATCTTTGTGTGCTTTGTTATTCTTAGATTGGCTTGACTACTTGCGAGTCTGCTGATAGCGGTCAAGGCTTCTGTTTCAATGTAGATTTGCAGTGGAGTTAGATTCAGCAGCGCTTCTATGGCAGCAGTAGGAGTTGATTTCCATGCAACGGTGATGGCGATACAGGCTCTTCTTTGAAACTTATTCAACATATTTTGAACCCGATTGAACTTACAAATGTGATGCCAAAGAAATGATCCGTAAGTTAATATTGGTCTGATTACTGTAGTGTATATCCAATGAATAACTTTTGGTGATAGACCCCATGAGGTACTGTAGGCTCCCCCTAAACGGGGGGGTCGGCCATACATTTGACGTCTTAAAAGTGAATATTTTTCAAGTTATTGTTGATTTAAATTGGATGGTAATAAACGATCGATAAAACAATTCAACTTTACCGACATAAAATAATAAATTACCGATAATTTTTTACCGATAAATTTTTAAACGTATATTTCAAGCATGATTAAAGCGCGAATATTTGGGGTAGTGTCCAAAGACCTGATAACATTTTGTAAAAGGAAAAATTCCCAAGATAAGAGAAGTGACTGAAATTAAGGTATCGGTAAAAAGTTATCGATCATTTATTATTTTTTATCGGAAAAGTTGAATTGTTTTATCGGTCGAATATAATATCCCATTTAAATCTGCTGACAGCACTGAAAAAAGCGTACGTAATTTATGGATGGTCCCTTATAGTCCTAGAAGAACATAAAACATTGAATTGTTTGCTCATTTTTATGTAGATATACGTTCGAATCTTTTTGCAACATCAGTTCTGATGGTTATTTTCTTAATTCTCAAACAATATCTGAAAGGTATGTGATTTTAATTACGTTAGAACTTTTTATTAGAAGTTATGGCAACTAAGAATGAATCATATGTATGCGAACAAAAGCTATAAATTTCAGAATTTGTGCTGCAACTCGTTCGTGGATATAAAATTTAATTAGTTAAGAAAATCGCAATATTCACTCAGGGTCTATGTTTAGTCATAACGAGATGTGCATCGTTTGGTTGATGCATAATTTGTTAAACAAAAAGAAGTTCCACGCTACATGCGAAACGTGTACTACCATGCTTGTGGAAAGTAAACACGTCGTTACTGTCTTCACTAGAGCACAGGAATAAAGCTCCGAACTGATTGTATTTTAGGTTTGACTTGGAGAAATGAGCGGCAAGCTGGCCAAAAAACTCGTCAAAAGTTTGATGAATATACCAACTTGATATACAGTAGGGTGTTTCTCAATTTTATATGTTAAGTGGTATTTTAAGTCTCATGTAATGGGCAAGTAAAGTTAATGATGAGATCGAGGGGGTGATACTAAAACTTCAACGATTTTGCGGGATATGTAAATAATATTTGTTGGGATCGCAAAATATCTAAAACGCATTTTCTGGAAGCCACGACTTTTTGAGGGGGCGATCTCATATTTAACTTCACTTGCCTATTACATGGGACTTAAAATACCACTTAACATCTAAATTTGAGAAACACCCTAATATACAGGGACCAAATCCTTAGATTGTGCAACTTTTCATTTTACCAGCTGGGCGCGTATTGTCGCTTTTATGTTTTGACTTCGGGAAATTACAATTTTCGTTGCTCCCGTAATGAAAAACTATTTGAATTACAAGGGATGACGTATAAAAATTCAACCTGTTTGATCGCAGCCCTTGCCTTCGGCAGCGCGAATAGCAATTCTCGTACAGGTTTGAATTTTATACTTTCATTCCTTGTAATCCAACATCAAGAAAACGACGTTAACGTCATCTACCTTCGTTTCTTGTCATGAAATTAATTTTTATTTTTCATGTTTCAAAAGCCCCCTCTTCAAAACGAATGAATAACAGTTGTTGTAGAACATAACATGAATGGATAATTGAATGGATGAAATGAATAATTTTGCAGTGGAGGAAAAGATGGAAAGTTGTACACTGACACAAATGTTTTCATTCATTTTGAAAAGCCCCGCCAAAACTGAAAATTGTTTTGATCACGAGAATTAAAGGTAGATTACGTTAACGGCGTTTTCTTGATATGAATGTTTTTCTATGATTATGACGTTACACAATGTAAGGATTCGGTGTCTGAAGTAAATATGCTTGCAGTGGTGAAAGCTTATGGCGAGTTTCCTTCTGGATGTGAAGCTAGCCAAATGTTTGTAAATTGTTAGCCAAATGTTTGGCAATTGCTGTGGGGTTTGAACCAAGGTTAGTTCCAAAATCTCCGAGCAGAACTCCCCAGGTTTTCATATTTGCGCAACTCAATTTCAAAGCAATTTTCAAGCATCTGGCTAATTTCACACACAGAAAGAAACTTTTAAAAAATTTTCACTTCATATTCAACACTGCGAGCATATTCATATTCACCACATCATCATCAAACCTTTATCGAGTTTTTTGGCCCTCTTGACACTCATTTACATAGTCGCTTACTCTTCTAGTAGTATGTTTAGTACTCTCACGGAAAGTACAAACTTACAAGCAAAAATGTAATATGCTGTGACATTCACATTCGTACATTTGCTTAATAAACGATGCACACCACATTTTCACCTGCTTGCAGCTGCACTGCATGTGTTTTAAAATTTGCATTTTATTTGAAGTTAGATTATCTACTCCTATGAACGTTATAACAACACGCTCCAAGTATTTATCTTGTTTGGTTTGTGTACGGAAATGTGAAACAAAAGGAAATTCGCTAACTATTTTAGTAAAGCATACTCTTTGAAATGAAAATATATGGGAACGTCAAATTTAATTTCAAAACTCACTTTTCATAAAGTGAAGCTTACGTAAAGAAAATCGAATTAATTAAAACCGTAATTTAAGAAACTGACAATTTGAGGTGTTGGCATCATGGAAATTTATATGGCAAGTGGACGGATGAGACAACCTCTATTTTAGGGACGTCAATTGCTCCAAGAAAGTTATATGCAAGACGACGGACTAAATATTCAGAATCATTTATCAGCCAGTGAACTGAAGTGAACAAAATTCGAACATTAATTGAAGGTGAAATTATGAGAGAAGTGATATTTCTGACATTAAACTTGAAAGAAAATTTTTGTGGCACGACTGGGACCTAGGCATGTCCGAAAAAAAAAGTTTTTTCAAATCGATTCCTTAACCTCACACGAAATATTGTTTGACCTAAAAAACACAAAAATTTTTTTTTTTTTTTGAAAGAAAATTGTCTGTGGTAAAAATCAAAAACTTCATTTTTTCAAATTTTGCACTTTAAAGCGTCGTCAGCGCCACCTATTTTGCCCAATGTTTCCAAAGTTAGTTTTCCCTGAAAGGCTCTTTCATTACCTTCCACACAACGAATTTGATGGAGAAATTAGTTTTATTCGATCGATTTTCCATTGGGATGTAATCATGAATTTTCTTTTGAAAAAGTTCAAAATGAAAAATTCTGAACAAAATTCACATGACATGCTTGCACAATAGTAGTACGGTGATAACGTTTGTGCGGGGAAATGGTAGTAGGGGAATATGTTAGTACGGTGAAATGGAGTACGGGGAAAACAGAAGTGAGTAGAAAATTGTAGGACGGGAGAAACGGCTGTACGGGGAAATAGTAGAACGGTGATAACGTTTGTACGGTGAAATGGTAATACGGGGGAAATATTAGTACGGGGAAATGGTAGAACGGTGAAATGGTAGTACGGGGAAAACAGTAGTGAGGAGGAAATTGTAGGACGGGAGAAACGGTTGTACGGGGAAATAGTAGCACGCTGATAACGTTTGTACGGGGAAACGGTAGTACGGAGAAAATTGTAGTACGGGGAAAAGTGTTGTATAGTAAGGGTGAAACGGTAGCACGGGGAAAACGGTAGTACAGACGTAATGATAGTATACAGCAAACGGTAGTTCGGCAAAACGGTTTTGCGGGAAAATGGTAGTACTGGGGAAAACCAGATTTGCGTAAGCTTATGGTAACTACTAAAATACTACTAAATCCATTTATTATTCATCTAAATCTAATTTTGCACACCCTTGCATACATTTTAGTAAATGTCGCAAACAAGAATGCTTAATGTCCGCGTATCCCCTAGGGGCGGGGGTATTTACTAGTTTTTATAGAATAGAATAATTTATAAAGTATTTATTTCCCATAGTAAATTAGATACTCATAATATGTAAATTCATATTTTGGGATCGGTTGAACCCATTTTGATGGTTAATACGGCGATGTTGACTGGAACGGACGTAGAATCAGAAAAAAATAGTTTGAGAGGCATTCATCTCTAGCGGGAAGTAAAAACGTTTGCCTATGGTGATTGTTCTTCAAAAAAAAATTGTTTTTTAATGGAACTTGCGTCACGGCCTCCGCTACCGCTCTGGCCATGAAATCGTCTGCTGTATACGTATAGAAATGATAATTGTAAAGAAATTTCAATGTCGGCTCACAAAATTTTACCAAAAGCGCAATATATCTAATACAATCTCAATTGAATTTCAAGATTTTATGAAGATTTTAAGGATTTTCAGAAGATTTGAAAGATTTCAAAAGATTTTACCGGATTTAAGGAGTCGTTTACCCCTCGGTTTTCAGCAATTGTTTCAGTGTCGATTTGTGTAACCGGCGCCCGCCGCCGCCGGTACACGTGTCTAGTATAATTTTAGTACGAATTTGGCAAGGGCATAATTCTTCAAACAATTTTGTAACTACAAACAAACACATTTTTGATGTTGACACGTCTGGTATACACTCAATGCATTTCTTTGGATTCAATTATCTATTTACAGAATTGTCGCATTCATAAATAAACTTTCTCTTCGATCAACAAAATTTCCTCAGCAGAGAAGGCTCTCTCTATATTAATGAATGAATCGTTGTGCGTGGCTACCAACGGAAAAACAAAAAGTCATATAAATAAATGCACTTTCCATACCAACTCTTTTTCACATTTTTCTCTTTCTATTCAACTATTCTAGTGCACTTGATGCACTTAACGTGCTTAAATTAGTACAGTTGTAGAACTCAGACTAAGAACACATAACAAGCATTTCTGCATTTAGTGCATCGTGCAGAGTTACAAATTTTTTGTCGTAAAAAAATGTGAAAATGTTTATTTTAAATAGATTTGTTATCATTTTGACTGTTTGTGGTGTTGAATTGTCTGCTAAAATACTGACACCCATCGGTACTTACCTTGTTCCATACGTTGCCGCAGTGACTCATATTGTAAATATTTGCTAGGTGCTATTTTTGAACAAGACAATGTTGACGCTGAACTGGCATTCCAATCGATTATATTTCGAGAAAATATGTACAACGAAAACATTGAATTTGTGCCGAAAGTTGTCAAGCTTTCCACTTCCGATAGTTTCGCTGTTGAAAAACAAGGTAAAAGTTACATCTGATAACGCAATACGTTGCGAAAAAATGATGCAATGTTAGAATAACAAAGGAATAACTTCATTTCTGTCACTTTCACAACGTATTCTGGATCTGGGGTTATTAAGTAAAATTGTTGGCCAGCAACATAGAACCAAAGAAATTGCATAGTATAGAACACCGGTATGAAATGATGTAGATCAACATCTCCATACAATTTACAAATCTCGTTGGTGACAGAAAGAGAAGGTTTTCATATAATTTACATTATATCGATTCGAAAAGATAGAGATAGAATGTCGAGATATGTTGATCTACATTGTTTTGCTTTATACCGACGTTCTATCTCTATACAATTTCTTTGCATAGAACATATAAGAATGAGTCAGGAATAGAAAGAAAGAGTGGGAGAAATTACCATAGACGGTGCGAAAGTTAGTAATGAAGTAAATAATGAATAATGACAAAACAAAGGAAATTATACCATTTTGTATTATTTACGGAGTGATCGTATAGTTAAGAATATAACACTTTCTGTGAGGATAAACAGGTAAAAAGCTAGAAAATCAAATTTTGACCTCGGTGATTACAGGCCGCTTAGTATATATTTGAGATACTACTTAAGAAGCAAATTGAAGAGCATGTACATGTCACTTCTTCAGTGTCACCCTTTCAGTCTGGTTTTCGACCAAGGCATAGCACAACCACTGCGCTTCTGAAGGTGACAAGTGATATACCGTTGGGTAGAAAGCTTGTATCAGTGTTGATGCTGCTTGATTTTTCGAAAGCATTCGACATGGTAGATGGTAGACTGCTGTGTGCGAAGCTGCGTAGTAAGTTTGGGTTCGGGAAAGCTGATATTGCTATGATTCGAAGCTACCTTTCTGATAGAATGCAAGCTGTGTGCATTAAAGGAGCTATGTCAGATTTCATCCGAATAGATAGGGGAGTGCCACAGTGATCGGTATTGGGTCCCCTCCTATTCGTGCTCTTTGTGAACGATCTCCCTAATTCGGTGAAGTATATGCTTCCGCATCTATATGCGGATGATGTGCAGCAGTGCAGCTGTACAAGCTCTTTCATGTATCAAGGGTGAATGACTGTATAAGACAGTTGGAGGCGCATTTGAAAGCAGTGAGTGACTCGACTCAGGATAATCGACTTTTCCTTAATGTAGTGAAGACTCAAGCGATTGTTATTGGGTCCAAAAATAATGTAAGGATTGTGCCCATCCAGGTGGATGGTGTTTCGACGTATAAGGTCATGTTGGATGCAAATGGTGACTATGTTGAATTCCCTGAAGTGGCTATTGATGGAAATGCTATCATGCTGACACAGAAGGTGAAGAATCTGAGCATGATGATCAACTGTAGGCTCTCATGGATTGATCACACAGAATATGTCTGCGCGAAAATATATGTAGGACTCCGTAGCCTTTGGCCATTCGATGGTATAACGCCTAAGGGCTAGACAGATGTTGGCAAAGTCGCTACTAATGCCTTACTTCGACTATGGTTGTGAAGTACATTACTATGGTCTATGGATAGTGGTCTACTTGAGAAGGCCTTTAGGGGAGTAGTTAGATACGTGTACGGGAAGTCTAAGTACAGTAGTATTTCATCAGTATACAACAAGATCCTGGGAAAATTTGTAAAAAAAAGTAAATGTAAAGTAAAAATCTGCCATAGGATAAAAGCACTGCCTACGAGCCCTAGTTACAAGCCTTTCCTTTGTTCACTTTCGAGAACAATGGAAAAGCCAATGTGGGCTCGTGACAAAAGCATTTTCTAAACAGGCTCGTAATCGGTGCTTTTATCCAATACTTTCAAATTACTTGAATAACTTAGGGGCGTAAGCTGAGCACCCCAAAAAGTCCTGAGCTCTCTGCGAAATATTTACGAGGTTAAGAAAAGTTAACCGATTCTTGAAGCATACCGATTGCGAGGGACAGATAGACGTTACTGTAGGGTTACGTTACAAAACACGGGTTTTTGTAACTGTAACAATAAGATAAAGTTACAATAAGTAACGTTACCGAATGATACGACATACATAAGTAACGTTACTCTGATAAAAATACAATTGTAACGTTGCGAGTTGTAACGAAACAATAGAAAGTTACAATTAGTAACGTTACATAATGGAACTTTTAGAATAAAGCTTTAACGGTACGGATGCCTGCAACAATCCGTTAAACATTAGCTTAAAATGAACTTAAATGAAAAATTTTAGTATGTGAACTGCTGTCTGAAGGAGTCGTAGCAATATTTGGACCAAGTAACGTCCACGCTAACGGTAAGTAGATTACAAAGGCAGACATTAGATGAGTAACTGCTAAAAAAAAATTTAAAGGCATTGTCGGTTCGATGTGCGATACATTTCATATACCGCACTTTACAACCAACTGGATGATATCTGAAAATTTAAATGTTGAATCGCATAAATTCACAAGGAACTTCTTTCCGGAAAGTAACATGTATTCGAGAGCTCTAGCCGAAATTGTCGTAAATTTTGGATGGACAAGTTTTACTATTTTATATGATAATAACGATGGTAAAAGATAAGATAAGATTTGAAAAAGCTTTTCCGCACTCTATCAAATGTTCTGCGTAGCACTGATGAGACTGCAGGATGTTTTACAAATAAATGGACCAGATGATACTCCCATAACAGTGAGAAAATTGGATGACAACATGGACTTTCGCCCTCTATTGAAGGAAATTCATAAGTCCGGAGAAACGCATATCATCATCGACTGTGCTATCTCGAATATTTTAGAACTTTTACGACAAGCTAACGATGTGAAAATGATGGAAGAGTACCAGGTGTGTTTGCATGTGCTATTCAAAATGATTTTGTCACTAAACATTATATTCGTCAGAATTACTTTATCACTACCACCGATACGCATGTGCTCGATTTTGCTGAACTGAAATTTGTATGTTATGGGACTACTGTCACTAGACACTTGGCTAAAATGTTCTCAATTTTTAGGTTCGTGCCAACGTCACAGCGATTCGGTTAATTGATCCATCCGCTTTCGAATCAACTTCTGCCGTTCAGGATTGGAACCAGAACAGCTTCAGAAATAAAAATACAAAGCTGTATTTAACCGAAAACATCCAGGTAGTGACAATGAAAATCACATTTAGCCTCGAAAGTTAAACCTTGAAAAAATATGTTCTTGTGAATGGAAAACATATTTGTTTTGGGAAGAATAGTAGATTACAGTGGGGGGGGGGTGCAGAAGTAAGTCATTACATGAGGAATCAATTTTGTAAAATGAGCCAAACTAAGGAGGGTGTTTTTAAGCAAAAAGCTTTGAAAGCTGTTTTTTGACGAGTGTAGAGTTTGTCTCCCGCGCCGAAAGCGAATGGATGACTTACTAAGCACCTCCCACTGTATACTGTTTTAATCGGTATCCCATCCGAAAACGCGCCATTACTTGCAGATATACATGTAATGGGAAGTTTCGGGTGGGGGTCCTAACATACATGTAATGAATAATTTCCGTGGGGTGCACATATGCATGTAATGACAAGTTTTCGGTGGGACATCGATTAATAGTACTTTATTCGCTGTCCCATATAGAAAGCTGTCTCTTTTGGCCGCCAGAGCTCTTAGAAGGCGCCATCTAAAGCCCATATAAAAGAATGTTTTGTATGTGTGTGTGAGTGTATTCAAAGTATGGGTCAAGTATGAGCAAAATTTTTGGACTGTGTTAGGATGGAGATAGATGTTTGGTGTCAAAGGAAAAGTTATTGGGTTGAGTGTGTATTGTGTCAGGGTGACCAACAAAATTGCCGACGGTGGTATGGGATGGACTTAGGGGCCAAAAATTAATTTTTTTTTTAGTTGGAGATAGATGTTTGGTGTCAAAGAAAAGTTGTTGGGTTGAGTGTGTAGTGTGTCAGGATGACCAACAAAATGGCCGACGTCGGTATGGGACGAATTTAGGGGGAAAATTGATTTTGTTTAAATTTTTTTTTGTTGAAGATAGATTTATCAGGTTGGGCGGTCCATTTCTGGTCCATGAAACACAGATCTAGTGATCCTTTGTTTCGTCACCCGTTCCTCATGTAAATCTCCAAAAACCCCCCAGTCCCAACCAAGAACCTATCTAGAGCGGCAGGCCCTATGCTGGGTACTGTTGCGGATTGGATCACATAACTACCTAGAGTCCTAAGCCTCAGTGAGGAAAACTTCGGACATTCACATATCACGTGAACGCCCATCTCCTCTCCGAAGCTACAAGTGCAATTGGGATCATTGGTGAGTCCCATTTTAGCCAGATGCTTGCTTAGTTTACAGTGCCCGGTGATCGCACTAACCACTCGCTTGATGCGACACCTGTCCATGTTTAGCAATTCTCTAGTTCACTTCCCACGGGAAGAAGCGCTTTGTGTGCACTCCTTTCTCATAGGTGCTCCTATGGTTAACGAATTCCGACTTAACCCAACACTCTATTGCTTTTACACATTCCGAGTGTGGTATGGGTATGAAAGGTTCTGGCACACAACTTAAAGTTGCTGAACCTTTCCTCGCCAGCTCATCCGCTCTCTCGTTTCCCTCCACGCCAGACCCAGACCAGCTTTACCTGATTTCTCAGTCCAACCCGGTTCAGGGTCTCCTTTAACACTTTCACCAGCTTGAATGTTACGACAGGCGACATGAGCGCCCCAATCAAAGCCTCACTGTCGGAACAGACTGTGACTTTTCTTCCACATGCCTCTGTTGGGATTGACTCCTGCACTCCCATAAGTGCCGCGAACGTCTCAGCCTGAGTCACGTTGGCTAACCTTCCTAGGTGATACCACCTTTCAACAACCTTCAACCCTGGAGATAAAGCTCGGACTGCTCCAGATTTCGTGTCAAAAATCGTTTTCACCACGTATACATAGCTGTGGTGAAAGCGAGGTGAAAACGGTTTTTGGAACGAAATCAACAAGTGTGTGTGGTGAAAACGATTTTTGACACGAAATCTGAAACAGTCCGAGCTCTGCTGGAGAAAATACCCCGGCTCCCGCGCCTCCCGAAGTTTTAGAGCCGTCAGTGAAGCTCACAACTTCTTCACCCGAGATGTGACTTGGCCAGCCTTCCAGTCATTCCGACCTGCTGGGCACGACAGTCTCAAACCGCCTCACAAAGTCTGTCTCCGGTCTCATTCGGTCCCTAAGCATCTCAAAGACCTCATTAGTGATAACCTTCTTGATTTTCCCATGGCCCGAAGTGAAATTCGGAGTCCAGAGATCATTCTGTGATAACCCATCTGCCGTAGCAAAGGCTTTCGCCTTTAATTCCACGTAGACCGGTGGCAGGTTAATCAACGTCTCAATGGCCGCCGTAGCTGTCGACCTCATAGCACCGGTAACACAAATGCACACCAGCCTTTGAATCTCGTTCAGCTCTTTCCTCGCACTCCCTATGTCGAGTCTTGGCCACCACACAACGCAGCCGTGACTCATCATATGCCTTATGACTGATTCGTAAATCTACAGTTTGGCCTTGGACGGTAGACCCCAGTTCCTCCCAAAGGAGTTCCTGCAGATCCAAAAAGCTGCTATAGCCTTCTGTGCCTTGTCCTTGACATGCTCGATCCAATTTAACTTGTGATCGAGAATAACTCCCAGATACTTCACCTTCTTTCCAGGGACAATGTCTTTATCGAACAGCTTCAGTTCACCTACAAGTTCTTGACACGACAATCTCTTGCTAAAGAGAACTTTGTCCGTCTTGTCCGGGTTAACTCTAAGGCCGTTGTTTCGACACCATTCCTCAACTAATTTCAGCGAGTACCTCATCTTATCACCCAGCGTGCTCTCGAATTTACCTCTTATCAGAATTGTCAAATCGTCCGAGTACCCTAGGGCGAAAATCCTCTCTTCGTTCAGCCACCTGATGAGGGAGTCCACGACCAAGCACCACAGCAAAGGAGATAATATTCCCCCCTGAGGGCAGCTCTGCTTTTTTTTCGCCGAAAATTTTTTTTGCCGAAATTTTTTTACGCAGAAATTTTTTTTCGCTGAAAATTTTTTTTCGCTGAAAAATTATTTTTTCGCCGGAAATTTTTTCGCTAAATTTTTTTTTCGCCGGAAATTTTTTTCGCCGAATTTTTTTTTTCGCTGAATTTTTTTCTCCTGAAATTTTTTTTCGCCGGAAATTATTTTTGCGAAATTTTTTTGCGCGAATTTTTTGTGGACGAAACTTTTTTTTCGCTGAAAATTTTTTTGCTAAAAATTTTTTTCGCCGGAAATTTTTTTTGCCGGAAATTTTTACTCCGGAATTTGTTTTTTCTTTTCTTCAAAAACTACTGATATCACAACAAAAACCCTTTTGAAGAAGGAAATGTGACGCAAGTCCTCGTCACTTCTTCCAAAACAACTGATATCAAATTGGGTGACGCTTACAGCTTCGGAACGCAAAAAATTCTTTTGAAATATTTTCATTTTCGATTAAAGAATTGCGTCACTAATGCCGGAGCCTCCCAACGTAATAATTTTTCTGCGCTTTCAGATTTCGCACGCCAAAAATGTGGCTACCCGTACTCCACACATCAAGCAAAACTTAATTTTTTTTCGTGTCAAATCTAAAATAACAGAAAAACTATAACATTTGGGGGTTCGCATGTACTAACAACTTCTTTCCATATGGGACAGCGAATGAAATAGCATACGGTGAAAATAATTCAATAATTTGTGATCAATTTTGTGAACTCGGGAACTCAATCGTGAATTTTCGAACAACTCGCCTCGAAAACGGTTTTTGACGCGGTTCGGATATGCAAACTCTACCCTTGTCAAAAATAGCTTCTAAAGCTCATATCAAAAAATTGATCCCTCATGCAATGAATTATTTTTTCACTGCATTGAACGTATTCTACTGTTGTTAGAAAATAGTGAATTCCAACAGGAGCGAAAGCTTGCGACCAGAGCGAAGCGAGGGCCATAATTCGCTCGAGTTGGAATTCAATTTTCTCCCCAAGTGAAACACAATATTTTTTGTGCTTGCTCGTGAGAAAACAAGTGTTTCAGTAGCTACTTTCTCGCCGGTAAAAATATGTAACTTTCTTACCGCTTTTGCGAGAACAAAACATGAGTTTTCTCACCGCAAGCATGAAAAACATTTTTTCTTCAACTTGAACAAATTGGCGGTAAAACTTTCATATATTTGATAAGGCGCGTTGTCATAACAACTTGGGTATTTCTTTACTGTGATAAGAATTAACGCATTTTAAGCGATGATTTGAAGACACGATAAATAAAAAAAATTTTAATAGACGGAATCCGGATTGCTCCATGACAGTGTGAAAATGTTTTCGAGCGTTATAAAAGAATTCGATGGATTGGCTCCTGCTCCAATTAAATGCAATGGAAATAATGATTGGTCACAAGGAGAAGACGTTATGAAGTCTTTCGATGAGGTAATATTCATTTTCCTAACTAGTGCTGAAATTTCGTGACTGCGAAGAGATTTTTTAGTTTTAAAAATGTCACACTCGCTAGAAAATCCTTTCCGCATGCTTCTATTTTGTCACAAAAGTTTTTCCTTACCTTTAGCGAACTGAAAACGGAATAACAGGACGCATATTGTTTGACGAAAAAGGTCTGAGGAGTCATTTTACAATGGAAGTGTTAGAGATGTCTCAAGATGGATGGCGGAAAGTTGCGTACTGGGATTCTACTGAGGGTGTTGTGTTGACGAGAGACTTAAGTGAGGTCTACTCGCAGATATCGCAGTCACTTCACAACAAAACGGCAAGTAAAAAAGTACTTAGTTCGACCATAATTTCATTGAATTCTTGAAGGTGATTGTCGTCACTCGATTGGGAATGCCGTTTTTCGGATTAAAGTTAGTCTAACCACAAAGTGTTGTTTGTTCACGTTATTAACGTCGCCATGGTTTTAGAACCCCGGAAGATGGTGAAGTGTTGGAGGGAAATGACCGCTACCATGGTTACTCGGTCGACTTAATTGATGGTATTGCCAAGATCCTGGGATTTAAATATGAATTCACACTTGAACCGTATAATCTGTATGGTGCCTATAACAAGGAGACGAAGAAGTGGGACGGTTTGGTAAAGCAATTGCTGGACAGGGTAAGGCCTTTAGGATCAGCTCAAAGTGATATGTTTTTCTGATAAAAGCAACTTGTAGAAAGCTGACATGGCGATTTGTGATCTCACAATAACTTATCAACGACGAACTGCAGTTGACTTTACGACGCCATTTATGACTCTCGGTAATTTTTCTTCTCTATTTCCGAAACGGAACCGTTTCGCGTTTGTACCAAAATCCTTAATTCTGATAGGAATCAGCATCTTATTCGCCAAGCCGATCAAACAACCTCCAGATTTATTTTCTTTTCTTTCTCCGCTTTCACTTGACGTTTGGTTGTATATGGGATCAGCATATCTAGGAATTTCGTTGAGTTTATACGTTTTAGCAAGGTGTGTGTTGACGAAATATTCGCTCTTTATCGATAGTCATTGTTGTCATTACAGATCAGCACCAGACGACTGGGAAAGTCCTCATCCATGTGAAACAGATCCGGAAGAAGTAGAAAATGTGTGGAGTTTATTGAATTGTACTTGGCTGAGTATCGGCTCCATAATGGGTCAAGGATGTGATTTATTGCCAAAGTAAATTGCCTGTCAATTATTATGCTTTCATTGAATGCGGCCCCACTCCCAGCATGTTTCAAATTGTAAGGTACATTGAAACCTCCCTTTGTATGAGACGCACAACTATTTTTGAATACCGCAGTGCAAGCAACACTTTTCAGAACACTTCACCTCCCACCAGTTGTCCTAGTTTTAGAACCTAAAAACAAAACAGGTTCGTATTATTAAGTACTTTTTTGTGTATAAGTTACGGTTCGATTGACGATTCGAGAGGGTCTTGGAAGGGTTTTTGAGTTTTACCGGTTGTTTTTCGAGGGTTTGTGCTTGGTTTCCTGAAAACCGTCACAAATATACAATTAACCCTTTGGAAACCCCTTCGAACCGTTGCGGGTCTGGAAACCCAATTTGAAAGTCATTTTGGCCATATTTGGATAATTTCTTACTACAGTGTGTTTCCCATTTCTTTTCGACACTATTTCTTGCATGTTTCAGTATTAAGCTACAAAATAGTAATTAATGCAACTGCATGTATTTGTGTGAGTGTTTTTTTCGCATTAGATGTGAGAATGCCACACGAACGCAGTGAGTGGGGCAACACATCGTATGCGAAAAAAACACAAACACATATACATGGCGTTGCATACAACGTTTTATGTACAGATTTGAGTGCGACAAAGTTACTTTTACGCACTGAGTGCGTAAAATAACTTTGTCGCACTCAATTGAGTTACATAAAGTATTTTAACCAACTAGTGTTGAAAAGCCCGACTTTATTGCGTGTAAGGAAAAACGTTGCTTTTAAATTATGCGAAAAAGATTTTTTTCCCTGAAAGGTACGTTATAATGATTCAAGTTCACAGATGAGCAAAATAGTCAAGTAATTCCGGAGACGTGGTCGAAAGAAGTGTTCAAAAACATAGTTTTTCGAAGGTCGGTGACAAGTACCGAACAGAAAATTGTTCTTTTCGGTGTCAAATGAAAGGATTTGATCTCTGAAAACTGGAATGGAGTTTCTCGGTCGTATTTCAAATGATACATTTTCGTCTATATTTGCTCAACTATGTAATATAGAGATTTACTGTCAAAGGTAAAATTGTAGAGAATGAAATTTTAGAGAACACGTGCTTCAGGGTTTTAGGGGAAAATGGGCCAATTCTGGGATATGAGTTCTAGAGTTGGGAGGGATGACTCATATCTCTAGAACTATGGCAGATAGGAAGATGCTTTCAAAGGCAAAATTTTGGAGAACACGTCTTTCCGAAAAATTTCCCAATCTTTGGGATTAAGCCACTTCTAGAATCGGAAGGGATGGCTTATCACAACAAAAACCCCTTTTAAAAGGGAAATCTGATCCTAGTCCTCGTATCTTTTTCCAAAACAACTGATATCAATTTGGGTGACGCTTACAGCTTCGGAACGCAAAAAATTCTTTTGAAATATTTACGATCAAAAAAATGCGTGACAATTGCCGGACCCTCCCACCGTAACAATTTTTCTACGCTTTCAGATTCAACCTCAAAAATTAGTAATGCGCGATGTGTGCGGTACGAGTAACTAAATTTTTGCGTGTAAAATCTGAAAGCGCAGAAAAATGTTTACGTTGGGAGCTGTGAAACCAAAGCGCGGCTCCTACTACTCCCATGGGCGAAAATCATCGTGATGTCTCAACTTTCTCTGCAACGTATCAAAAGTTTTTTTGAGCCGCCGCCTCCAAATCGAAACTACGTTGGTTCTATTTGTGATATGGTGTAGGGGACAAAACTTCCGCCAACGAAATCAATTTGTCGCAGATGTCATAAGACGTACTTCGGTAGGGCCTTTGACATTATATTGGGTAATTTCTGTGGATCTTTGAAATTCTTATGCATAGTTCACAAAGAACACGGAACATTGAATTGTTTGCTCATTTTTATTTAGATACGTTTGATTTGCAACATCTATTCTATCTGCCACATCTATTCTGTTTACCACATCTATTTTGATATACGGGTCTTTGGTTATGTTTATTTTTGTGGTTAGGGAGAAAGAATAGTTATTTGTGTAAGTGTGTCTGTTTTGGACGGTTGGCTTTAAGCCGTTTCGTTATTTGTAGACAGAGCAAAGCGAGGTCTATATACGAAAATGCCTAAAATCACTCGTCCAAAAAATTTTCATGCGAAGGTCCAAAATCGAGAGAAAATTCACAAAATTGGTATCGATTTTGGCTCGGAATCATGAAAAAACATTTTACATTTGACAGTAAGGCTCGGAATCAGGCCTGGTCAACCTGAATACATTACCTGAAACCTGATGTGACCTGAACCTGATTTTTAATTTTTTTGCCTGACCTGAAATTACATGAAACCTGAAATACTGGAAAAGAAAAAACCTGACCTGATCTGAACTGACCAGATAAAATTTTTGAAATATGGAAACTGTCCAGTTACGAAGAAAAAAACGAATTTGCTTCCATAAATTCGTTTGTAATAGGAACTGATCTGTAATTGCCAATTAGTAAGTTGTTTTTTTCCTGCTAAACGCCTGTCGACTTTTCACCCACAAGTTTAGTTAGTAAGACATTTGAAATTGTTATTAGAAAGTTTGGGCGTTATAAATTTTTATAAGTTATATGTTGTAAGCTTACGTTACAAGTTACAACTGAACATTATGAGTTTATATAACATTTATATAACGTTTACATAACAACTCGATAGCGTAGTGGTTAACACGTCTGCTTGCTACTACGAGATTGAGTTGCCAGTGCATTGGTTCGAAACTCAACCGCAGACGGATTTGTACCGATTGTTAGATTTGTAAACAAAACAAAGCTGATTGAATCGTTCAAGTCAAGTGAAGTTGAGTGTAGTGCCATCGTACGGCTTACCGGAAAAGGCATTGTTGGGAGAACCGGTATTCTACTCCTACTAGTTTCGCTCCTCGTTACATCTCATAGATGGCACTGGGTTTGTCGCATAGCTTACCACTGGCACAGTAAAACATTCCGGTAATGAAAGGATCTCAAAAAAAAAAAAAAAATAGAACCACAAACAGCGAAACTAGTAAATAATGATCTAGCCTCTAACCCTTCATGGGTTGTAAGGCAGATTATTATATTATTATTATTATTATTATGAGTTTATAGCCAAGATCAGTATTTTAACTGATCTAGAGCAGTACTGATCCGAATAAGTTTAAAACTGATCAGTTCTAATTCCGATCAATTTCAAAACTGATCAGTATTGATACGGATCAGCTTGAAAACTGGATAGTACTGATCTGGATCAGTTTCAAAACTGATTAGTACTGATCCATATCACTTTTTAAACTGATCAGTACTGGTATAGATTAGTTACAATACTGATCTGGACTTCAAACTTACACTTATACCTCATAAATTGTAACTTAACTTTACAACATGTAACTTATAAAAATTTACAACTCAACTTATAGCATGAACGAATCGCTTACACCGTGAACTTATAACGTAAACATATAATTTAGCATAACCAAAGACCCGTACGTATCAGAATAGATGTGGCAGACAGAATAGATGTGGCAGACAGAATAGATGTGACAAACGGAATAGATGTCGGAAAAAAACGAGCAAACAAATCAATGTTTTAAGTTCTTTTAGGACTATAAGAATTTAAAAGATCCGTAGAAATTTTCTAAGATAATGTCAAAGGCCCTACCGAAGTACGTCTTTTGACACCTGAGACTTTATTTTCCACCAATTTTCTAACTGCCATAGTTCTTGAGAAATGACTCATCCCTAAAATTCATGTGTTCGCTAAAATTTCATTCTCTACAACTTCGCCTTTGGAAGAAACTTTGTAACTCTCATAGTTCTAGAGATATGGGTCATACCTCCCAATTCTAGAAGTGGCCATATCCCAAGGATAGGGCCATATTTCCCCAAAACCCTGAGACATGTGTTCGCAAAAATTCGATTCTCTACAACTTTGCCTTTGAAAGCAACTTTCTACTTCTTATAGTTCAAGAGATATGGCTCATCCTTCCAATTGTAGAAGTGGTATGGGGCCATATTTCCCCAAAACATTGAGACACGTGTTCCCTTAAATTTTATTCTCTACAGCTTGCCTTCGACGCATAGTTAAGGAAATATAGGCGAAAAACTGTTTTCGTATATAGCCAAGAAACTCAATTCCGTCCATTCCCAGTGCCCATACCCCTGACCCCATTTCCATAATTTTTTTTCCAGTTTTGTGACATCAAATTTTTTCATTCAAAATGAGCAATTTCCGTGCTATACTTGCTGAGATATTTGCGAAAAAGTTTCACAGACCCACGAAAATTTCATGTCCGACCTCCACTTCTTCGACCATATCTACGGAACTACTTGGTCGATTTTGCTCATTTTCGAACTTGAATCATGGGAGGCATGCACCTTTCAGGGAAAAATGTTTAGGGTGATCGGCTGAGCCGCTTGGAAAAAAAGTAGAGACGGATAGACGGACATTTTTTTTATTGCTGATTCGTCATATCAAGACGATAATAAATGTAACGACTCTAGTATCTTCGTACACTCCAGGAGATTGACACGATTCCCAGGTCATATACAAAGTTTAAGCATGGAATTGTCCCTATAATATAAAACCCAAAATTGTCCCTATAATATAAAATCCACCTCACCGCGCCTCACTGCACCTTGATGCACCTCACTACACCTTGGTGCACCTCACTACACCTTGGTGCACCTCAATACACCTTGGTGCACCTCACTGCACATTGGTGCACCTCACTGCATCTTGGTGCGCCTCACTGCACCTCACTGCACCTTGATTCATCTTACTACACCTTGGAACGCCTCTGTGTACAATATGTTACTCAGCTCAACATATGCCCAAGGTCGGTGCAACTGTTGGCCCATGACCAAATAATTAATTTTCGAAGTGTTGTAGAGGACGTAGGGCGAATCACATTTGCCTATTGAAGTGTGATTCAGGCCTTAGGTCAGCGCTATTGTCAGCCGAAAACAAAAAAATGGAATTTGGAATTGTTATAGAGGAAGTCGAAGGGAGCATTTTTAATGTCGAACGAAACATTTCTTCTCATTAGAGTCTTCATTCCAGAACTCATTACAGTAAATCTTCATGTAAAAAGCCGTTTCCTTTAAATACAGGTATGTTTTGAGAATCCGGCGAGCACAGGCTCACAGTTATCGCGAAAAGGTCCGCCCGTTAACCTCTAATCTCCTGGTCTATGCTAGAGTTTGTTGAGGTCTAAAAATTAATTTTTGATTGGTTGCAATAGACGTCAAGGGGAACTTAATTTCTCACGAAACTATTTGTCACAGAAATCAAGTAAAATTCTATGGTCTATCAGAGGACCTAAAAATGATTTTTGATACATGGTAGAGGACACTTTTGCGCAGCTTTTGGTTTTGTTTTCGTGACACTTTGAATATCGGCATTTACTTTTTTTCAGACTCTAGAAGGATTTTTACTTACAAATGCCGGGTCAGAGCTTAAAGTACTGAAGTACTTTATATAATTAGAGGTTTCCTAGAAACTTTCAGCAAAGAACTGGTTGTGGCCGTAAAGGTTTGAAATCAATTTTCATAAATTAGTGAATCTATATCCCGGGGAAGCCCGGTAACCGAGCTAGTAAGTCATAAGTTCTATAAGTAACTCAGCCCAATCTCTCTATTAATTTAGCTATATGTAGCTTTGCCCAAACTCTCCTTTTTATTCATTTGTTTGGATTATTTTAGACAAATTCGGATTATTAAGGTCATTCAGGTCGGGTCAGGTTAGGTCAGGTTCAGGTAATTTTAAAATTACCTGAACCTGACCTGGTCAGATCAGGTAAATTGGTTTCAGGTCAGATCAAACCTGACTTGTTCCCAGCCTCATTTGGCAGTTCTTTCACAAAAAATGTTTGTTTTTGAGTAAAACCAATTTTCAGATCTATTTCTACTCGCTTGGTAACTGGTAGTTGGTGGTTTTTTGCGTTGATTTTATTGTCATCTTACACAGCAAATCTTGCAGCATTTTTAACTAAAGAACAGATGGATGTTAGCATTGAAAGTGCTGAAGATCTAGCGAAACAAAGTAAAATCAAATATGGAGCCGTGTTGGGAGGTAGGTGACCATTTAACTGATTTAAAGAAACTGAGAGGCTGCTTTTGTTCCTTTCTTTTAAGGAAGCACCTTATCATTCTTCAAAGAGTCGAAGTTTCCGTTGTATCAACGTATTTGGTCTGCAATGGAGTCAGCTGAACCATCAGTGTTTGTTGGGAATAACAAAGAGGGTGAGGATCGCGTTGTGAAAAGCAAACGTTTGTATGCATTTTTTATGGAATCATCGTCCATTGAGTATATCGTTGAAAGGAATTGCAATGTAACACAAATCGGAGGTTTACTAGACTCGAAAGGCTATGGTATCGCCATGCCAGTCAGTAAGTTGGTCGAGTTCAGAAACCCCCGAAAAAACGGAGGGTAAAACTGCAGAATTCTTTTTAGACTCCCCATATCGCACACATGTCAGTCATACGGTTTTGAAAATGCAAGAAGAAGGCAAGCTTCATAGGCTTAAAACCAAGTGGTGGAAGGAAGTCGACGGAGGTTTTGAGCTCCCTTTAACAATTTTGTAATGAAAATTCAAAGTGTTTCGTTCAAGGCAATTGTGAGGCAGATGTAGCAAGTGCTTCAGAAGGAGCTGCTGAATTGGGAATCGGAAACGTTGGTGGTGTGTTTGTCATTTTAATATTGGGATGCGTATCTGCGTTAATATTAGGGATTGCCGAATTTCTCTGGAACGTTAAAGATTTGGCAATTGAAGAAAAGGTTAACGAACTGTTCGCTCTCTAGCTGTTTGATGACAAATTTTGATATTTTTAGATTTCTTTGTGGGAAGCTCTGAAAATGGAACTTTTATTCGCATTCAATTTCAGTATAACGACGAAGCCAGTGTTTAGCAATCCTAGTAAGAGTCCAAGTCCTAGTGAAGATATTGAAGATTCGCATCAATCAAGCGATACGTTGAACACAATTTCTAAATCTAAAAACTGAATTTTTTGTGCATTAGAATAGACGTTTGTTGAAATAAAGTCCTGCGAAGGGCGAACAATACAAAAATCTTTTGAATTAATTCTATCGCATCAACTCTGTTCGATTGTCCTGTGTTCGCATACTCAAGATGGCGCTGTAAACACTAACCAACGCTTTCAAGTTAGTAAATCTACGAAATCAACATTATCGTCATTGGCGTCCCGTTAAAGAGCAACACATTCTTCGTCCGATAAAAAAACTTCAAATTGTTCGCATATAACAGAAATTATGATACCGTGACAACGACAGTGACGTCATCATTCTACTTTTTGTTGAGCGTACTATTATATGAATGACCCCTTAAAGTGAATACTAAATTTATCTAGCTATTGCACAAGTGCATTATGAGATACACTGTCAAAGTCCTTACGCACATCAGTGTATTAGGGAACGTTCATAAAGTGTGTCACGCAAAAGTCGACCGTTTTACGGTACGAAGGGTCGTACACGAGCTTCGAAAACACAACTCCCATCCTCCCTCGGCTTGTGACGTAACGGAAAAAACATTTATAAACCGTCACAATAAAAATTCCAAAATATGCCAAATTTTCTTTCTTGTGAAAATCGTGAATTAGCATTAAGGTGAAAAAGTGATTTAAGTGAAAGTTGTAGCTGGTGGCGATTAGGGTTGAAAAATCGCCGAAATGACCGAATCGTAACCAAAATCAGAACTGATATCGAAGCCTAAAATCCAATTCTAAGCCGAAAATCTCAGATAGGGTGTCGTTAGATAGGTTATGAGCATGGGTTTTCAGGAAATATGTTAGCGCCGCCGCCGGTATAATTGATTTTTTGGAAGTTGGGGTCCGGTAACCCCCAAAATTTGCAATAAAGCGCGATTTGCGAGTGCACGACCTCTAGATCACTTTGATAAAACTCAAAAAAAAGTTTTATCCAATTTTCTCAATTATGAGGAAGATGTGCACAGGATAAGGAAGCCCGAGGGGCCATTTAATCGCTACTTCATATTTTGTAGGGTATGTGGTGAACTTTCAGTTTTGTGAATTTAGGGGGCTAATATCAAAAACATCTCGATAGAAAACTGACTTTTCCTAAGGGATTTTCAAAAATATTCTCTGCTTCAATGTTTTTTGACAGTATATGCAACTAAAAACATCTGAATCCTTTAATTACGAAGCAGGGAGTGCGCAGGGACTGCATAGAAAAACTTTTGAAGAGCACCCAGTCGATTTTTTTTAATTTTAAGCCGAAAAGCGGTACTTGAAAAAACAGCCCCATATAGTTGAAAAAAATGGGGAAGGATTTGATTGGAACCAATTGTGATCTGTTTTGAACAATATATAAGGCTCTTTATACAAAACAAGAACAATTTTTTTTAGTGGCTCTTCATAAAAATTTTTTCCCCTTCAGGAACACCGTGGTGTCTCTGAGCCGTAAAAATGAAAATAAAGCCTGGTATGAAAACTTTGAGTATATCACTGCGACGGCAACGACCGTCAATGCACAGCAAGGACTACAAATATTATGATATAAAACTTTGACATCGACAATGGCGTTAAGTTTTACTGAGGTAGGAATTCACTTTTTCGTGCCTGGCGAAGACTCGTTCCTCGTTGAAGAAAAGTATGATCTAGCAAACAGCCAAAAGAGGTTACTTACTTGATTTACTTAACCGGCACTACAACCCATTAAGGGTCTTGGTCTTCTGCAACATGCTTTTCCAACCGGACCTATCCGCAGCTAACGTCTCCCAGCTGGATACTCCCACAGTTTTTAAGTCGGCAAGAGCTGCGTCATACCATCTGGATTTTGGACGCCCTGCACCTCTCTTGCCCTCCGGTCTGGTTTTAAGGATTTTTTTCGGAATACGATGAACTTCCATTCGTTGTACATGATCGAGCCAACGCAGTCGTTTATTTTGGTAGTTCTGACTATGTCCGGCTCTCCATAAAGCTGACTCAGCTCATGATTGAATCGTCTGCGCCATCGGTTCTGCCTTTGATCGAATACTGGTCCAAATATTGTCCGCAGTACTTTTCTTTCGAAGGTGTGCAGCGATTGTTCGTCTCTTTGTTTCAAGCACCACGACTCCGAACTATATGTAACCACCGGTCTGATCACAGGTTTGTATATTATATCGCGTATTTAGGCATGGCTGATATTTACGTTGATTATCAAATATCGGTAAATATCGATTATCGATTATCGATATTTCTTTTTGATAATGATATTTTAATATCGATAATTATCAAAATATCAAAAATTATCAAAATATCAAACATCGTTAAATATCAAAATATCGAATATTATCGAAACATCAAAGGCTGAAAATTGTTAAGTTTTTATAAGCAACAGATTTTCCGCGAACGACTTAGGTCTAACGGTTGAAAAACTTCAGTCTGACATTAAAACAGCGTATTTTCCCACTTTTTTTTAATTTTCCGAGATTTTGATACTTTGATATTTTGATAAATATCGATATTTGCTGAAACATCGATAATGACTTTGATTATCAAATATCGATGTATTTCTTTTGATAATCATTATCGATATTTTTCCGGTATCCGACAATCCTACGCGCATTTTGAATCTCGGCTTACTGACTTGGACTTTAAGATTTTCAGAAGGCCGTAATAATTCCGGTTGCCCAGAATTACTCGTCTCTTAATTTTGTCCGCGATGTCGTTATTAGTGATCAGCTCCGATCCAAGTTATACGAATTTGTTGACCATTTTGAATGTGTGTGTGTCGATCGTTACGGTTTCCTCCTGGTGTTGATTCCAAGGCGGGATGATCATATACTCCGTTTTCTCGTCATTAACTTTCAACCCAAGGTCGGTGCCTTTCCTTTCCAAGACCATAAACTTGTCTTTCACAACATCCATTTTCCGTCCAAGTATGTCCAGGTCGTCGCACAGCTTACCACTGGCACAGTAAAAACTTTCCGGTAATGAAAGGATCTCAAATAGTAGAACCACAAAAAGTAGCGAAACTAGTAACAATACAGTTTCAGTTTCGCTGCAGTGCGATACGGTTGCTTTTTTTTTCAACTGCTATTATAATACAAAAGTAAAATATTTACCTGAATAAGCATAATTCATTAAGTGAATAAAAACAAAATAAGTGCATACATTGTATTATCTGAGTCAAATAAAACAGTGAATTGTGAGTGAGACCAAGAGTGACCCCCCGAATGGGAATGCTACCAATAGCACGTCCCGGGATCAGATCTTAATGAACAATAAAAGATCAGCTACTGAGCTAGACCCGGATTGCGAAACCTGTCAACTCAACGTTAAGAGGCACACAATGCCTAAACAAAATGTCAGCCAGCCTTCGATTGCCGACGTATTTGGTAATAAAAGGACTAATTCAAGGCTCTATTCTACAGCGCAGTGATAGCCTACCTAACTTAAATGAAACGCATGAAATGCAATCAAATAACGAAATGAACTCTAAAGAAAATACACATTATTCTATACCTACACAAAATTCATTCGGAATATTAAACAACGTAAATGCTGAATTACCAAAACAGCTTAAACATAATAAAGTGGAAAAATCGAGAATTCCACCAGTCACTGTTGTTGGAGCGTCAAATTTCACCTCCGCTTTAACAATATTAAATACTATAGGAATTAACTCCACGTACATGTTAAAGTACATGTCAATTGGAACGAAAATACTACTGAACGATATCGAGGCCTACAAAAAGTTTAAAACTGCCCTGTGCGACAAGAACATTCAATTCTACACGCATGATGTCAGCTCAGAAAGGTTTGATAAATTCATACTATCAGGTATCGCCACGACGCCTATAGATGCTATATATGAATCTCTCATAAAATATCAAATCGAACCGGTCGAGATAAGAGAGATTACGATGAAAACAAAAAAATTCGATTGTGAAGGCTCGTATGTTGTCTCCTTCAAGCAAGGCACAACAAATCTACAAAATCTGAGTAAAATTGTCATAAACTACACAATTCCGAAATGGCGGATTTTTAAAAAAACAACAGGAAATATTACCCAATGCAGACGATGCCAAACGTACGGTCACGGCATGAGAAATTGCAACATGAACCCGAAATGTTCCAAATGCGGTTTAAATCACTACATGGACAAGTGCGATAGCCCAATTCAAAAGTGCGCGAATTGTAAAGGAGACCACCCAGCAACCTCCCTGGAATGCCCAAAGCGTAAAGAATTTCTTCTTATGAGAGACAAACTGGGCTCTTCCAACAACAAAAATAAACCAACAAAAAAATACCCAACAGCCCCACTGAAGAACTCAACAAACTTCCCTGAAATGAAAAAGCGGCCGTCATCCAGAAATGACAACTCAGCCCCAACCCAGAAAAATCAAACCATACCAGCTCCCAGAGTAAATAAAATTTTCAGCAGTTGGTCCGAAGCCCTAAAAAATGGCTCAAAATCGTCCGCCCCCATAGCAACTACCGCTGACAATGATAAATTCAAACTTGAAGAAATAGGCCCCATAATGTGTGATCTACTAAAGGGTCTAAAAATATGCCAAAACAAAGAGCAGCAACTCACCCTTATGTTCGAGATGGCAACCAAATATATCTACAATGTTACCCCTTAAGGAACTTGGTATAGTATTATGGAATGCCCAAAGCATTCGTCCAATTTATAAAATCAATGAACTCTCAAATTTCCTGAACAAGCACAAAATTGATGTTTCCCTTATTTCAGAAACCTGGCTTAAATCCGGTGAAGGTTGTTCAATCCAAAATTTTACCATCTACAGAAAAGATAGACCTGCACCAAACAAGCGAAACGCTGGTGGAGGGGTGGCAATTGCGGTCAGAAGTGTTATACCCCATGTGGAACTGCCCGATCTGAGCTTGGATGTAATAGAATCGATAGGCATAGAGATTTGTGGTATCCAAATGTACTCCATTTACTTTCCCGGCTCCAAGCTGAGTCCTTCAAACTGCAAGGTTTCAAAAAAGACATTAGTCGACTAATGTCACTTCGTGGCAAATTCTTAATCGGAGGCGACCTGAACTCTAAGCATAGGCTCTGGAATTGTGTGAAGGCCAATTCCACTGGTAAAATAATATTCGAGGAAATGCGAAAGAGAAACTTCAATATACATTTTCCGGAAACTCCCACTTATTACCCGCCGCAGGCTAACAGATCGACTCCTTCGACTGTGGACTTCTCTCTCTCTAACGGTCATTTCAACGTGACTGACGTGAGGACGATAAACGATCTGTCCTCCGACCACCTACCAGTGGCCCTCAAGGTAGAGCTTTCGCAATCCTTCCAACCTTACCTTTCGCCAAGGCGTTGCTACTCTTCAGCAAACTGGCCGGCCTATAAGTCCTACATTGACAGAAATATTGACCTCAACAAAATGTCTAAAAGTTTGACCTCTACACACCTGATAGAACAATCTGTCAAACTTCTGACAAACCTGATTAAGGAGGCCGAAAACTACGCAGTCCCACTGTTAAAGCCCACCGAACAGGTGTTGCAGCTACCAGACGAAGTGCAGCAGTTGATTTCTCTCAGAAACTACAAGCGACGTCTTTGGCAAAGAGGCAAGCTACGAGGTTTAAAACAGGAAATCAATTTCCTAAACAGGCTTATTAAGGCCGAGATAAAGTCCTTCAATAATGAAAGGTGGAATCTTAAGCTTGCTCGCTTGAAAAAGCACTCAAACCAACTATGGAAGGTAACGAAAATTTTGAGAAACACTGTTAACAAAATCCCCCCGATTAAAACATCCATTGGCACCCTCACGACGGACGCTGAAAAGGCAAACGAAATCGGAAGTTCTTTCTGCAAAGCACACGCGACAACATTCCATGTTAAGAGCGATCCAGCCACTGAAAGTTCCATCAATAGTTCCATAGTAAACATTAATTATTTCAACTCTACCATCACTGAATCTGCGTTGCCCACCCCCCGCGAAATCTCTCGTCTTATCCGCGGCCTAAAGATTGGCAAAAGCCCTGGAGATGATTCCATAAATAACGCCCTGCTGAAACAGCTTCCAAAAAAGGCCGTAATTCTATTGATGTACATATTCAGAGCATGCCTGAAACTAACATATTTTCCAGAAGCCTGGAAATTTGCGAAAGTCGTCCCTATCCCAAAACCCGGAAAGGACCTAACTTTGGCGTGCAATTACAGACCAATTAGCCTGTTAAATTCATTAAGCAAGCTCCTGGAAAAACTCATATTAAGGAGACTAAAAGCCCACATCTCTTCCAACAATATTATCATGAACGAACAATTCGGCTTCCGTGAGGGCCACTCATCCAATCATCAATTAGTCAGGGTACGCAACTACATACTCGAATCGCTGAGGAAAAAACACTCAACTGGCATAGTTACCTTCGATATCGAAAAAGCATTCGATAGTGTATGGCACAAAGGCCTCCTACATAAGATGTTCATCCTAAAGTTCCCACTATACTTGACGAAAATTATCCAATCCTTTCTTCTTAGAAGATCCTTCTATGTTGAAATTAACGGCAAAAAATCAAATGCTTTCACAATTTTAGCTGGTGTCCCCCAAGGCAGTGTCCTGAGTCCCACACTCTACAATATCTTCACTTCCGATTTACATATAACCAAGAGTGAAAAAGCGTTTTTCGCTGATGACTCCTGCCTTTATCAAGCAGCAAAGTCACCCCTCAAAATTCTGAGTAAGCTTAACGCAGCCACCAGACAGCTCACCGAATATACCACGAAGTGGAAAATAAAGCTGAACGATTCAAAGACCAATGCCACCCTGTTCACCAAGAGGAGGTCACAAAAATGGCTTCCTCCTCAAGGGATTGCAGTCCGTGGCTCCGAAATAGACTGGAGGTACATCATAAAGTACCTCGGGGTCACTCTAGACAAGACTCTGACCTTTAAGTCACATGTGGATCTGATATACTGTAAAGCTTTAAAGCTACTTGGCGCGCTCTACCCACTATTAAACAGAAACTCAAAGCTGAGCACTGAAAACAAGTTATGTGTCTACAAGGCAATCATTCAAAGTGTCTTGCTTAGTGCTTGCCCAGTTTGGGGCGAATGTGCTAAAATCCACATTGCGAAGCTCAACATTACAGAACAAGTGCCTGAAGATCATCTACCGCTTGCCGCCGTACTACAAAACCGCTGACTTGCATGATCTCGCCTCTATACCAATGGTTCACCACCAAATTTCGAAGATCAACTTGAACTTCAAGTCAAAAAATTTTAAGCTCAGTTAATCCCATCATCAGGAGACTGAACTGAACAACCTTTAACTGTGATATTAGTCCTTAGTTCTTAATTAAAAAATAAACTCATTTGAAGTTTTTTGAAAATTTTCTTCTGCCCATAAATCAAAAAACATTTCAAACAAGAATAAGATTCTAATAATGATGATAATATTATAGTTTGAAAAGCTAGAGTAAATAAGCTGAACACTAACCACTTGATCCACAGTACAATATTTGTAACAATTGATTTATTGAATAAAGAATATATATATATAACTAGTAAATAATGATCTAGCCCCTAACCCTTCATGGGTTGTTATTGTTAAGGCAGATTATTATTATTATTATGTCCAGGTCGTCTGCGAAACCTAGCAACTGACTGGACTTGGTGGAAATGGTGCCGCTGGAGTCTATGTCCATGGTGCGCACAACTGCTTCAAGGGTCAGGTTAAAAAGCAGCGTCGCGAGAGGATCTCCCTGACGTAGGCCTTCCTCTATGTCGAAAATCTCTGACAGTTGGTTAACGGATCCTTACTCGGCTATTAGCTCCATTCAGTGTTAACTTTTGGTTAGAGAGATTAGTTTGTTGGGGATTCCAAATTCCTCCATTACTCTCCATAGCTTACTTCTTCTAACACTGTCATAGGCTGCATTGAAGTCAACGAACAAATAGTGTTGCCAAACTTTTCAATTTCGATCAAAAAGTTCCTATCCTGCAGCCGTTTTTTGTTTCGGAACAGTTTTCGAGCGAAATTTCTCTTCGAACGGTACTCTACCTGGCCTGCTCGAGTATATCGACTCAGAGTTTTTAGTGGAGCTGCGTTTTTGTTCTCCAGAGCTCGCTGACATTCATCGTCGAACCAGTTATTTCTTGTATTTCCCGTTCTCGTTGTCAAAGTCTCTGCTGCGGCGCTGTCTACATTCCGCCACAAAAGAGGTTATACTAGGCTAATTTGATCGGTAACCCATAGATTGTCGGTACCATGACGGCTGGGGAACGAATGTGTTTTGTCTCATGTTAATATAAATCACATTGAAAGAGTGAAAGAGATGAAATTCGTTACACAGGTAACGGTACCAAAACCCAACCAGGTATACCCATATCCTAATCAAAACGGGTATGGGTGTACTTACACCCATTTTGATATGAGTATGGGATTACCTATACCTATTTGATACGGGTGCAGGTGTACCCATACCCAAATTATTAGGTAAAAAATTGAGAAAATTCTCGTTTTGGTACAATTGCACCCATAGAAGTAATATTTTACTATGGCTGCTGTACCTTCGGCAGATTAAAGTCCACCCGCTTGAATCAACATTTAAAAGCCACTCACAATTCTTCATCCTACTTCCAATTGTTCAACAAAATCGAAAAACTAAAAGTTCTGATTTCGTCGTTTACGACTCATCAGTACACCTTGTCTTAAGACCATGTGTATATCAGCAACGATGGCCATAGAATGATACCCAGACTATGCCAACTCGCCTTTTATACAATCCAGATCCTACGATTGGATGCATGTCATTTCGTTTGAACAATTTGGAAGTAAAAGAATTGTGAGTTTGTTTCGGTTATTTTTTAATTTGGATTATTCTGTTTTATTATTTATAAAAAATAACCGAAACTTCCAAATTGTTCAAACGAAATGACATGCATCCAATCGTAGGATCTGGATTGTCTAAAAGGCGAGTTGGCATAGTCTGGGTATCATGGTGGTGGAAGTTAATCGTTTTTATCGAGTACGGACGTTCATTTGAAGTTCTCTTAGGCTTTCTATCTTAATTATTGTGAATATTAAAAGTAACAATTGGAAAAGTGTTCCACTGTTTAAAATAAGGTTAGTGCAACCTTATCATCATATTTTGATTGATAAATACATGGGAGTTATGTGTAAAAACTAATGCGTAATGTTTGTGATAACCGCCGCCATTAATATCTGAATCGATATCTAAAGGAAATATTGGATTGATTTAAAGGAAACAATTTTTGTCATATGATTTATTGTGAATGTGAATGATATGTGGAACGTAAAGACTTAGTTCATTCTAGTAATTCTTAATAGCAACGGAAATTAATAAAAATAAGAAGAATTGAATGGTTAAAATTGATCGATTTTCACATAGAAAGGTAAACATTGGGTTTGTGGTGCCGACTTTTCGACCGAAGCCGTCTTCAATCATATAGCAGTGCATTATTTTTGGCGGGAATTTGTATTTGAAAGTTCGGTTAGTGTGATAAGGAGAACGTTCGCGGATGTGATTCCCGCAACGCCGGATTTTGTACTTACATTCAACCGAACAATACGGTTTCCGTCCACAAAGATGGCAAACAGCCACATGTGTGCAGACATTTGCTTCGCCTCCAGGACGGCTGATAAACTTACTTTGAATTGTTTCCTCTGCGACAAACGTTTCAACGCAAAGTGTTTCGACATTAATTCCCAACCAATTATAAAACTATTGTCATCAGGGAGCAACGCGATATTTATGTGTTCCAAATGCATCGAAAGGACGACAAAGCTGAAACATTCGATTCGGAAATCGGCCGATCAGTCTCGACTCAACATCCCTTCAGCAGAGAATAACCTGAACGTTGGTCACAGCTTGAACAATGGAATGTTAGGAGAAATGATGACTCTCTTGAATCAAATGAATGTAAAGCTCAATACCATTGACAGTAACAATGAATGCCTGAAGAAATCAACACTCGACCAATTAGAAGCGGACCAAGCCAGAAATAAATCGGAATTTTCTGGGTTAAAAGACACTGTGTGTACTTTACATGCCAAAATAGATCAGCATTTTACGGGGCAGAAGAAAATCGACGATAAAAATCATTCTATGATTTTTGAACAGTTAAATGAACTAAAAAGTAGAAATTTGTATTCCCCTGTAATCGCCAGACCTTCAGCAAGAAGAGACTCTATAGTTGGCTCATCACATCATACCAGAAGCAATGACCCTCTGGAATGGTCATTCACATTCAATCGTTCTGCATTGCCAACCGAAAACAATGAGCTATACCAGATGTTATCTGGATTTGAACAAAATACGTGGACCTCGTTCGACTATCTGCGACACAAGCTAGATGCCACGGCGGAAGCAGTTTCAAACATTGAATCCATTTGCAACAGAATGTGTGCTAAAGACAAATCTCCTCAATTGGCATCACCAGTCACCGACTCAATTCGGATCGATATACTACAATCTATTGAGGACAAATGTGAGTCGATTGGTCGTGAAATTTCCGGAATAAGTGATAAATGCGACATCATTACGTCGAACATGTTCAGTTTAGGTTCTAACGAAGCTACAAATCCTTCCGGAAGTGAAAATGATGATCAATTAACACAACAGCTTCGTGACCGGCTATTCGAATTGGTGGAATCTAATCAGGTTTCCGACGATATCATTCACACGGAAAATACGCATCCAGTAATACCTTCCGCTTCAAGTTTTATTGAGCCGGAACTCAACGATATGAAGAATCCACTGGCAACTGTCAACGAATCACCGAATACACCATCGGAATTATCTAGTGACGTTGTACCCCAGAAAAATCTACACCTGCTGGGATCGAAGATTCAATCAAAAGCATTCGACAACCACTTCCACTTGTCTCCGTTCGATGTTCATGTGACGCCCGACAACATAATCGATTACATTGTAGAAAATGCCAACGTCACCAAGGATCGAATCAGACTTCGCCGTCTAGTAAGAAATGGTCAAGATATTACTTCATTAAGTTATGTTAATTTCAAGGTCGAAACAAACTCGGACATCGCCAAGCTGATTGGGTCGTACAATGTACTTTTGGCCTCGTTATATAACTATCAAGCCTTGGATTAAGCCGAACGCAACTACCTCGGCGTCGCCTTTTTTAGAAAACCGATCGACGTAACCGTAGGTAACTCACCCTCGGTTGAACTAGACACCAATTCACTAGCACCACGTACAATGAATTCGACATGCCGCCCGGTAGAATTGCCGGTACATGTATCGCTATACTACAATAATGTTCGTGGAATGACTGGTAAGAAAGATCAAATCTTCCTTTCTACAACTGCATCGGACTACGACGTAGTCGTCTTTTCGGAAACGTGGCTTAACGGAAAGAAATTTAGCGCTGAGTTCTTCGATGTCCGATTCACAGTTTACCGTAAAGATCGTCAGAGCTCTAACATAGATGCGTCTAAAGGTGGCGGAGTTCTAATTGCAATTGATTCGAAGATGTACAGCACCATTGTCGATATTCCAGAATTGGTACCAATAGAAGCAGTCTGCGTGAAAGTGCACCTTCACTCTTCGAATACGAATCTGTATATCTACGGACTCTACATTCAATACGATTCAACTGAGGAAGTTTATTCAGTTCACGTCGCATCAATTATCAAAGCATACTCATTATTAGAACATGGTGATATCTTCGTTGTAACTGGTGATTTCAACATGCCTACCATTAAGTGGATGAAAAATGATGATGGCTTCGACTACCTACCGGTGATTGGCGACTCTACGTCAGTACAATGGAATATTGCCAGATTCGTCACATCATCTTTATTAGATATTGGCCTCTTTCAAACGACCGATTTAGAAAACGTTTCCGGCAATGTACTGGATTTAGTATACACGAACATGCCTGAACTCGCCTTGGTTACCAAAGCTGATATGCCGATAATCTCCGAAGATCAACAAGACGAAGCTCACATACCAATGCACTGCATGATTGAATGTGAACCATCGGTCTGTCCGCCAACTCTGCCATCAGAAAGTATCTACTGCTTTAAGAAAGCTTCATTCGACGACATACGTGAGGCTATATCAAACATCGACTATGAAATGCTATTTGCCAATAAGAACGTCGATGACATGGTTGACGCTTTTTACGCATCTACCTACGAAATATTTAATGCACACGTACCGAAAGTTTCACTTCGTATCTCTAATCATCCAGTGTGGTACGACAACAGGCTTATCAACCTCAAAAACAAAAGAAACCGTGCATACTGTAAGCTTTTAAACCTTCGTCGTAGGAATGGTGGTGAGGCCGATGAAACTCCATTTCTCGCAGCGAAAAGCGAATTTGAGTCGCACCAAAATGTTCTGTTCAATGGGTTTTTGAGAGATCTAGCCGTCAACTACAAGAAACAGCCGAAGAAATTTTGGAATTATATCAACTCCAAATATAAGAAAACAACCCTACCCGTCACTATGTACTACAACGATGGGCGTGCAACAACCGATACGGAAAAAGCAAATTTATTCTCGAAATTCTTCGCCACGGTCTATAAAAAACATCCGAACGAAGTCAACGACGACATTGCGTTCCAATCTTTCCTCGATTCCAGGAATGATGACGGTTACCTTGATATCGAAATCACGGCCGATATAGTTCGTCAAGTTTTGCTACGAATGGATTTGAGCAAGGGCGTCAGCCCTGATAAAATGGCACCACTATTCCTTCGCAATTGTGCTGATCTACTAAGTCATCCACTTTCAATCATATACTCAAACTCGTTATCCAATCTGACGTATCCAGAAATCTGGAAGCTCGGCCATTTAACTCCAATTCATAAATCTGGTAACAAATCAATGGTAACGAATTACCGAGGCGTCAATGTATCTCCCAACCTCGCCAAAATTCTTGAAATCATTATTTACGCACAATTACGATTCAACATTTACCCACAAATTTCGCCGACTCAACACGGTTTCTTTCCAGGGAGAAGAGTGGAATCTAACTTGCTCGAATTCTCCGTACTGGTTCACGACTCGTTCCAAAGCGGTCTTCAAACAGACTCGTTCTATGCTGACATTCACAAAGCTTTTGACGTAATAGGATACGTGCCCCTACTCTTCAAGCTAGCAGCCGATAAGTATCGCTTGACCAACCGCTTACTCCTTTGGCTCAGATCGTATTACCGAAATCGCAAACAAAGGGTGAAAATAAACTCCAACTTGTCCGTAGAGTTTGACGTGTATTCTGGAGTTGGCCAGGGCTCGATTCTCGGCCCAATGTTTTTCTTGGTATATTTCGATGACTCAGACGTTGAGCCCGCTGCAACAGCAAAGCTGAATTTCGCTGACGACAAGAAAATCTTCCACAACAAAATTTCCACCATCGATGACACTTACACGCTTCAGGAATCTATCGACAATTTCTATTACTGGTGCTGCAATAACGGTTTCGAATTGAACGCGGGCAAATGTAAGATAATGACGATATCTCGCAAAAAACACCCGGTCCTAGCTGATTACCACATAAACGGTCAACCGCTAACGCGAGTTAATATCAACAAGGATCTTGGAGTAACATACAAAAACGATTTTTCATTCAACACGCATTATGAGCTATCATCAAACAAAGCACATTCCATGTTATCATTTATAAAACGCCAATGCTACGGTCGATTCAACGTGGACACCGCAATTATGTTGTACAAGTCAGTCGTGCGATCTCACCTCGAATTCGCCTGTCCAGTTTGGCAGCCTCGACATGATGTCCACGTTTAAACATTGGAAAGTGTTCAAAGACAGTTTGTGCTTTATGCCAATACCGATCGCCACGTCATGTCGAATGATGGAATTCAGCATTTACGTCCATATATCGACAGATTTCAAGAACTTAATTTACAGTCTTTGTCAAGACGACGAGTGAATGCAACAGTCTTTTTCATTCACGATGTGCTGACCGGAAAAGTGAATTCCCAATTGCTGCGAGATAGAATCAGCTTGTACAAAGGTTCCAGAGCGTTGCGCTGCCCTCAACTGATTCGCTTTACATCCTATCGACATGAATACCTAACGAATTCGCCATTCAATTTTGCATGTCGTCTTTTCAACTTTGCGACCAACCACGTCGACCCATCATTATCATCGCAGGAATTTCGGCAAAAAGTGATGGAACTTGAGGATTCAGTGTTTGGTTCTTTTGCCACTTGTTAACATCGACGTTTGGATTTCCCTTGACAAACTTAAATTTTCTGTTATTTTTTTTTTTTTTTGACTTACAAGAATTTGAATATTTATTAATTTCGATTGACGACACTGTTCAGTGATATTTATATTGACAATTTAACGATACCAATCTGGTGAATCTTGATATCTCTCAATGAGTTTTGTTTTTGCTTTATTATTTGTCTTTGTAATTATCTGTGATTTTTTCTTTTTTTCTCTATGATTTTTTTTTGTATCTTAAATTATTCACTCCATTTTGAATTTATTTATGTTTATATTATCGCGATATATTCATGTTTAGTCGGCTAGCAAATAGTAGACAATAAAAGTATTATTCATTCATTCATTCTATGGCCATCGTTGCTGATATACACATGGTCTTAAGACAAGGTGTACTGATGAGTCGTAAACGACGAAATCAGCACTTTTAGTTTTTCGATTTTGTTGAACAATTGGAAGTAGGATGAAGAATTGTGAGTGGCTTTTAAATGTATATCAAATTATTAGGTATTAAGAATTAGATGAAGAAAATGAATAATATAAGTTTCACCAACGCATAAAAACTGTGCCCCATACACGTAAAACAACCTACAGGGCGTAATTTAACTTCAAATTGGAAAATGTTGTTTTCATATATTTATTGGAAGGCGGTCGTTTTAATTGAAAGACTGTATACTTATTTCGTGCGAATTTTCGATGTCTGTTGGACATCATCATCATATTTATATTTGAGTAGATTATTGAGAAAAAATTTTTATGAAAAAACTAAGATTATTCATTACTGGGCTATTAATAAAAATTATTTTAATAAATTAGGGACGTTAACTGTACATCATGACTAGCAAATTAATAATTAAAATAATTTTTATTAATAGCCCAGTAATGAATAATCTTAGTTTTTTCATAAAATCTTTTTCTCAATAATCTACTCAAATATAAATATGATGATGATGTCCAACAGACAGTCTTTCAATTAAAACGACCGCCTTCCAATAAATATATGAAAACAACATTTTCCAATTTGAATTAATTCATTCAACGGTCAATAATAACCATCCCACCTCGGGAAATATTCAGTAATTTAACTTGTCGCAGACGTAATGTAGGTTTCCGCAGATGAAATGAAACCCGCGTAGGTGCGGGGTTGAGGGGTAGAGAATCTTTTAACAGCACCAACGTTTCGAAATATTTTCACCATTTAGGACGAATTCCTTCATTATGTCGTACACAGACGAACAGTATGATTCGTATGGAAGTTTTACAAATTTTTCATCAATAATACTATTTTTGGACCCGTACGAAGTACGTGCGTTTACCACTACGTTTGTAACCGGTTGATTTGAGGTAGGGGGAGCATCGATCATGGTCCTTAGATACCGAATCCCGAGCCGAATCCGCAAAAGAAAAATTTGTAAGTCCGTCCGTCTGTTAATCTTTCCGTTATTGAGAGAAATCCCAAAAGGCGAGTTAGTTTAAAAATAGGCAATATAAGTTCAAAAGCCGCTTGGCGAGGGCCATTTTAGTGGTTTTGGGTTTCTTGTACATAAGTCGATCAAATCTTAACCGATTTTTTCAAAATGTCGAATATTGTTGGTTAAAGTGAGGTGAGGTGCCAGTAGCGTTTTTTTACCTGAGGGCGGTACTTCGTGCGGGGTTTTCTATAGGCTCTTCTCAACGAAAAGTGCGACATCTATTTTTCTCGTAACGTCGATATCATGAACGAAAGATAGTCTCCTCCAAATGTCAAAACTCTCAAATAAGTTAGTCTACTTCAAATGTCAAATGTATAGAATGTGCTGCCACCTATTTTCGTTAAGAACTGCCATTTGGGCAATTTACAGTGCCTACGGGTCCGCGAAGCTTATGTTTTGAATGTCGATTAAAATTTTTCCTTTTTATGGGGAAAAAAACGTGACGTCAAATTTTGATGTCTCAATTCTAGGAAATGAAGATGAAGAGGGTATGACTTTGAGGAGTGTTTTCTTAGGGACTGTTCACAAATGACGTACAGGTTTTAGGGGGGTGGGGGTTCCAGAATTCGTTAATGTTTTGTCAATATTTTCGAGGTAATTTAATGAATCTTTCTGAAGTGACATTGAATGACAAGTAAGACAATAATGGACTAAAGAATAAACTTCAGTTTTTTAGGGGGGGGAGGGGGGGGGGCTCAAATTCATAAGTAATTTAAAGAGGGTCTTTGAAATGTTGTACGGTTCCGTACGCCCGTTAATGGAAAAGTGATTTTTGTGACTCTTTCGGATACTGTGCGAAGTTCTTCGATGATTTTACAGCAGAAAAGCTACGAAAAGAAAGAAGTCTTTCAATTTTAAATATCGGAAGAAGGTGTTAGCTGGGGCCATCTAACGATTACGAAAAGAACTGAAAAGAGCAACTCGTGTTTTCGAATCTTTCGAATGCTCTCTTTTACTTAACTGGGTGCCACTTACTTATAAAAATTTACATCCCATTTTTACACTGACTCTTTGTTTGTTTTTGGAGTTCGTCTTCGTTTGATAGATACGATTTAAATGATTGTTATAAAATTCGGCAACATTGACAAAATAATGCATAGCCAAAGAAGTTGCAATTCTGAACAAATAATGAAATTATGAATGAATGGATGACACCCTCTGCTTCTCTCTCATATCAATCCTTTCCCTTTTGTCATTACTGTCAACTGTCATTACGAAAAAAAGAAAAAAGCTTTTATTGCAATCAATTACGTTTATTCTTTTGAACCAAAAAAACTTGAAATATCCTTCCAATTATTTTATTGTCGTGAGTCATATCGTGCAACTATCAGCATGGCCGACAAATTTAAAATATCGGGTGAGAATCATACAAGTTTTTTGAGAAAGAAAACATCGTCATCGAACATGTCTCCCCTAGACGATCGAAAAGCCGTTGTTCAAAGCGAGAATGCTGTTGTTGTTCCTGCAGACGAATTAGACAATACCAATTTGGAGGACGTAATAACAATTGACCCAGAAACGGAAGAACTTTGTCTGAACCATAAAAGAATATCAAAAATGGAGTATTTTGAACCACTTACCCGAATTGAGAGGTATGCAGAGCCGACATTTTCAATTATAATTTCATTTTGAGTATTTTCCCGAACAGATTGTACTTGCGTTGGAATCTGATAAAGAAGATTGAAGGTCTGGACACTTTGACGACTTTAAAGGAATTGGAATTGTATGACAATCAAATTGAACAGATCGAAAATCTGGACGCCCTGGTCAATTTGGAGTAAGTGACTAATTCCGATATGCGTCATCGTTCAGTGTGGTTTTGTCTTCGGTGATGATCTAAATTTCGTCATCTAACGAATATTTCTTTTTTCGGAGTGTCATTTTGTTAGTTCGAGTAAGAACTATTTCCCAGAAGGTTACATTGGTTTAATGTCGTGAAAAGGATGCCAGAATTTAACACAGACAAAATGATGGCATCTGGAGTATTTTCTCTTTTTGGGTCCATCACTAAAATTTCAACATCTTTTTAGGCAAAAACCTTCGTAACACTTGTGTATGTCAAGCAGCAATCAAACTGAACGATTGTTTATGTCACCAGGTTTAGTGTTAGATCATTACAGCATAACATTGACCGCTTCTAAGTGCGTGCAATTTTTTGTGACGGTACAAAAAATTTGTGTTAATAATTGTGCTACAAATTTATGATGTCACAAATTTTCCGTAACAAATTATTTGCGATACCTCAAATTTGCAGCTCAGCCATCACAAATTTCTTGTGCCATCAGAACTTTTTTGTGCCGTCACAAATTGCGTCATCATCATCAAACTTTATAGACCATTAGTATCTTTCAGTGTGAGGTCTTAATGCCACAACCCCAGAACTATCGTCCTTCATGCCCTTCTAAAGACTGCCAAGTAGATGGTTTGTTCGCCCAGAGAAAGTCCCCTAACTTCCAAATCTGATTTAATTGAATCTATAAACCTTCTCCTTGGTCTACCCCTTCGCCTAACATCCGGGACCTGTGCACCCAAGATCCTTTTCGGTAGCCTGTAATTATCCATCCTTTGAACGTGCCCGGGACCTGTGCACCCAAGATCCTTTTCGGTAGCCTGTAATTATCCATCCTTTGAACGTGCCCGAACCAGCGCAGACGACTGGCCCTTGCCGCCTTTTCCACTGATGAAAACCCTAAATTTTCGCTAATGTCGTCGTTCCTGATATGATTATCCCACTGCTCCCTCCGATTCAGCTTCGCTATGTTCCTAAGAACCCTCATATCAGAAACCGCCTGGTAATGCACAAGATATCCGCAGTCAACCCAACTCTCACTACCATACAGAATCGTCGGCCGGAATATTGACTTGTGAATAGTCAACTTCGTTTCGCTACTTAATTCCCTTTTGGTGAACATGTGCGGCCTCAACTGACTGACCACCGCGGTTCCCATTTTCCTTCTTTCCTCAAATTCCCTAACTAACATGCAAATCTTGTGATTCCATTTCTTGGAGAAACATATAGATTTAACGAAAGATTGGAAGATCATAAAGGAAACGTAAGAAGATATGAATACAAGAAATCTGCAGTAGTCAGACATGTAATCAGAAACAAAGATCACAAAATCAATTGGAATCATTCGAAAATCGAAAACAACCACAAATTACGCAAAGTCAAAGAAGTTTAGCGATACAGCAACACAATGGACACTTAATGAACACTGATAAAGGACTTACACTCAGTAGGGCATGGAATGACATAATCCCAAATGTTTATGATTTTACTTAGTAGCCAACAGAAATCTATTTATAGAAAAATCAGTCAGATGAAGAAAACTGATAGTTTTCGAGAGCTCGGAAAATAAAAATATAAAATTAAACTCAAATCATTTTTTCCAATTAATTAAAATGACAACCTAACTAAATTGCCATCCTCTGAAAAAATGGTTCCTAAGTACTTGAATTCATAAACCTGCCCGAGCTTCTCCCTATTTAAATTGCAAGCTATCTCCTTCCGAGATTTGCCGACAGGCATAACCTTAGTTTTCCTAAACTTATATTCATCCCATACTTCTCACATGCAGTATTCAGGCAGTCAATCCCACCGTGTAAATCCGTGGTATTATCTGCCAACAGAATCAAGTTATCCGCGTAGGCCAGGATTTTCATTATTACCTCACCGAGGGGGAAACTACGCGAGCAAATACTGGGACAGGTGCCATTTGCTATTGGCACCAATAGACACCAATAGCTACCATTAGACGCCAATAGCTCCGTTAGACGCCAATAGAGGGAAATAGTTCGCCAATAGAGACCAATAGAAGGAAATAGTACGGATTCCAATAGCCACCAATAGCCACCAATATCTACCAATAGCCACCAATAGACACCAATAGCCACCAATAGCTACCATTAGACGCCAATAGCACCAATAGCCACCAATAGCTACCATTAGACGCCAATAGCTCCATTAGACGCCAATAGCACCAATAGAAACAAATAGAAGGAAATAGTACGCCAATAGACACGAATAGAAGAAAATAGTACGCCAATAGACACCAATAGAGGGAAATAGTTCGCCAATAGAGACCAATAGAAGGAAATAGTATGGATTCCAATAGCCACTAATATCTACCAATAGCCACCAATAGCCACCAATAGCTACCATTAGACGCCAATAGCACCAATAGACACCAATAATCGCCAATAGAACCAATACTCACCAATAGTGATTAGGTGGGACAAGATTTACGCGCGTAGTTTCCCCCTCGTACCTCACCCACCCCGACGTTTCCCTGCAAGTTTGCCCGCTTGATGATTTTGTCCATGAAAATTATGGAAAGACAACAACCCTGACGAACGCCCTCTTTAACCTCGAAAGACTCGCTAATTTAGCCGACAAAACAAGCACCTCATCAAAAATTTTCTAATTCTGACGAGATTTGGTCTCTCTCTTTCGAAAAATATTTGAAATGAAAACTTCGATTACCATAGTTAGAAATTACGCCCTTTTCTAACCATGGCCAAAAAGTCAGAAATAGTTCACTTTTCTGACCCATACAGAATCCATCATAATATGTAAGGTTTATCTCAATATTAGTATAGGTTTGTAGGCCCGACTATGCACTAGTAGCCCGTACATACTAATGTTACATATAACTTGAGTAACATATAATAATGACTAAATGAAAATGCCCTTACATTTTTCTTTGGACCCCAATTACTCTACTTTCAGGGGTGATGGACACTCAACTAGGCCATATTCTGTAACAGCACACTAAGCCTAACATTGGGCAATGACAGACAGGAAAGATACAAAACGTCTGTAGACTAGTGTTATACTATTCGCTTATTGTTGTATTTGACTACTTTTAGTATCCTGTCAATTGTTTTCGTCATAATATTTAAATCACAACAAAAACCTCTTTAAAGGTAGAGTGTAACGCAGTCCGTAAGTCCGCTTCCAAAATTAATGATATCGCTTGAGGTGACGCTATCGCTGATAATACGCAGAAGTTTGTTTGAATGGAACCTTGTGTTCAAAGTTTTAATTTCCTGAAAAATTATGGTGCCTTTTTTAAAACAAAATTACGTTGAGTTAAAAAAATTGCGTCACAAATGCCGGACCCAACGACGAAATAATTTTTCTGTACCTTCAGTTTTTGCGCTGCAAAAATTTGACTTTTGTTTGTTATTGCGTAGAATGTTTAAGGTAAATTTAAATTTTTACGTGTAAAAACTGAAAGTGTTGAAAAATTATTCCGCTGGTGGGTCCGGCATTTGTGACGCAACTTTTTTTAACACAACATAATTTTGTTTTAAAAAAAGCGCTGTAATTTTTCAGAAAATTAAAACCTTGAACACAAGGTTCTATTCAAACGAACTTCTGCATATTATGAGCGATATCATTAATTTTGGAAGCAGACTCACGGACTGCGTCACACTCTACCTTTTAAGAGGCTATTGTTGTGATATCAGTCGTTTTGGAAGTTTTCAATTGTTGAAAAAATTTCTATTTTTTGAAAAAAAATTTCTCCGAAAAACAATTTTCTCAGAAAAGAAAATTTTCTTAAAAAAAAAATTCTTCAAAAAAAGATTTTCTTCGAAAAAATTTTCTCCGAAAAAAATTGTGTTCGAAATCTTAGAAAAAAATTTTCTTGAAAAACAATTTTCTTCGAAAAAAATTTTTTCTTCAAAAAAAAATTTTCTCCAAAAAAAAATTTTTCTCCAAAAAAAAAACTGTCTGGGAAGAAAAATTGTCTCCGAAAAAACTTCTCCAAAAAAATTTCCTTCAAAAAATTTTCTCCAAAAAAAATTTCCTCCAAAAGAAATTTTCTTTGAATAAAATTTTTCTTCAAAAAAATTTATCTCGGAAAAAAATTTTCTTTCCAAAAAAAATTGTTCAACACCTTCGGCTACAATCGGAACACTTCGTATCACCTTCAGCTACCTTCCGAATACTTTGTGTCACCTTCGGCTACCTTCGGAACACTTTGTGTCACCTTCGGCTGCCTTCGGAACACTTTGTGTCACCTTCGGCTGCCTTCGGAACACGCCTTCGGAACACTTCGTGTCACCTTCGGCTGCCTTCGGAACACTTCGTATCACCTTCGGAACACTTCGTGTCACTAATTCTTCTCACCGATTCATATAACTTTCCTGAAGAAACCAACTGTCTAGGTATTCTTATTCAGAATTTAGCAAAAAATCCAAGATTGCGACACTTCAACTGTCAGCCAACTGTCAGCCATTTTCTTAAAATGCTAAAAAATTCTCCTGACCGAACTCTGTAACTTTCTAGAAGAAACCAACTCTGTAGCTACTGTCACTCCGGAGCTAAAATTCGAAAACTCCGAGCATTACCTAAAAAACCCTCAAAATTGGCCACTTTTCCACATGCCACGGCTTTTCCAGAATATTCCCGGAAAAGCGGCCTACGAAATTTTTCATTTGGGGCCGAGACTGACGTTCCCTGAGAATTTCAGGAAGATCGGCTGTCTAGTTCTCGAGATCGAAAATTATTAATAGATAGAACATAGATAGAAACCGACAGATCAGAAAAAAAGTTTCCAATCCAATTTCATACAAAAATGTCATTTTCAAACCTCGATATCTCAGCCAATTTTCAACCGATTTTGATGAGTCTGGGCTCGTTGGAAAGCTGCTGCGACTTTTTTTAAAAATACATTGGCGAGGGAAAAAAACTCAAAAGTTCGCCTATATATGGGTCCTTGTCCCAAAGGTTTTTGTATGGAGTTTTTTGGGTTTGAGGACGTTTTTTTTGGGGTGTGGGGACTGCTATTCACAGACTAAATTATTCTCAACTTCTTGTCATTAAATGTATGTGATCTTCCCAATAGTTAGTTCGTACTTAATGTGTAACGTAAAAGGGCAACCTTGACATAATTGTAATAAATAAATTGATTGATTGAATTTGTGTCACCGCAGATATTTGTGATGAAACAAAAAATTTGTGATAGCTGAGCAACGAATTTGTGGTATCACAAATAATTTGTGATGGAAAACCATGTCACCATCCTAAATTTTTAGTTCAATTATCACAAATTTTTTGTGTCATCACAAAAATTTGTATCACAAAAAATTGCACGCACTTAAAAGTGGTTAACATTGTGTGTTATTCCAGGTGGTTAGACATAAGCTTCAACCGACTGTCACAAATCAAAAACTTATCGCATTTAGTTGACTTGAAAAAGCTGTTTTTATGCGCCAATCGGATAACAAAAATTGAGAATCTTGAACAATTGACCAGTTTGACTACTTTGGAGTTGGGAGATAACCGGTTCAGAGTAAGAACTTTTTTTTTTGCGCGATTATTGGCGACAATTTCTCATCGGAAACACTTCTTTAGGTTATCGAAAATCTTGACGCTCTACAAAATCTGACGCATTTATATTTAAGTAAAAATAAGATCAAAAAAATCGAAAATCTGGACAAATTGGTTCAATTGCGGTGTCTGGCACTGCAAGCGAATCGAATCGTTAAAATTGAAAATCTCGAAAAGTTGGTGAACTTGGAGGAGTTGTACATATCAGAGAATGGAATCGAAAAGATCGAAAATTTGGATGAGAACAAGCAGCTAACAACATTGGATTTAGCAAAGAATCGCTTAAGTTCCATTGAAAATATTTCACATCTAACGGAATTGGAGGAGTTTTGGGTAAGTTTCCACCTCTCGATCAGTGACGCATTACTTAGTTCTTTTCAATCCCTTAGGTTAACGGCAACCAAATAGCTGAGTGGAAATGTTTCGATAATTTGCGGGCGAACAAAAAACTGTCCACTATTTACATGGAACATAATCCAATCGCAATCCATGTGCAGTATCGAAAGAAGATGAAATTGACGTTGCCATGGCTCAAGCAATTGGACGCTACATTACTTAGGTCGTCACAGTGATGTTCTCACTTTTTTCCTTAATATAAAAAACATTTCATTTATCGGTTGCTTTTGGTTTTATTCCTACAACAATCCGGGAGCCTTCGTCACTATCAAAACAGCTGACGGAACTAGACCTAACAAATACAATGGCTTATCGTAATCTTCGTCTGTAAATACACGACGTGGAAATGAGGTCATTATATTGAAGGGGATCGTATCTCCATGTTTTAATTGTATAAACAGTCGAATTGCAGCCAGTGACTCTTTCGCTTCAAATGTTTCAGTCAATACGCTGCCATCCCAAACTCGTACCTGAATCTTTGCGTGAGTGTAATTTGCGGACTTCGTTGCTGTTTGTGTTGTTGATGGAGCCGGTGCGGAAGTTGACGCTTCGACAGTTGGTGTTTGACCCATGTCACTGTTGGAATGAAAAATAATTTCTAACTACGTCCAACGCGTGGGACAAGATAGCTAAACAGAAATCTCACTACCGAGACAATTTAAACTCACCACTCACTGTGTAGATTCCTGTTGAGCTGTTTTGACGCATATCACAAATACTTACGCGGCTAATTTAGCACGTCTTGCAGCCTTGTCCGATTCAATTTGTGCTTTAACACGTTCCCGGGCCAATTTCTCTTCTTGCTTCTCCCTCTTTCTTTGTTCAACAATTTTCTGCATTTCTACTTCCTCCATTTTTCGGCGCGCCTCAGCCAAATCCTTACCCGATTTTATTCTTACCTTTTCCCGATCTAATTCATCTTGTTTTTCTCGATTTTCACGTTCCAGACGTTTTTGCTTCAATTTTTCTTCTAACTTAGCTAGTTGTTCCTTTTTCTCTTCTTCAGTCAGCGGTTTCTTTTCTTCCGTCGACTCAGAGAAGTCACTGTGACCAGACTTGGAGGCATGAAATTGCATTTCCACTTCGTTTTTAAAAAGGCGATTGCATTCGTTGCATTTGAAGGACCTAACAACGAGACCATCAGCCGATTGTCCTTCTTCGGGTGTTGGCTTTAACACCAATGTCTCCGAATTGTTCCCACTGGGAATCTCCTCATCGGCATGCGATAACAGAAATTCCATTGCCGCTTCGACGCCTCGATTATTGGTAACTTCTAGAGCTCGTTCGCTGTAAAAACATCATCATAACCTTATACGTAGAAAATGATATTAAAGTAAAATTCACTTACGCTCTCTCCTTCGTGAATCCCATGTCGATCAATGTGTTCAAATCAGACATTATGGAAATTTAAATAACAGTCTTGGTGCAGGCTAATGGATTCTAATCTTTGTAACTTTTCTTTTTGATATTTTTATGCGAATAAACAAAAATCACGGCTGAGTTGCCAGATTGCAAATGACAGCGCCACCAGAGAAATGATAATTGCAGCAATGCAGATTTGAACTAAACCACGCAACGTCCAGTGATTTTTTTTTTTTTTTGAATTTTTTGCAGAAATGTAGGAAGGATTTGAAAATCGAAATCGGAGAAATCAAATAGAGATGAGCAGGTTGCCTGAAACTTCGAAAAACCCGACCCGATCCCGATTTTTTTTTTCGGGTTCATGGGTTTCGGGTTTCGAAAATTTTAATCGGGTCGGGTTCGAACCGGGCCTGGTTTGGAAACAGTTCGGGTTTCGGGTTTCGAAAAATTTAATCGGATCGGGTTCGGTCCGGGTCGGGTTTAGAAACAATTCGAGTTTCGGATTTCGGGTTTCGAAAAATTTTATCGGGTCGGGTTCAGTCCGGGTCGGGTTCAGTCCGGGTCGGGTTCGGTCCGGGTCGGGTTCGGTCCGGGTCGGGTTCGGTCCGGGTCGGGTTTCGAAAAATGGTCGACCTGCTCATCTCTAAAATCAAATTTTGTTGATGGAAAATGTAAACTATGAAAATATTAAAGAAAAGTGTTTCGAACTCTTCGCATCGGTCATCACTTTAAAAAATTTTTCGTTGCGGCGTGGCGATCTTTTGAATTCGAGGGGCAGATAATCGTGTATTTTGAGTGCGAAAAGATTTTCTCAAAGAAAACCCTCAACGGATTTTTTTTATTTCCAATGATTTTCTATCATTTTCTTTGATTTACGAAGATTTCCTTTGTCAATTTCTGAGGATTTTCTAGCATTTTTACACAATTTTTAAGGAACTTCTCTTATTTTCTTTAATTTTCAAGGAGTAACGGTGATTTCCAAGGATTTTCTTGCGATTCAAAATGATTTTTTTGAGGATTTTCAATGAATTTAAGGATTTTCTCAACAATTGACTTTTTTTTGAGTGGAAAACGGTTTTCCACGTTTATCTGCCCCTCGTTTGAACTCGTGACGTAAACGAATTCTGCGGTCGACCCAGTGGCGTTTTGTCAAATAAGCGAAAAGCCTTACAGTCCAAAAGAGTGACGTAATTTTCTGATTCGCAGTACTTTGCGAAAGAGACAAACGCGAAAATTTTGCAGAATACGAGCAATGAAATCAGGAAATACGGACAATGAAACCAATTTGCCAGCGTTGAAATAAATTTAAAAAGAAAAGTTGACTGGGTGGAAACGAATGTTTTTTATAGGTATCCGTTGGAAAATGGAAAGAAAGCTGGCTCAGGATTCGTCGTAGGAAGCTTTGGAGAAATAAAAAAGGCGAAGAGAATTTGGAGAAACATAATTTGGAAAATGAAAGGAAACTGGCTCATAATTGGTCGATGAAAATTTGGAAAAATGAAGAGAGAACTTGATGCCAGTGATGGTCAAAGGATGCAAGGTATTTTCTAGGTTTTAAGGCCGTGTAGGAGTCGGGGAATGTTGTTAATCAGACAGGGACTTTTCCGATGGAAACGTGCAGAGCCAGTAATCTTGTAACCGTGGCTGCCTTGAGATTGTACAGCCTCTCATCTTGGATTTTTCCGTTGTGCACATTACAACCGTTGCATGGCCTTCCCGCAATAACTGAGCTTTTTCTCGGAAAAATGTGTTTTTCTATTGCAATCGTAGCATCTTTTGAAATTATGTAGGTATGTTGGTATTCTGCTCTCCTAGAAACGAGAACGTAGAAAGAAAGCAAACGTCTGCAATCATAAGACCAAAGAACGCATTCGGTCTTATGGCCCCGAAGAAGTTTGCTTCACTCTATTTCAGCGAATTGAGTTGAACTTTTGTGGTTTTTCAGACTAGCGGGCCGAAATAGAGGTCTTTAGGAGGGTTTTAGGAACTTCAGGGAATTGTAGTTTTTTAAGACAACATGTTAGAGCATTCCCTACCCCCCATCCTGGATTTTTCACATTTTTCAGGCCAAAGAAAAGTTTATGAGGGGTGAATTACGACATTTTTGACAAATTTTATAATTTTTTCGAGTGTAGGAAAATTTCTGGAGAATCTTTACTGAAGGGCCAGGAGGCATGTCCTCAAATGTCCTTTTGCGTCCGTCATATTTTCAGAATTTGTCCTATCATCATTTATCCCGAGTGTTGTTAGATGAAGTCCCGTCGTGTACATTTTTTTATGGAATTTAATTTGGAATTTGGACAAATGAAAATAATTTTGAAATTTTGTATGAAAACACTTCACACTAGAAAATTGGCAAGGGACCATCCATAAATTACGTACGCTTTTTTCATAGCTGTCAGCAGATTTAAATCAACAATAACTTGAAAAATATTCACTTTTAAGACGTCAAATGTATGGCCGACCCCCCCAAACTACCCCCCTAAATAAGGGGGTTGGCCATACATTTGACGTCTTAAAAGTGAATATTTTTCAAGTTATTGTTGATTTAAATCTGCTGACAGCACTGAAAAAAGCGTACGTAATATTGAAATTTATGCAAACTGTGCCAACTTCACGTCTGTCATGTTTCAAACAAAATTGACAGAATGGCGCTGTTCAAAATTTGATGGACAAACGTCACTAAATTCACTGCAAACAAACAAATGTCAAACGGGATGCGAAATTTGAGGTTATGGTTTCAATAAGTCTGATATGGAAGCGTCATATCCCTGGTCCCCGCACTTCCTACAGTTCGAGTCATTGCTGAGTCCCATCTTGTTCAGGTGGTATCTCAGCGTGTTGTGTCCTGTCAGCATTCCCACCGTCCACCTCAAGTTTCTCCTGTTAAGGCTTAGAAGATCTTTAGTAGTCTGCAAGTTGTATCCTTCCAAGAACTCTTTGGCCTGCCTGCAGGAGCGTAGTCTTTCCCAAGACTTTTGATGCCTTTCGCGAGTCCGCCTCTTAATGAGTCCCATTACCAGCTCGGTGTGAATCCCAAGGGCTGGTTCAGGACCTTCGAATGCGGTTTCGCTAGCCAGCCTTGCCAACTCGTCGGCTGTCTCGTTGCCTGGAACGCCTGAGTGACCCGGAACCCACACCAGTGACACTTCATTGTTCTCTGAAAGAGCCTCCAGTGCCACCCTGTTCTCCAGTATCGATTTAGCCGCGAACTTACAAGACGATAGCGCCTTTATCGCTGACTCGCTATCCGAGCAAATGGCGATTCGTCTGTTTGCAGCCTGATTTTCCATCAGACTTTCACAGCTCCTCCCGACCGCTAGGGCCTCCGCTTGGAACACTGTCGGGTATTGAGATCCTGATGCTCAAATCCTCGCACGAGATACCCGCTCCCGTTCTTTCCGCCTTTTTAGACCCGTCCGTGAAGACGGTTAAGTCTCCTGCCCCTGGGGGGTTTTCGCCCCACCATTCCTCCCTCCCTGGGAAGACCGTTTCAAAGTTCTTCTCAAACCGAAACTGCGTTTACATCCCATCCGAAGGCATTGACATCTCCTCGAAATCTCTTACTAAAGAACTAAGAATACCCGCATGGCCCACATTCCTTCCCAACGCGAGCCATTGGCCGCCTCGGTAAAGCCTTGCCACTGCACGTTAGTTTGTAACATAGTCGAATTTGCAGTTGGCGGGTTTTTCGTTTTGACGTCTAAAATAAGAGAAATATGCGAAAAAAAATCCTGTCCGTCGGTCTGTCTATCCATCGGCTTGTCTCTCATAACATCAATTTAAGTAAATATTGAACGATTTCCAAGCTCTTTTCATGCCTCGGGGCCAAAATCGGTCAAAATTTTGTGAATTTTCTCTCGATTTTGGACCTAGTCTGCATGAAAATTTTTTTGTGGTCTGTTTTTGACGTTTTTGACGACAAATCTTAGGCATTTTCGCATGTCCTCGGTCTTCAACCTTCGAAATAGACAAATAACTATTTCTTCTTGGCTGTTTTTATTCCAAGGGGTAGCGAGCTATTCGACATATTCGATTTAAAGCTCAAGTGCTATTGGTTTTCCATAGATACCGTTGGAAAAACCCGTATCCAATACATAAAAACATCAGTGTTGCTGTACTATATAACCAAAACTTTGTAAAATCTACAAAACCTTATGATTTCTTGTTCAGTGGAATTATCCTAAAAAAAATTTTGTTGTGACATTGACAGAAGTCGAAGGGGCTCGATCACAAATCACAGTGTAACACATGACCATACAGAAAATATCTTTTCAGTGTAAATATTGTTTTGTTTTGTAAAAAAGTCAACCGAAACGTCAGTTCTATTTCGCTCATTTTCATTATAGTTATTTAAAAGTAGTCAGAACTTATCTTTAAATATGTTTACTAGACTGCGAGTGATTTCATTTCTGAAACAGTCTTATCGTTCCTATAAACAAAACTGTAACACAATTTCTTTCCGTCACAAAAGAGAGGAAAAAAAATTTGAAATTCATTTGCGGTATGTAAATCCAGCGTTTGGTGTCGACAAAGTTTTAAATTTCGTCAAAGATGAAAACAAAAGGATTGACGATTGTTTGGATAGGATACGAAAAGACGTAAGAAAAGAGCTTCTTAAAAAGTCCAAAAAGATTCAAAAGAAATCCATTGAGAAACCACTTACGGTATATTACTTGAAAAGAGACTTACACGTTATCGTTGGTGTTTTAACAATTTTCTTATACCAAAACAGGTTTCCGTGAAAATGATTCGGAATGGGGAATTGATCAAAGGTCTAAGTTTATTGGAATTATCGTCTATCGCTGAAAATTTAGAAGTTCTTGTTATGGAAGAGCCGTTTCACGTTTTGTATAACTCGCCGGTGATTTCTTCAATCACGTTGCCGTCAAATATTTTAGCCTCTTGCTTTGTGTATCCATCGAAAATAGTGTCGAACTACTCAAATCCCCGCGAAACGACATACGTTTGGTATAAAGGACTAAAGGTAACTTTTTGCTTAATACAGTGACGCCATCTTCAGTATAGTCAATGTATAGTTGCGGGGACGATCATTAAGCCCCGTCTGTCGATCCTTTTCGGTGCTTTTCTATCTTTCATCACCATCTCCTCATCACTTTCCTCCCCTATTGATGATGTCAAGGCCAGTTACAACTTAATTTTCGAAAAATTGAGATTCTTCGTCAAGTGTTAAGAATTATTATGAAGCGTCGTGGGTCAGTGCAACTCCATCAACATTAGAAATTGTCGAAAGATATCAAAATAATGCTTTCCGACTAATAGGAGTCATAAATGCAATAAACCGCGTTTTGATTCTGTGGAACAATGGACAGTGATAACCAAAGTGCGTCTCCACTCCACGTCGCTCGATATGCGCACCTCATAACTGTCACTGCTAGATTGTGTCTCACGGTAGCATTTTTATTTTAGATTTATCAGGGTAGGATGAGCCATTTCTGCCTCCTAAAACACAGATCTATTGATCCTTTGTTTTCTTCCCGTTCATCATGTAAATTATTTAAAACCTTCCGGTTCTTACCAAGAACCTATCTTGGGCGATAGGTCCTAGGTCTAAGATATCGGAGGGTCGAATCACATAACCACCTAATGTCATGTTCCTTAGCGGGTGGAACTTCGGGCATTCGCATATTACGTGGACGCCCGTTTCCTCCTCCAAGCCGCAGTCACATCTTGGATCAGCCAAAATGGTCATTTTGGCCAAGTGCTTGTTCAATCCACAGTGACCCGTAATGGCTCCCACTACTCTCCTAATGCCACTACGGTCCATTCTGAGAAGCTCCTTGGCCCACTTCTCGTCAGGCGCCGGGAAGAAGAGCTTTGTGTGCTTTCCTCCGCCGTACGCGCACCAACTCTTTGCGGACTCAGCCCGCACCCAGTGTTCCATCGCCCTTTCACACAGAGAGTATGGGATCGGGATGTGGGGCTCTGGGTCCTTGATCGCAGATGCTTTAATCCTGTCTGGCTAGCTCGTCTGCTCTCTCATTACCGTCGACACCAGTGTGTCCAGGAATCCAGGCGATCGTGATCTGATTTCTCAGTCCCAATCGGTTTAGGGTCCCTATCAGCTCTTTAACCAGTTTTGACGTTGTCACAGGCGACGCGAGCGCCTTTATCATCGACTCACTGTCTGAGCAGATGGTCGCTCTGCCACCCGTCATTCCTTCTGGAATTAAATTCATCACTCCTATCAACGTCGCAAACGTCTCCGCTTGGAGGACGCTCGCTAACTTTCCCAAATGGAGACTGTCGCAGTTCGCCGGTTGCTGCGAATAGATCCCGGCTCCCGCTCTTTCCCCAGTTTTCGACCCATCCGTAGCATACAGAGGAACATGTTTCTCCGACTTCTAGCTTTGTCATTCATCTCAACTTAAAGAATTTGAAAGCTTTAACTTTTTGGGCATCGAGCACATAGTTCCTTGTACTTGGAAACCTCAAACGTCCTGAGAATTCACTGAACTGGTATAAGGCATGACGACTGGCGCGGCGTCACTGGGTAAATATTGCTTTAAGAACCATATCGCCAATTCTTAGGCATTTTCGAAACAATCCATCAAGGATTTCAATCGAATGAAGAATCAAACGAGCCGTTACACATTGAAATCCAAGATGGCTTGTTCCAAAATCACCTGAAGAATTGGCGATATGGTTCTTAAGTAAAAGTCGGGCTTTACTTCACATCATTCCGTAATTCCTTGATATGATAAACTTTAACAGAAAATATCGTCTGCAATCTGCAGGATGAGAAGGGCGACATAAATTCATGGACGGAAATTGGGAGGGAACCGACATACTTAGTTCAAGCTTCCGATGTGGGTCACAAATTAAAGTTAGTCTGCACGCCACGAAATGGATCGAAAACAGGACCATCGAGAGAATGCGTATCCACTTGTGTGGTCGAAGCTGGGCCTGGTGTTTGCCCGTTTGAACGAAGGCATTTGTACACCCAGACGATGTTACCGGATGATAAATTTCGAGTTGTCTCCTACAATTTATTAGCGGACTTGTATGCAGATAGCAATTATTCGCGAAGCACTTTGTTTCCGTACTGTCCACCGCATGCCTTGGAAATAGATTACAGAAAACAGTTGTTTGTCAAAGAAATCGCTGGCTATAACGCTGACATAATTTGTTTGCAAGAAGTTGATAGCAAAGTATTTGACTTGGATTTGTTGCCATTTCTTCAATCTTCCAACTACGTTGGAGCATTTAAGAACAAGGCACGATGTACAGAAGGTCTGGCCACCTTTTTTAATTCAAACAAATTTTCGTTGGTACGAAATTATGGAATAAATATCGCTGAAACCATCGGTACGCTAGGCATTTTCAAAGATTTATGGCAAAAGATCCAACAAAATCAAGCTTTGGTCCAACATATCTCTGATCTGTCCCAGGTGGTTCAAGTTGCTGTTATAACATCCACCAGTTCAAATCAAATTCTAGTCATTGCGAATACACATTTATATTTTCATCCTGATCGGGCACTCGTCCGATTGATACAGTTGGCCTTTTCTATGAAATACGTGGAATTTGTTTACCATGAAACGAGAAAAGAATTGAACGTTGACGGAAGTGACATATCCATAATGTTCTGTGGAGATTTCAATAGCGTACCGCAGCGCGCAGTTTTTAAATTCATGACTGAGCAGCATGTGGAAGAAAATAATATCGATTTCAGGAGCAGTAAGTACTTTTGTTCCATGAAAGTGACAGCAGGATAAAATTTGCAGATTCCTTTCAGATCCAGCCGAAACGTTGAAGAACGTCTCACTTAGTCAACCGTTCAAATTTAAATCTGCGTATGAAATCCACCCGAAGTATACGAACTTCACTATCAACTTCTCTGCGTGTCTCGATTACATTTTCTATCAGTCATCAAATTTGCATGTGATCGGAACCGTTCCAGTGCTTAGTGATAAAGAACTCAAGTCGCATACGGCAATACCATCTGTTGTGCATCCTAGCGATCATATAGCTTTAGTTGCAGATTTTGAATGGATCAAGCGTCAAACATGAAGCAATCACTGTGTCGTTACGTTCGAACAACGTAATCGCATATACAATCGGCTCCTTCAGGAAATTTCAAAAAGTTTCGTTCCTGACATTGTTTTAAAGTTCTTTCAAATTGAGAAAATGTTAAATTAAAGAAAAAAGATTTTTTCCCATTTTTTGTTTTCTTTCTTCATTGTAGAGCTCCGGAGAGTATGACTTTGGCGAATTGTGGAAAAGTTATGTACGGATCCGTGAATCTCGGATTTTGTTACTGGGATTGGTAATTAAACATGAGATGCTGTGCGCACGCTAAAAAAGATGTATATTAGACCCCCCTCCCCCCTGCACGCAAAAATATATGGAAAAAAATTCAGAAGACATGGAGCACACTATTTTCTCTAACAACCCCTTCCCTCAAAAAAGCCTACGCACTATTTAAATGACCCCTCAAATCAGTAATTGAGCTTCTCTTCAAACCCTGCGTCGACGCTGTTTGAGCGCACCCACTCATTGCATGACTAGAGATTAAGAACTATACCGCAGGGTCCCCATGGGTGAGAAATTGGGTTAGCGGGAGTTAAAACTGCATCCAATTGAGACGTATCTTAGTCTATACCTATTTGTTGGATTGACGCAGTCACTGGTTAACACCACGTCGCCATCTATAGGCACCTCAACGACATTAAACTGATATTTAACCCGCGGGTAGGGCTCGCGGCCACGAATGACTATTACAGGTGAGACCTTTCACTCCCGATACCGCTGGGCCTGCTCGGCTACATGGGAGTCGCAGCTCACCAATGGTTCAGAGAATTTGTTGTTGAGGAAACCCAACTATGAAAAGTTGCGTTGTGGAGAAAATTAGAAGAGATCAACATTTCGGCATCTGGTGCCAATCTTCAGTCAAGTGCATTGGATTTGAAAAGTGTCGAATAACTTTTCATATTTGGGCTTACTCAACAACAAATTTTCTGAATTAATTACGAGTTTGTGTGCTCCATCACATAGCCGGAAATTGTTCTCCGTAACGACCGATCATGATTTAACTGATTTGCCATCATTAGATAGAACGGGTGAAAAGATATGTGCGCAACAGCTTAAATCGAACTAAAAACCTCACATTACATAGTTACAACATGTTGGCATCTGCCACTATAGACTTCAATGAACGTAATTGACTCTTGAGTTAACTTTGGAGACAATACTGTCAGGGTCAGCGAAAGAAATGTTTCATAAAAACTTCAACAGATGGCAGCTGTAACCATTTCCGTTATAGTTCCCTAATCCAATCAATACCTCTAACCGTCTAACCGAGACGAATAGATACGTCAGCACTTTGACGAGATGGAATCTTTCCAGCCTTACTGGAGGAAGGCATGGAAGTACTTCTCCACCGATTGGTTGGTATTTTCAAGAGTTCTATTGCAGCAACCTATATTCCTAAGGACTGGGAAAGGGTAGAGTGGCCTTCATACCCAAACCTAGAAGGACGATTAACTGTGAAGCCACTTCATGCAAATCAGCATGCTTATCAGAAAATCCAGATACGACACTCCACCAAAAGACTCAAAAAATTGAAAGTGTGCTGACAGACAAGTGGCTTTGGGCTGTTTCATGGACAACACAGACTTCAACATAATTGAGGAAGCTATGAGGGTGAGACATACAGAGGACACAGCAGGAAGATGTAACAATGCTGTGTTGTAGAACTGTGGAAGCAAGTATTTGTGGTACCAGAACCAGTCTGGGAGTGCCCAGGGGATGCCCCCAAGGGGGCATATTACTACCTATACTTTGATGTATGGTAATAGACTCCCTCTTGATCAAGCTCAATCCATCTGGAATTTTCACCCAAGGTTACTCTGATGATCTCTCTGTCCTCATTGGAGGAATCTGTCCTGCAACTCTGGGGATCTGATGAGAGGGGCGCTGGAAATAGTGGAAAAATGGTGTAAGAAAAAAGAATTCCGGATTAATCCAGTAAAAACGAAAGGGGGGGGGAATAATCTACCCTCCGTTAAATGGTGTAGTGAGCTTCACAGACGGTTCCAAAATAGAAACACTGTCTGTGGCAGGCTTTTATATTGAACAAGCTGGACTCGAAGGTTTTATATCGCTGGGCTATTTCACTACTATACTACAAGCTGAGCTCATAGTAATACTAGAATTAGTCAGTACCGAAACGTTTCTTCGGGAAAGAAGATTCTACATTTGCTCGGACAGCCAGGTTCTGTGCCGCCACTTCATACGGACAATCCGGATATAGGGGGCGCAAAACTTTAAATGAGAGTAGATGGATAGATCTTATAGATTTGGGAAGCAGCTAAAACAAAAGTTTTTGAGAGAAATATAAAAACGTACAACGAACTGAACTTTCATTTAAAAAACGCTCGCTTCGTTCGATATGGCAGGAAACATGAGCGAATGGCATGGAACTAACGAGTGGTAAAAGAGAAGAACAGGGAAATAAAAGATTACAATATTTCAAGGGTATCATCACAAAACGGTCAAGTCTGTTACTTTCTTTCTTTAAAGAATAGTGGCAAAAGCAGCTTTATAAGGGAACCCAAGCCAGCACTAATCTTGTACCAAAGGTTCTTCAATCCAGGTATCTACAGCCCTGAGTATACCATTTAAGTTCTTTGAGTTTTTTGTTTTACTCAATTTTTCAATACGTTACAACATCGAAAAATCATTTTTTATTATCAATAAAAAGGGGTTTTTAGCCAATGGACACGGAAAACGACACAATTTTTCAATCAAGACCGAAAAATTGAGTAAAACCAAAAACTCAATTCAAAGACGGTCGAAGTCGAATAAAAACTCCCTCTTAGCTTCGGACAATATCAATACCGTTTGAAATTTTCTTCAAATGAGCGCTAAATTTCTGGAGGCCTAGGGCGCCAGAAACCTAGTGGCGGCACTGGCCAGGCTTTAGTTAAAGCTCTGAAATCACCCCAGTGCGCCAATGTAAGGTAGCGTTAAACGAGATGGGTGAAAAGCAAAGCGAGATAATTATTAGGTGGGTGCCGGGTCATCCAAGGAAATGAGGGAGCCGTTGAATTAGCAGAAAAGCGAGCGAAAGTGCGCCCGAAAGACAGAACCCTTCTGTGCGGTATAAAAAAATCGGAAAGAAAACGAATAAACTAAAACTGGCTTAGTGGACAGCAAAGGACTAAGTACGAAAAGGGGAAAAACACCAAAACCTTTTGTAAGGCACCTCTACAGAAGAGTTCGGTGACAGCCTATTGAGCCTTGATATATCTAACATTAAAAGAGTAGTTGAACTTCTGACAGGACACTCTGGTCTCAACAAATACCTCTTTTTTTATGCGGGTGAGGAACTCTTCATAGACACCCGATCCTCCTGGACCAAGGTAGTGTTGGATTTCATTCTTCAATGACCTACCCACTGAAAACCCCTTTCCTTACTCTCCTTGCTCTCGCACTAACTCTCTCAGATCAGCTGGCAGTCTTCTTTGACCGTCTCTCCACGCGCTTTGCAGCTTCCCCATTATTTTGACAACTACATTATCCGCTACTTTCCACATCTCCTCATCGCGGCACAGACTCAGACTTAAACTGCGCATTTCAAGCGTGGGATATCACTAGAACCAGTCAAGCATTTTTAAAGTATTAGCGCTCACGTTTCCCAGGATTGACCCTGTGTGGCGCAAGTACTGAATACTGAGCTCTTCAAGACCGTTATGTCCCGAAACCAGTTCGCTCCTAGTTTCCTAGATATTGTCCTTTACCCGAGATTTTTATTTTGACGATGCAATGTCGAATAGTCATACACCGTACATTTGAGAAGTTTATTGTTTGCGAATTCCGGACCAGAAGATGTCTGTGAGCGATGGATGTTCGACGTATAATGGCTGCGATTGTTGTTGGATTAGTTGCAACGATTGATTGAGATAAATGTCCTGATTGATATGCCCGTTTTCGTGATTGTACATGTTCCCGTAACCGGTCTGTTGAACAAACAATAATATTTGCAGTCGTTGATTATGATGTTGTTTCGCCATGAACGTAATTGTTGCAGGAATGATTTCACTTGATTTTGCACTGAAGTGTTGTCCAAATTGGATTGGTCTACATCCCCAGTACTCTCGTTGGCGTTGTTGTAGCCTCCATGAAGTGTGTTGCATTCGGAGTCAATTTTCAACCCAATGCGCCCGAAATCATCCGTCGAATTTGACACTTTTGCAGTGTATGAGCAACTTCCACGGCTCCCGTCAAAAATCCCAAAATTAAAATCCCGAATGCATAAATCCCGAAAATACAAAATCCCGACTAACAAAAATCCCGAAAATCAATAATCCCGAATGTACAAACATCCTGAAAAACCATTTCCCGAATGAAAACAAAAATTGTGAAATAATAAAAATCCTGATTGATACGAGTAAATTTGAGTTTTGGGAGCTCTGCCCCCTCACACCCGCGCCTGCGGCGGGCCTATTTTTTACGCCTGCGGCTGGCTTTTGTTTACGTCTTGCAGACGGCCTAACGTGCATGGGGCTCTGCCCCAAACCCCGCTATACCCCCTTGACCCCTCACAGCGGGGGCTGCCGCCCCTCGACCTCGCTTTTTTTCCTCCTTTGCTGAGACGGAACTCAAAAAACTACTTTCTCCTTAAACCTAAACTTTCGGAATTGTTGTTATTCGGGATTTTGGATTTTCGGGATTTTTGACGGCCACGAACGTCGCGGCACATTTCCGATATTATGTTTTCGGCATTTACATCTGACCTACTCACCGTCATCAACTCACCTCGCTCTTGTTCGAAGCGGGGGCAGACAAATAACACGTGCTCCGCAGTCTCTTCCTTCCTCTCACATGTCGTGTAGAAAGTTGATTCTGTGAATCCGAACCTGTGCAGAGCAGATACTTCCTGAAGCATTCGTGGCCCGACAGAAACTGTGTAAGTTGGAAGTTAACCTCTCCATGTTTCCTCTGTATCCATGTCGTTATGTTTGGTATGAGTCTATGGGTGCAACAAATACCTCTATGTTATAGGATGCGGAGGGAACCCTAATAGTGCCTGCGGCAATTGTGAAGAAACTGGGTTCCACGTCATCAGCGACTGTCCAAGATACAGAAGTAATACACAACGGATCTTGAGCAAGCCAGAACTAAGCCTACCTGACCTCACAATAGATAAATTAAGAGTCCAGGATCTGGCCGTTTTTCTCAAAAGGACAAGAAGGCTAAACTGGTAGCGAACTGCCACTAATAGCACCACACGGACACGGATATGGACATATAAGGATACGGCACTCACACAACTTTTCCCATATTTTTTCTTTAGCTTTGAACATGGCCTTGTGAAATTGTAATTTATATTTTTCAATAAACGAAGAAAAGAGGTACCAAGGGAACAAAGGACAATTTTGTCAAGGTTTGACCCCCTAAAACCTTCTATCTATCCAAGGTTGTGTCTGTCATGTCCTTTCCTGCTTTTGTCGAACCTTTTACTCGAGTTTGTTACTTCAAACCTAAGAAATTTTACAATTTGTAAAACAAGTTAAAAGTAAAAATTTCCTTCAGCGCACTTAACTCGCCGTCGCGCCGCCAACGTTGTTCTGCTCGGTAATGTACAACAAGTACTTTGTTAATCTTGCATCTTGGAATCCTCAAACTATTGACTAGTTTGAGTTCGCTTGCGAAGGAAAGGTAACAACTTACTCCATAAGAGTATAAAAAATCGGATTTGAAAATGAAGTAACGAAACAAAATTTTATTCACATCCGCCAATTACATATCATCAATTATACTACACATCAGGCGATCTAACGGATCTATTGAACTGTCACTTTCACTTACTTTCTCATCCTTATCTTCATCCATCATTTCAATCTTCATTAACTTATTACTGTCCAAGTCAACATCGGGAAGCGATGTGAACGCATTCTTCACCATTTCACGTACGATTTCCAAATGCTTTTGAAATCGGATGGTCGTTTCGATTCGTGTACGTTTCTGCATCTCCATCATGACACGCAGCGTTTCTCTTGCTTGATGTGGTCGAAATTCGTTCAACAGATGATGAATGTGCACAAACAGCAAACTTAAATCGTCGATTTTTTCAGTTCGTCTCGGACTGTCAGGAAAATGAATCAGCAGATCGATCAAATCCAAAAAGTTGGCAAACAATGAATGGTTGAGCTTTTTCAGTTCTTTGCGTCGATCGAAATGATTTGGAATGAGTCTTTTGAATCCCTGGCTTTCCAATGATCTGATCATTTCATCGTTGTTGAATGTGTTGCCAAACATGGAGTAATTGTCGAAGGGGGGCGGCTGGCGTGGAACTCGATTTTTCCGCACATTTTCATCACTAAATAGGTTGATATATTGTTGCGGTGGTAACGGCAAGGACATTACCTGGGCAGCTTCTGCGTTTGCCATTTTTGAGGGCTTAACGTTCAAGTTACTGTCTAAACGATCGTAATCAGAAACATCAACACAACAAACTAAAATCTTTTCTTTTTCTTTATTTTAATTTGACGTTTGAAAGGTCTTTAAATGTCACAGATGCAAGTGATGTCAGCTTTAATGGCTATTACCTTTGCAAGAATGAATCGACGAAATTGTTTTTCACAATAACTTTTTAGTGTAAAAAGTGCGTAAATCTCAGCGTTTGTCACAAAAACTCAACCACTCCAAAGTAAGGAATGAGAAGGAGGATTTCAGTTAAGCAACTAAACTAGTATATGTAAACGCACCACTTATTATGATATCCGCATTCAGGGGTGCCATCAAACACAAACGAAAACAGACAATGAGAAGGGGAGGGTTGACAAATTAAAAAGTTGTTTGGCAATTTTGGCAAAATGCTGAATGTTTGTTTTTGAATGCTCCCATACCCTACGATGGAATCAATAAAAAAAATGGTACAAAAGACGTATCTCTGAAGTTAGTTCAGGATTCTATCCCAAGAAAACCCTACAACTGGCCTTTCGGTGTGAGGTCTTTACACCGGGTGATCATTGACCACCCCCCTTCAAACCCTTCCATCCTGTGCCAAGGAGACGGTTTGTTCACCCAGAGAAAACCACTAACTTCTAAATCTGATTTAAACCTTCTCCTAGGCGGTACACCCGGTTTTTCCTAATATGATAAAATTTTTACCAGGAAAATTGTTAAAATTTCACTTTCATAACGTTTAATAACTAACGTTTTATTTAACTAATATCGCTACCTTTTTATGCCAACATTTATTTCCTATGAGCACTCGGATCTCACTAAGTAAAACTGCGATTTTTGACACATTTTCTGATTTATTCAGGTCAGGCTCAGGTCGACTCCAACATGAATTGAAAATTCATGTCAAGATTTTTGTAACGAAGAACGAAGTTCTTCGAAAAGGGGTCTATCGAGTTTACCACGACGTTGGTAACCAGCCGAATTTCGACCCCAGAGTAGGGGGGAGCATCGACAAACATATGAAGGGACCCGTACGTATCAGAAGATGCGGCAAACAGAGTTGGTATTACGAAAAAAATTTTCTCAATTTTCTCTACAACATGGTAAAAAACCATTTTTTGGGCTACCTAGGGCCCTAAGTAGAGGCCTCGGACATATAGACACATAGACCAAAATGTTTCCCTCAATTTTCCTCTTTTTTTTGGTTAGGGCCGACCTTAGGACCGACATGACGTCCACTTGAGCCCTAAGCACAGGGAAAAGTTTCTTAAACAAATTTTCGGTCATGCCAAGACCAACAAAATTTTTTTTTGAAAATCGGAAAAGATTTACTCGAGTTATGTACAAAAAACACGTAAGGCCCTAACAGTTTGTAGTGCCCTAAGTCAAAGGACTCAAATCCAAAAAAGTTTCTTCCATAAATTGTCGGTCATGCCCAGATCTTTCAAACAAAAAAAAATTATGAAAATCGGAAAAGATTTACTCGAGTTTTGTACGAAAAACACATAGAGCCCTAGCAGAGACTCGTTTTTAGTACCCTAGCTGTGTTTTTTGTTACATAACTCAAGTAACACCTTTCCGATTTACGAAATTTTTTTTTGTTTGAAAGACCTAGGCATGGCCGACAATTCATAAAAGAAACTTTTGCCTGTGCTTAGGGTTCAAGTAGGTCTCATGTCGGTTCTAATGTCGGCCCTAATCAAAGAAATTTTTTTTTGTTATCTGGCAGAGCAAATTGAGGGAAACATTTTTGTCTATGGAAGTATGTGTCTGAGGCCTCCTCTTAGAGTTAGGTCAGTCCTCAGGTCGGCCCTAGACAAAAAAATGGTTTTTTGGAATGTTGTGGAGAAAATTGGCAGAAATATTTTTGTCTATGGAGTATTTGTACGAGGCCTCTCCTGAAGGCCCTAGGTCGGACTAAGGTCGGCCCTAGCCCAAAAAGTGGTTTTTTGCTGTCTTGAAGAGATAATTGAGGTAAACATTTTCGTCTATTTGGGTATGAATTTAGTGCTTTCGGAAAAATTTTTTACTCCGTTTCTTCGGACGGGTTTTTCAATATTGACCTATCGGCAATTTCCAAAACAATTTAGTGTGGACGTGGACGTAAGGCAATATTTACTTAGATGCGTTCGAGTCTTTTCGTAACATCATCTCTGTTTGCCGCATCTATTCTGATACGTATTTACGGTTCCCTTGCATATGTTTTTGAGTTGCTACTGATCCAAACTTGTCTGATCTATCTAAAATCCCTATTTGCACATCCTTTGGTCAAACATTCAGAATGATTGCCTCTAGAATATTTTCAAGTCAGGTCATCAGGGTAGGTCAGGTCATCGATATATTAGGTCAAGTCAGTTTCAGGTCATTTGAAAGAAAAATCTGACCAAACCTGAATTTTTCAGGTTAGATGACTTCAGGTCAGGTCGAACCCGATCTGTTCCGAGCCTTACGAGATGTATCTTATTTGAAAACGCAAAATTTTATAAGATAGAACAGACAATCATTTAGAATGGTCAGGAGTGATGAAAAAAGTTTCTTGTCCATGTCCACAAAACAGTTCAGGCAGTATGCCAGGGGCTTACAATTGAAGTAATAACATATTCGAAAACCTCACATTACAGCAGACAAGTTACAAATAACGGAGGGAGGCCCCGTCGGCATTTGTCCCATTTTAATCATTCCCTTCTTCTCTAACGTGAAATTATTTGCAAACGGCTTCATATCACCGATTGAGAAAATTCCTCCTCAAATCAAATGATGAAAACCTACTAAAATCCTAATTTTAGGAGTCCTCTGAAGTTGTGGGAACTTTGAAACTATTTCATCTTTATGGGCACAGAAAGCCTAGCCAAATTAACAATCTTGAGGGCACATTCCATTTTTCACAAATAACTCATTTATAAGGCTGGCAGCGCTCATGAAAAATGTGAGCGGCGCTCGCGCTCCCGCTCAGACCTTCTAAAAACGAGCAGCGCTCGCGCTTGCGCTCGGAGCACCGCTCATGGACGGCGCTCCTCAGCGCTCACTTAGTAAATTGTTAAATTTTTATGATTTGAACTAAAATTTCCGTTTAGTCTGCCAATTCGCTGTAAATATAACTGCGCTATATGCTATATGTATTTTCTTATGGGCGCAATTATATTACGGTCGAACTTTACAGCGGATGCGCCAATAATTATAAAATTTTATTTCGTTAGTTTATAAGCGATGTTCGTTTGAACAATGTTGTTACACAGCAAGACAATTTTAGTTCTAACTATTGAAATTTTACAATTTACCCAATGAGTCGGGAGCTCAAGAAACTTCACTGAAACTGCTACGTTCTTTGTCACTATTTACTTTCTTACCTTGTTAGTATTAATTTATACCTTAGAAGAAGAAGGCTCCTGCTTCAGCTTAACAAATAGGAGAGAACGATTCTTATGTTGACTGTCTTACCAAAGTCATAGAGAAAAGTGGATAAATATGGAACTAAATTCTGTGAAATGAACCTGTAGTGCGCAAAAAACAACGTAAAACGTTTTGTGTCCATTCTGAGCCGAAGCAAACAATATTATCACTAGAAAGTGACATTGTATCTATTGCTCCAGAAGGTCTATATGTTGTCTTTCTTCGAACATTTTAAACAAAAAGATAATGAAATAGAGCATCACTACAGGAAAAATTTGTCGCAAAAATATTTTTCTTCAAAACAGATACTATGCCAAGAAAATTTAATAAGATATTTTATGAGCGCGTGAGCGCTGAAAATGAGCGGCGCTATCGCTCCCGTTCGTGATTTTCAAAAATTAGCAGCGCTCCCGCTCGCGCTCAGAACGGCACTCATGCCAGCCTTGCTCATTTCATTATCTCTAAAATGACAGTCTGCGCATCTTAGGTCTAACGAAAGTGAATCATAAATTCGCATTTGAGAGTAACCAAGTTTTGTTATTAACTTTAGGACCCCTCCTTCATGACATAGGTCATAGGTCATAGGTAATTTTTGTTTATTCCGATATTACACTTGACGTCGAAGCCTTTAGCACCCAACACTCAAAACAAAAGTCGGCGCGCCTGATGGCTGTCAAAGAAATGATTTTCTGTTCAAGAAATTTTTGATTGTCTCAGAATCAAATGTTTACAAAATGACGAAAACAATTGCGTCATGTAAGGGGTCCCTAGATTGTATGACAGTTCATACATTTCGCACTTAGAGAATGAAGTCCCCTGCGTAAGGTGATTGTGAAAAATTTTTTTTTAGCTGTACGTGTGAGTGTAAAAATCTGGCATCACTGTTTGAGATAAAATATGTCGACGACGTGTAACAAGATGTCAAAAACGATTTGTTTTTTGAAAATAATTTTATAAATAAACAATGGACTTTCTAAAAAGCGGTTTGAAAAGTGTTCTCGGCGCTGCCGAACCAGAAGAACAACAGTCCGGTGCCGAAACGGTAATGGCAAATCAAAATTACGAAATTATGTCATAAATAGGACGTTTGTAGAAGAAAATTGTGATATACCTTTGCCCTCCAAATATTTAGGTTGAGCGGTTAGTAGATCGAGTCACATCATCAACATTGCTAGATGACCGTCGAGATGCATGTCGAGCACTCAAAGCGCTATCACGAAAATACCGGATAGAAGTCGGCGCCCAAGGAATGCCAGCCTTGATACAGGTCCTTCAAATGGATAAAGCCGACTGTGAGATAATTGCCTACGCGTTAGATACACTATGCAATGTAACATCGCAGGAACAATTCGATGAAGAAGCGGATAATCCCACAGTGTCTGTAAATGTAGGCGAACAATTTACCGAAATGTTTATCAAATCACAGGAAAACGTTACCCTTGTGCTAGACTTTCTGGAAGAATTTGAATTCAAAGTGCGATGGCCTGCTATTAAATTATTGACTGGGCTACTAGCCAACAAACACAAAGAGATACAAGAAATAGTTCTCGTTAGTCCAATGGCTGTGTCAAAATTAATGGACCTTCTCATCGATAGCCGTGAGGTCATCCGAAATGATGCATTGCTGTTGCTTATTCAACTGACCAAAGGTAATGCAAACATACAGAAAATTGTTGCCTTCGAAAGTGCTTTCGATCGTCTGTTTGACGTGATCCGCGAAGAAGGTGGAACGGATGGTGGTATCGTTGTGGAAGATTGTCTTATTCTGATGCTAAATTTGTTGAGAAACAATTCTTCGAATCAGCAATTTTTCAAGGAAGGCTCCTACATACAACGCTTAGCTCCTATGTTTATAATGCCACCGGAAATCGAGGAAATCGGCTTGTCACCCCAGAAAGTATCAAATATCCATTATATGCTGCAAGTAGTACGAGCTCTAGTCAGTCCGAGTAACAGTCAAGTGAATGTTTCCTCGTGTCAGAAAACAATGCGAACGTGTGGTTTATTGGAAGCATTGTGCAGTATTTTAATGGGAAGTGGCATTCCGGCTGATATCCTATCTGAAACGATAAACAGTGTCGGTGATGTCATCCGAGGTGACATGACGAATCAGGAATATTTCGGTTCGATAATGGCACCGAGCAATCCACCGAGGCCGGCTATCGTCGTCCTTTTGATGTCCATGGTCAACGAAAAGCAACCATTGTCACTGAGATGCTCCGTGTTGTATTGCTTCGAATGTTTTTTGTATCGCAATGAAATCGGTCAGACAAATCTCATTCAAACGCTCCTGCCATCTAGCTCCGAAGTGTCTACCCTTACAGCCGGTCAATTACTTTGTGGCGGCTTATTCAGCACGGATTCACTAGCGAATTGGTTTTCGTCGGTATCCCTAATGCATGGGCTAATTGAAAATCCAGCCCAAAAAGAACAACTGCTTCGAGTGTTACTAGCGACATCTGCCAATAGTTCGCCGATTTCACTACTGCAGCAGTGCACCACATTACTCCAGCAAAGTAATTACAAATTTCAAAGCAAAATCGGATTGTTGATGCTACTGAGTACGTGGCAGTGCCACTGTCAATTAGCGGTGAAAGCATTTTTATCCGCACCTGGTAGCATCGCTTTTCTCATCGCACAAATCAGTGCCAATGAACATGACGAGAACGAGTTCTTAGTGCAAGGTCTCTGTGCCTTCTTAATGGGCATTTGCATTCAGTTCAATGACAATTCGGTGGCGAATTATAAACGAGATGATTTGTGCCAACTGCTTGTCAAGCGAATTGGGCTTGAGATGTACAATAAAAAGCTGGGTGAAGTATCGAAGCATGAGAGTTACACTAGAGCCGCTAAACAGCCTCAAATCAACATCAAACATGCGAATGATCTGATGTTGGACTTTGAGTTCTGTAAACTTTTCAAAGCCCTAGAAGGTGAGTTCTCTTATTTGGATGGATTTTTGCGATCAATTTAATTATTTGATTCCTTCAGCTGTGATTGTGAAAACAGTAACTGGCATCGGTAAGGAACCCAATCTCACCGAGCTAACCCTTAGTCAGGAAGCATCCGGTCTCGTTGGTCAATATAAAGATATCATACGAGAGCAAGACTACAAACTGCAAACTCTGCAAGATTCCATTAAAATGAGCCGAGATGAAGTAGAGACGTTGAAACTGCAATTAGCTGACGCACAACAGACGAATTCACAATTGTTCGATCAGAATACCCTTTTAAAGGCTCAACTGTCTGCTGCTACTGCGGCACACCATCAAAACAATCACACCGACAACATTCGAAAGGACAGCATCAGTCAGACCACACAAATTAGTTTCTATGAGTCCGAAAATAGTCGGCTAGTTAAAGAAGTGGAATTGTTGAACGAAAAATTAAACGAAGCCCTTGAAATGACTGAGCAGAGCTTACACTTGTCTGAAATGGGTCGATTGCGCAAAGACCAAGAGGATTTAATGGAACTTTTAACGGATCAGGTAAGATCTGCCACAATTCCACTCAATTGATTCTAAAATATTTTTATTCCAAGGAGTCAAAAATCAACAAATATAGAGCAAGATTAATCGAACTTGGACATTCGGTGACCGACGACGAAAGCGATGAGGAGTGAATCAAACTTTTTTTTTAGTTTTTTTTTAACATGTTCATGTGTATGAAACCACCTTCAATAGGTATTGAAAACCAAATGGTCGCGCGGAGAATGGCATATCGTAATGTTTGCTGCAAGAAGCTGTGAGTGAGGAACATTGCAACTTTTATCTATTAATTTAAAAAGAAAATATATTTACTTCAGTAACTTATGCCATAACACTTGGGCTTTTGTTTCTTTTGTCTTTCTTGCAACAACGTATATGAACTCTTAGATTCCATACAAGTTTAAGACTTAAGAAAATATTTACCAAAGTACGCACGCTACTGAGAGGGAGGAGGGGGTTTCGAAGACAGTGTGCTTCCATACATCCTAATTAGAGATTGCAAGAGGCTTTTCCGTAAAAATGCCATAAAAGCACCTGCAGATCGCAGCGTGGAAATTAATGCATCAATTTTAATATGACCATCTTCGGCTTAGTAATATATGCCGATAGAGCCATTTTCTGGAAGTTTCCTGTCACACTGGTCCCGACGGTATTAGTTTTAACGCAAACAAAAACTTTTTAAAAGGTAGAGTGACTGCGTCCGCTTCCGAATTTAATGATATCGCTTGAGGTGACGTTATCGCTGATAATACGCAGAAGTTTGTTTGAATGGAATGCCTTCGAAACACTTCGTGTCACCTTCGGCTGCCTACGAAACACTTCGTGTCACTTTCGGCTACCTACGGAACACTTCGTGTCACTTTCGGCTACCTTCGGAATACTTCGTGTCACCTTCGACTGCCTGCGGAACACTTCGTGTCACCTTCGGCTATCTTCGGAATATTTCGGGTCATCTCCGGCTATGTTCTGAACACTTCGTGTCACCCTCGGATACCTTTGAAACACTTGGTGTCTCCTTCGGCTACCTACGGAACATTTCGTGTCACCTACGGCTACCTTCGGAACACTTCCTGTCACCTTCGGCTATCTACGAAACACTTCGTATCATCTTCGGCCACCTTCGGAAGACTTCGTGTTCCCTTCGGCTACATTCGGAACCCTTCTTGTCACCTTCGGATACTATCGGAACACCTCGTGTCACCTTCGGCTACCTTCGGAACACTTGATGTCACCATCGGCTACCTTCGGAACACTTGATGTCACCATCGGCTACCTTCGAAATACTTCGTGTCACCTTTGGCTTTTTTTTCATCAGATTTATCAGGGTGGGATGGGCTATTTCTGGCTCCTAAAACACACATCTATTGATCCTTTGTTTTCTTTCCGTTCATCATGTAAATAATTTAAAACCTTTTGGTTCTCACCAAGAACCTATCTAGGGCGATAGGTCCTAGGTCTAAGATATCGGAGGGTCGAATCACATAACCACCTAATATCATGCTCCTTAGCAGGTGGAACTTCAGGCATTCGCATATTACGTGGACGCCCGTTTCCTCCTCCAAGCCGCAGTCACATCTTGGATCAGCCAAAATGGTCATTTTGGCCAAGTGCTTGTTCAATCCACAGTGACCCGTAATGGCTCCCACTACTCTCCTAATGCCACTACGGTCCATTCTGAGAAGCTCCTTGGCCCACTTCTCGTCAGGCGCCGGGAAGAAGAGCTTTGTGTGCTTTCCTCCGCCGTACGCGCACCAACTCTTTGCGGACTCAGCCCGCACCCAGTGTTCCATCGCCCTTTCACACAGAGAGTATGGGATCGGAATGTGGGGCTCTGGGCCCTTGATCGCAGATGCTGAACCCTGTCTGGCTAGCTCGTCTGCTCTCTCATTACCGTCTACACTAGTGTGCCCAGGGACCCAGGCGATCGTGATCTGATTTCTCAGTCCCAATCAGTCTAGGGTCCCTTTCAGCTCTTTAACCAGTTTTGACGTTGTCACAGACGATGCGAGCGCCTTTATCATCGACTCACTGTCTGAGCAGATGGTCGCTCTGTCACCAGTCATTTCTTCTGGAATTAAATTCACCACTCCTATCAACGTCGCAAACGTCTCTGATTGGAGGACGCTCGTTAACTTTCCCAAATAGAGGCTGTCGCAGTTCGCCGGTTCCTGCCGGTAGGCAGGTCGGCCAGTTTCCGAGCCAATCCGCTCTGTCCGGTATAACGATCTGGTATCGCCTCACAAAGTCGACCTGTGGAATCATGCGATCTCTGGGCATATCAAAGATCCTGTCGTTAATCATTTTCAGAATCCTTCCATGGCCACATTCAAAATTCCTCATCCAAAGACCATTTTGCTTTAGCCTGTCTGCCGAGGCAAAGGCTCTTGCTTTAACGATCGTCTGAATGGGCGATATCGTAATGAGCGCTTCCATGGCTGCTGTGGCCGTAGTCTTCATAGCTCCTGTGACACAAATGCACACGAGCCTCTGAATTTCATTCAACTCCTTTCTCGCGCACTCCACGTTGAGCCTAAGCCACCAAACCACGTAGCCATGGCTCAACATGGGTCTGACCACCGTCATCTCCGGCTACCTGTGGAACACTTCCTGTCACCTTCGGAACATTTCGTATCATCTTCGACCACCTTCGGAACATTTCTTTTCCCATTCGGCTACCTTCGGAATACTTCGTGTCACCTTCGACTGCCTGTGGAACACTTCGTGGCGCTTTCGGCTACCTTTGGAACACTTGGTGTCACCTTCGGCTATCTTCGGAATACTTCGGGTCATCTCCGGCTATATTCTAAACACTTCGTTTGCCTAAATATAGCTCCTGGTCCCCCAAAGGTTTTGTATGGGTTTGTGGACTTCTTTTTTTGGGGTGGGGGACTTGCCCTTATTTGTCCTTACTTTTACAGCAAAAAATGTCCTTATGTCCTTATAAGGATTACCCAATTTTGAGTACGACTCCCGTATAATTCGCTCCACCATTTCGGCATTTAACTCGTAGCATGCGTTGCATAAAAAATAATTTCGAAATCGAATTTGCCTCCACCTAAACTTCAATAATTTAATATTTTTATGCTTCCCCTGCTTCTAATTTGTAATTTTCAACAACAGTGTTATGATCTACTGCCTCATTTGAAGCTGAACTCCTTGAAGTCATGTTGGAACCAGAGTGCATTGCATATGAAGGCGACCTTTGCGAGGGAAAACGACATGGTAATGGACGGTCTGAATATAAAGACGGATCGACTTATGACGGAGAGTGGCTACGAGATTCCCGACACGGTTTCGGTTTAATGAAATATCCAGATGGATCAACGTACGAAGGGGAATGGGAGAATAATTTAAAACACGGATACGGAATCTATATTTACACTAACGGCGATAAATATGAAGGACAATGGTACAATGGATTGCGACATGGAATCGGTAATTATGTACATGAAGAAGAGGATTGTTCTTTCCATGGTACTTGGAGTGAGGGACAGCGAATCGGCCCAGCTGAAATTCGAAACAAAAACTTCAGATTGCATACGAATTGGTTGATTGATAAGCCAGTAGGACAGAGTGCTTTCACGTTTAACTGCGACACCATGGTCACTGGATTTCTAGATCACACAGCGAGAACTGATGTTCGGGATGATTCGTTATGTGACCTCCACTGGTATAGTCACGAGGTATCAAAATATGACCGACAAAAACTACCTGCAGCACAAACTTTTTATCAGGTTGAATTTAAAGCACAAACAGATAATGAGGTTGACAGTGACGTTGACGAACATGCACCATGCACGATGCATCAATGAAATAAACACAAGACATTCTTTGAGAACATGTTTTAATGTCAAATAAATTACAGTTTACAAACTTATGTTTTGTTAAACATCTGTAAAAGTTGTTGCTTCTCTTTCTCCTTACGTTTGACCACTTCAAAGCTTCGCTGTTTCCATGAACTCTTGCGTAACTTAATTGGTCTACTTCCGACGTATCTTCCTGAAATAGAAAACATGGTGTTTTAGTGATTCGATCAAATGGAATTTATTTCTTCATTGAAAAGAAAACAACGTTATCGCCAAGCGAAGAGAAGAACGCAATAAGAATAAATTTAGAACGAGGTTACTTTCTAACATTAAGAGGGCCATTGCGCTGTGATATTTGAAGATTTTTTCGCGACTATCAGACTTCCCCCGCCAAAAAAGTCTTTTTTCCACTAAAACTCGCTTAAAAGGTTGCAACGCTGCTCAAAGTAGGGATGTGTGGGAATGTGCCCCGCCGAAAAACGTTCCTTTAATAAAAACGGAAGTAGCTTAGTCACGCAATTGACAGAAGCCCATCAAACAATCGTCCATCACCATCGAGAAAGTCATAAAAATAAATACCATCAAATGAAACGACATAAAACAAACTAGACTTGGGTGACGAGACAGGAATTTTTTTTTGTCACTCTTCGCCTATGAAATCTGCCCGTTGCGACCACAATGAAATTTCTCGGTTGTTATGCCAAATTTTTGCTATTTCGATTGATACACAGGACCCGGAGATTTCATTAATTGAAAATGTTGAAATTGTGAGATTTCCTCCACTCCCCTGAGATTTGTTCTTTCCCTTTTGAGAATATTGACAAAAAAAAAAGTTATACCTTACTGTCGCAGTTGTTGAGAGAATTCTCTTTTTGAGCATGCGCATTTGTTAATATACTCAACTATTGCGATAGTAAGGTATACTTTTTTTGTCATCAATATTCTCAGAAGGGACAAATCTCAGGAGGCGTAGAAAATCTTTCCCAACTTCGACTACTGCTGCGCCTTCATGAAAAACCATCAACTATAGTATATGGCGAGTAACACGAGTTTGGCCTCGTGTTTGGCCAACTCTTTGGACCCAACATCCTCAGCTAGTGTATCGATCTTCATCAAGTTTTTTAAGTTAGTTTTTTGAGATCCATATCTTTCATTCAAAAACTTGAAAAGCCATTCCTGTTCGTAAATCCCGGAGATATAAGCAAAAAGGTTTCTACAACCTTCGAAAAACAAGGTTTTGACAACTTATTGGACGTAACCTCGAAAGTTCTCGACCGATTTTGCCAGTGCCAGCCTGGCCCTATGAGCGCTCGGGCGGCGCCCGCAGAGCTTTTTGTCTGACTCTGGCGGTAGCCCGGCCGGGCCTTTTGGATTCTTTTGTATATGCAAAGATTATATGTTTCAAAAACATAGCCAAGGCGATTCGATAAGCAAAGAGACCTGTGAATGTCAAAACAACTGTAACAAACTCTTACTGCATATTAAAACAAACGCTAAACTTCCATAGAGTATCGATGCAATTTTATTGAATTGAAGTCTTAAATTACGTTGGAAATCGTCAAAATGGTAACTTGGAAAGCCATGTGACGCACCGTTCAGGGCACTAAGGATTGGCCTTAGACCCATACTTCTATGGATGAATCTGTTCCCCGCACCTCTCTCTAAAACATAGCAAAAAAAAATTTTTTTTGAACTTTGGCCGACCTTAGGGCCGACCGAGGACCTTAGCCAAAAAGTTTCACCGGCCTTCAAAAAGTCACGTTTTCGACTACTTTTTCGATCCTCGCTTCGAAAGTTCTTGATTGATTTCGCTTATTAAGATCACAACACTCCTTTTGGGACCACCTTTCGCGGAAAACATACTTTTGGAAATCGGTCAAGATTGACTCGAGTTATCGCGTCGACAGACAGACGGACGAACAAGTTTTGTCATGCAGATTCGGAGAACGGTAAGTCCCTTGGGCCCGGTCTGTTATTTTGGGCTGTGGCTCAAAATAAGAAAAACGAATCCAAATTTCCGAAATTTTCGCCTGAGGCGTTCAGAAATACCTCAATTTAGTTTAAAAACTACCGAAAGGCCCCAAAATTGTCGCCGATGGCGTTATAAGAAATCAATCAATTATTGAAATTCTTACATAAAGGATCCCTAGGGTCAAAAAATTGCGTCTGCTGCAACTAGGCGTTCTTCGATTTACCTAAAGGACAAGTGAAGGCAGTCCAAAGTTTTCGCTTTACAATTAAAAAAAATTGCCTGCGGCGCTAAGCTCAAACAAAAGTTGCCGGCTTTTGACTTCATTGAATTCCATTTGTTTACCAAAAAGCGCTAAAATATCCGCCCGAAGATATGGGTTTTTTCAGATTTCGCCCGCAGGGCCTTTTGGTAGCCAGGCCGGCGCATCTTCAATCTCAACATCCCTTTTGAAACTACCTTTCAGGCAGACCTGATTAAGGTGGAGGGCCTGAAAAGGTGGCCCAGGCGGAAATTTTAGGCTTAAAAAAAGAAAAACGGATCCAAATTTTCAAAATTTTCGCCTGAGCCGCTCATAAACACCTCGATTTAGTAAAAAACTAGAGCCTAAAAATTTTCGCCTACGGCGCGGCGTTAGACAAATACGAAATCAATCAATTATTGAGATTCTTACTTACAATAAGTCCTACAATCAAAAACTTTCGCCTGTGGCAATTAAGTCGTTCTTCGATTCACCTAACAATGAAGAAAGTCGGCGCCTTACCCGATGCGGCTATTTAGTAATTCTTCGAATTATCTAAAAAAGGAGGAAAGACAGTCCTAAGTTTTCGCCTGTGGCGCTTTTTTCGATGCGGCGGCGATTAAACAATTCTTCGATTTACCTAAAGAACGAGAACAGGCGGCTGTTGAGTTTTCCATGGAAACCTTACTTGCACCAGTCGAACACCACAACTAAAAAAACATTGACAGAGTAGGACTTTGACTTCTCTTAAAAACCAGCTTCTTCCATAATTTTCGTGGTTTTTTGACTTATTGGCTCTAGGGAACCTCCAGTTCGGCTTCGGACTCAGTTATTATCATAAACACTTTTGAGAACACCACAACATACATTGATACTTCATTGAATTGTAATAAAAATCTGGGGCGCCCCCCAACCCCAACCCAAGTGCATTTTTTTGGATTTTAGCACTACCATTAGATACGCCTGATTTACGATCAAATATTTTTTGTACGCCTAGATGATCGTCGCCAAAAAAATTAAGGCGGCGTCGACAAAAAAAAGTTGGCGCCACGGTCGAGGTTTGAAAATTAAAATTTCGCCGAAACCAAAGAAAAATCAAATTTTGGTTGGCACCGCCGAAGTTTGACATCCGGCGCACATTTCTCGTCGTGACATCGTCGCTGTCTCCCATAAATTAATATTTCAACGAATCAATTACAACAACAAACTTTCACATGCTTCACAAGTGAAACTTTATTTTTCTTTCATGAAGTTCAAAGTCTTAATCACACCTAATTCCTGGAGTTTGTATGCAGAACAAAAAAAATCGAATCCAACAAAAAATATCTTTGAGAAATAATTATACTTTGTGACCCATTCCAAAAATAAAATTGAAAAAAAAAATCAACAGAAAAACTCTGAAATCCATATCACAAGTTCCGTAGGTTATAACTTACAAAACCAACTCAGTTTTACAGTTTGATACGAGCAATAAATGCTTTTCTCGTCATTCAGTTTGTGACAGTCACAAGAATCAGTCGTTGATTTTGGTCGTTGATTTTGGTCGTCGAATACTTTCGAATTCCTTGATTCAAATTATTCTGTCTGAGCAGAATGTTTGCATTTTGAGATTTTTAGTAGTTGTTACTGGTGTGTGATATTACAATTAAAAAAATCGTTCTTAGTTACCAGTCAAACTACCGAAAATGTCTTTAAATTTAATGGTAAGTCATATTTCATTTAGCTATTCGAAATTGAGTGAATGAATATTTGAGTTTCAAAGAGAAAATCTCATAAAAACTTCCTGTCGTTATCAAAATTTCGCTTAAGTTGAATTCCCATAGGAGTGTTTTAGTGTTCATCAGTCTCTATTCCTATGGAAATATTTTTCTTTCCTGAAATCTCCATAGATTTCTCAAGTCATAAATTTGTATTGTGGAAATTTGAGGAAGTTTATGAAAATTTCTTGGACAAATACTTTCCATAAAAGACGTGGAAACAAAAATTACTTTTCGAGAAAATCTTTAGTGTTAACGTAAGTTTGATTTAAATATTTTTAAAATGTCCAATGTATTCTTTCCGTCGGAGATTGAAGCTTCACTTTTCAAAAACGGTTGTCGATTGCAAATTTTTCTTTTCAATTTAATCAATTGGGCAATCAGGAAGTTGATGCTAGAGTTCCACAAGGATCGATTACCATTTCTGATTTACTTTAAAGATCTTTCAACGCTTCTTATCAATCCGATTCGAATAATACGACTAGAGTTCGGTTTCTATTCGTGGATCGGAGAAAGTTAGATTGCACTCTCAAGAAGACTTCAAAAAAAGGTTTTCCGACAAATAAATATATAAACCGAATACGATTCCACTGCATCGTTCTATCGATAGTATTGTAAATTTCGCTTTAGCTTTAACCATTTTCTAATGGGAAGTATTACAGGCGATCACCGAAAAATAATTTTTGATCACCAGAAAATTCACCTAGATTCACCAACACAAAATAAAACTAAATCATTGACCACATTAGTCACGTCTACACATGGGTAGCCTTCCTTACCCGCTTTAAAAAAAAATGTTTGGAAATACATCTGACCCTAAAAAGGATTGTTTCAGTTTCCTGGTGATCAAAATTGTACTTCCTGGTGATCAAAAATTTATTTTTCGGTGATCAGTTAAACAAATGACTTTTCTAATTAATTATGTGCTTCGTAGACAACCTATATGTAAGGAGACAGAGACCTATTCCTTTGATTAATAAAGATTACTCCTTTCCAATTCGACTTTCGTCATTCCAGGACCCAAACACTGAACGAGGTAATCTACTAGATTCTAGATTCTATCGTACAGTAAAATACCTTCTTCCCTTACTGCCAGAGGCGCCGACCACACTGGGGCGAAGGGGGCGATCGCCCCACTTGAAGTAATTCATTCGGGCGACGCGACGTCCCGGTTCTTATTGCGTATGAAAAAAATATTTCGAAAATTAAAGCTGAGCTCTGGCCCTAAAATTCCTATTAGACTGTGTGCGTAGCCAAACGATCGTTTTCTGGGTTGAAACGACAATAGGGCTATTTAAGAGCCAGTACATATGGACAGCTGAGAACGAATATTTTTCCCCTACCGAATCATCGTCAAGAAATTACAAACCAAATAGGTTAGAGGTGACACAGCCCCACCTGATCCGTTACTGAGGCATTTTTTAATTTCAACTCCAGCTTTTCTGTTGTTTTATAAAATCTAGCATTCAAACTACCTTATACCTCAAAATTTTTGGCTGCGGCGCTGGAAGACATAATTTTTCAGGGCTAAGCTAAGAAAATGTTTCAATTTTATTTTACTTTGGATCTGCAAATTTCGCCTGCGGCGCTATGGTATAATTTCTACCAACCCCAAAAAAACTAAAATTAACCCTCTGATAGATAATTTACAAAATTTAGTAAATCATCGCTTTCTGCCTTTCGTTGTAACTCGGGCCCGGATTTGGTGTACGGATGTGTTGAATTACAATAGAAAATTTCCCTGGTGTGTAACCTGTGTAACTCAAAGTAACACATTTGCCTACAGAAGTGAAATGTAGTCGAAATTTCCTTAAAATAAAACAGTATTGTCAAACAAGGCTGGCGCCACTCAGAGCGCGAGGGCGAACGCCGCTCATTTTTAAAATTTGCAAGCGGAAGTATGAGCGCCGCTCGTTTTTAGCGATCACGCTCGCGCTCATTCAACTCTTTTTAAGATTGATAGTAAGCTTGTGCTCGATTGTTTGGAAAGAATGTTCAAAACTCGCTATATGAACTGATAAACGCATACCTATAGCAATTCATCTTACAAAGGTTCAATATGAGGACGAGATGGGTAGAGAAAGAAATACAGACGAGCGGATGATTCTGAGGAGTCAATTTCAAAAATCATAAAATTTAGTTTAACTCAGCAAATTATTCCCGAAGTTTCTATAGAAAAACATATGACCGACATATGAACCAACTAATAAACATTTTTTTTTATAAAATATTTCTATCTCTTATTTGCCACGTGGTCTGCAAATTTGGAAGGGGGGTTACCCAAGTTGTACGGGAGCGGGGGGTCGAAAATATTGAAAAATTGTGTACGTCGCTTGCGCACCCCTGTTGAGCTATATGTTTTTGCATTAAAATTCAAATTTATGTAGAATCAAGTAAACTCTCCGTTCAGCGAATTCCAAATGAAATAGCAGAAGTTGCAAGTAGAAAATTAACAGAAAAAGATTTAATTTTAGATAGTACAGAAGATCAACGTTCTTGGGTGAAAGTTTAAACTCGACTCGCTCTCTGATGGACTCTACGTTAATTGATTGCACACAATAATCTCTCTGTGTGTAAAAAATGCATTAAGTTACAAGGTGGAGATGAATGAACAAGTTAAATGTTAACACAATGTTAAACAACCAAAATTTTACAAACTAGCTTACTAAAATCGGGCCATGATATCGTGATAGCTTCGAGTCATTCACTGCAGAACATGTCTGATATGTGGATGTGTACTATTACTACCATATTCTGTGAACTGAATCCTTAAAACATTCTTTAGATTCCGAAAAATTTGGCATTGCTTTAGTAAATTGAGTAGTGAGCGCTAAGAGCGCGAGCGCCGCTCAAATTTTTCACGAGCGCTGCCAGCCTTGTTGTCAAATTACATTTTTTAATTCTAACTGTTTCGCCCCTGTTGAGTCAAATGAAAGTCGGCGCCTCTGCTTCCTGCTCACATTACCGTTTCCGATATAGTTCCTAAACATTCAGAAAATATATTCGTATCACTTTTCGAAACTTCTGCCTTTTCCCTTTCCCTTTCTTTCCTTGAAGCAAAGATCTTTAATGAAACAAAATCCTCAAAAAAGTGTTACAAAATCACTTTTATCAAAAAATTAAGAGCTTAATTTCGTTCAATTCAATCTTTTCCAGATAGGTAAAATCCTCCTCGTTGGCGACGATTATAGATTCCGTACACCAGGATAAAAATTCAATGCATCGTTTTCTGCATTTAATGTATGAATTCGAATTACTCTCTTAAAATATATTTGGAGAAAATCCTGAGTGTTGTGTACAGGAAATCATTTTCGTTTAGAAAATGATTTTACTACCTCCCTATTCGAAAGTTACTTATATCATGCTGCTGTCATAAGGAAAAAAAATATGAGCGAAGATTCTCGGAGATTGTTTTGTTTCATTTTGTCGCTAATTTGATTTTTTTCAGCGAAATTCGTTGAAAATCGTCGCTAACTTTCTCCAAAATTTTTCTCCTTTTAATGTAAAATTCAACTTTCGCATGGGTAGGCAATAAAACATCAAAAAATCGGACCCTGCCATTACTTCGTAAACAATTCAGGGAACTCGCAAACTAACTCGTTTATTTTCAACCACTCGCTATGGCAACTGTGATTTTGACTCGTGTTCTGCCGTCAAAGGGAAACAAATTAGAGAAAATTAGCGAAGATTTTCAACGAAATTCGCCGAAATAATCAAATTAGCGACAAAATTAAACAAAAGATTCTCGGCGATTGTTTCATTTCGTCGCTAATTCGATTTTTCTTTCAGCGAAATTCGTTGAAAATCTTCGCTGATTTTCTCTAATTTTTTTCTCCTTATTACGGCAGAATATGTCCCTTGCTAAAATGATCCATTTAATGATGGATTTCAACTTTCGCATGGATAGGCAATAAAACATCATAAATCGGATCCTGCCACATAATTCGTTACTTCGTAAACAATTCTGAGAACTCGCAAACTCACTCGTTTATTTTGAGCCATTCGCTATAGGAATTGTGATTTTGACTCGTGTACTGCCGTCATAGGGGAAAAAATTAGAGAAAAATAGCGAAGATCTTCAACAAAACTCGTCGAAAAAATAAAATTAGCGAAAAAATTGAACAAAAGATTCTCGGCGATTGTTTTGCTTCATTTTGTCGACAATTTGATTTTAGTGAAATTCGTTGAAAATCATCGTTGATTTTCTCCAAAATTTTTCTCCTTATTACAACAGAAAATGATCCTTTTAATGATGCAAAATTGAAGTTTCGCGTGAGAGAAAATTAGCGAAAATTTTCAACGAAATTCGTCGAAAAAATTAAATTAGCGACAAAATTCTTCGCTGATTTTCTCTAAGTTCTTTTTTCTTATTAACGGCAGTGAAAACAACCGTGAATTTGGCCCTCACCATAAAATTGTGTTCTCATGTAATGAATTACTTTCGCAGAGTCCAGGCTTTTGACTCGGTGATACAATTTGTCGTAATTTAAAGGTTTTACCACAATACTAACAAGATCAGTGAAAGATTAGTTCGTTATGAGCTTTAAACGTTATTCGAATTCAATAGAAGCTTTCATTGGAAGCTTAAAGTCAGGTATAGTAATATGCTTTCCTTGCGCTTGACACGAAAACTCCCCAAGTTGCAATCAAAAGCAACTCCATACGATTAGATCAAAAAATGTGCCATTGTTCAACCCGGAAAAGAAATTTTTTATTTTTAAATCATGAAGATGTCTATATTTAGACGTTTTTTGTTTGTTTTTCATTCAAATCAACGATAACAATTCGACAGGTTTAAAACATTTAATTAACATAATTTCGTATCTTATCGTCCATTTTTGTGTAGAGGTTACGGAAAATAATGCAAAAATCATGAAGAAAAAAATTGTCGAAAATGGGATAAAAAAACAAGGTCACATTAATTATCATGCGCCAACCGACCAAATTATTAGCGACCGATTGAGAATGTCACAAATGTCAACAAAAAGAAATAAACAACAACAAGTTCACATTTACACACTTTACGCGATAATTAGTTTCTGAAATTGATTAGGACGAAAAAAGTGGAATTTTGAGAAGAACGATGAGAATGGTCAAAGATCTTGTCTAAGAAAAAATGTACAAAAAAAAATGCATGAATTTCATGTACGAAAATCATGAGATTCATCCGTTTAACCGTCTGGGTTTAACGTAACGCAAGAAAAAACGGTTTCATAAGACCATTATGACGAGCGACAGTTATCTGCATTTACAGTATGACTCTGATAATGAAAGCAATTCGACCAGCACTTATTTAATCTTCTTGTTTAATGTTTTGATACTTTTTTTTGCGTTATTTTGTTATGAGAAGGACACAAACATGAATCAAAAAAAATTGTCGAAAAATCACTTCCTGAGTCGCACATTAATTTGTTATTGGAAACTCCCGATTGTTGTACTTTGTACTGCAAACGGAAAATGTTAACGCATACGTTGTTATCGGCGCTACATTCCACAAGGTCTAGGTCTAGCAATTTGCGAGATTAGCAACAAATACAAAAAAAAAAATTCGCAGTTTTTCCAATCGATAAGAAATTTATGACAGATCAATCGGATAATGAGACAAAGATCTTAAGAGAACTAGTTGGACTAGGCTCGTTTCGACTTATTATGAATTACTTTAACGTTTACAACTGATTTCGACAAGTTTCTGACGAAAATATGGAAAATATATTTTTTTGAGGTTATGTATGGGGAGAAATCAAACCTGTAACTTTGTCTAACAACCTTACGACTATTAATCTGCGGCCTACATGCACAAATATTTTTCCCGACATTTTTGAACTTTCTTCAATCACGTTTTAAGAATTCTTAGATTTAAATTATGAATATATCACGAGCAATTCTCCATGCTGTGCGAACTTTCCTGCAGAAGAACAAAAATTTGGAGAAGGTTCTGTTAAAAATCGATTTCAAAAATGCCTTCAATTCAATAGAGCGAGATGTAATGCTACAAGAAGTTAAGAAACACACTCCGAAACTCTACCCTTTTCTTTGGCAGTGCTACCGTTTTCCATCATTACTATTTTTTGGAAAGGATACATTATCATCTCAAGTTGGTTGTCAGAAAGGTGATCCTTGTGGGCCACTGGTTTTCTGTCTGACAATTCATTCTATTATCAGTTCAATTAATCAAGAAATTAATGTATGGTATTTAGACGACGGATCTCTTGCAGACAAACCAGAACTAGTTTTGCAAAATTTCAATAGAATAATCGGCGAAAGTCTGCACGTTGGCCTAAAGATAAATCCATCAAAGTGCGAATTACATTTTTGTGGTGAATTCTCGGATTATGTTGTCGATCAGTTCAATCAAGTATCACCAGGAATACGTGTAGTCAATGATGACATTGAATTATTAGGATCTTCCTTATATGAAAGTGGATGCAGAAAAGTATTACTCAAAAAACTAGACGTAATGAAAAATTCTTTTGAAAAATTGAAAATACTGAAGGCTCATATGGCCTATTATCTACTAAAACATTGTTTCTGGATCCCAAAACTTTCATATATTATAAGAACAACTCCAACGTGGCTTTTTCAAGAAATTATCGAACAATTTGATTCATGTTTTAAAGAAGCTTTTGAATCAATAACGAACATCAGATTCAACGATTTTCAATGGACACTCTGTGCTTTACCAATTAGCGATGGTGGAGCTGGAATACGTAAGATTAAGGACATTGGTCTTCCCGCCTTTCTTTCTTCAGTAAATAGTTCTCGTGAGCTCATCAATCTTATTCTGTCAATCCCTGACTCAGATGAATCACATGTTACTTTCTACAATGAGGCAATGGAGGAATGGAGAAAACATAATTCTGATTTACCGAAAATTCTAGCTAGCCAGAAGAATTGGGACGAAATCGTTATTAAGTCCATAAAATCATCATTCAACTGCACAAAAAAGGAAGATTCAGCTCGCTTTTTGGCATCACAATGTCCTGAATCTAGTTCTTGGCTACATGTTTTGCCATCAAAAACCATAGGAACGTTGTTGCAAGATAATGTTTTCCGAATCTCAATAGCGCTCCGGTATGGCTGCGACATTTGTACTCCACATGACTGTTCTTGTGGTAAATCAGGTGTAAACTCCGATGGCATACATGGTTTGTCGTGTCAACGAAGTGCCGGACGTTTTGCTCGACATTGTGAATTAAATACGATTCTAAAATTGGCACTATCGTCTGCACAAATTCCATCGCGTTTAGAACCTCCAGGACTTAATCACGACAATAACGAAAAAACGGATGGGGTTACATTAATACCTTGGTCAAAGGGAAGGTTCCTGACATGGGATGCAACATGCAGAGATACACTGGCCCCATCATACATCGACTATACATGTATCTCAGCTGGAAAACTTGCTGAAAGAACAGCTAAAGCCAAACGAAGATACTACAGAGAATTAATTGAACACAGCGACAATATTTTCGTACCTTTTGCAATAGAGACTTTGGGCCCAATATGTGAAGAGGGTAAAAGATTTATTTTCGATATAGGAAAAAAAATCAAAAATATTTCTGGTGAGTCCAGATCAACGAGTTTCCTTTTCCAACGAATCAGCATAGCTCTCCAGAACTATAACGCAGGATGTGTAATGGGAACAATCCCAGAAAATAAGTCGCTTGAAGAAATTTTTCTTTTGTAAATTTATGTTTAAAACTTTGTTAAACCTTCGCAAAATATCGATAAAATAAAAAATCTTCAGCAGATATCACGAGATATAGATTTTTGAACATGAATATAACGGATTAGCCTACTGTGTGGCGCCACAACAAATTAATCACACCAATGATCAATTCAGACGTAATGTCGTCGTTGTGCTATCATTTTTTCATGAACCCACAGCCCTTGGTGAAATTTTCATTACTAGGGGCAAAAAATACTACGCTGTGATTCCCATTTTTCTATTGCACATTTGGGTCAAGAAATGCTGAGGTCATGAAAAGGTCAAGAGTTTTGCTGACGACATTTTATCAGTAATTCGTTAAGAATTTTGTTTTTCGAATTATAACTTTTGACGAATTTTTTTTTTTTTTTTTCTTTAAATTTTTGACTTAGATTTACTCGATCTTAACTATTTGTTAGATATTTTTGTTGATATTTTTTACTTAGATTTACTCGATCTTAACTATTTGTTGTTTGTTGTTTTGAATTTGATTTTCTATGTTCTATCTATGTTCGTTTTTTAACGTTTTTTGATTTTTTACTTTTCAATTTAGACATTTGTACAGATACGCTTAATTTATTGTATTGTAACGTTTTGATGGTTTTTTAACGAGGTCTATGACAGCAGTCATAGACACTCTTTTTCCATGTCATCTAGAAGATAGAAGACAATAAAATGCAATTCATCATAAGACACTGGAAATATGAACGCACGCCTGTTAATGTGTGGAGCGAAAGTCTCTAAAGCTAAGACTGATGTTCATTCGACTGTATTAATGTCTCTACATTAGCTCTACATTAAAAAAGAATCATATTCATACGGGTTCATATTTGACTCTTTAACCTGACTAGTTCAAGCGCAAAAAACCAGTTAAATTGACTGGTCATTTGAAGCAATGTGAAAATTTTAAACGAATTCTTTAACTAGCCGAGCTGAAAAGTCGTTTAAAGAAGAAAGCACAGACGAAATATTGTTTCCTGAGTTAAAACAAAGTTTTTCGAATCTGGTGCTTTACACCTTAATAGAAAGTGAATTCGAAATGGGGTTACGTAATAAATTCCTTTGGTTGTCGAATTTTAAGTGACAAAACAGTAAAGGAGTCGTTATATTGACCATGATGCTAATAGCATCGCCTAAGGTATGACTCAAAGCTCAACTTGACAGAACAAATTTTTTTTTGTCAAGTTGAGCTTTCACACAAACCTTACGCGATAGGATTCGCATCACACTCAATATAATGATTCCTTAAAGGGCTCATTATATTCACTGAGGAAAATGTCTACAAGCGACGTAGGAATTGTGTTTATAATAAACGCTGCCCACGTATTATACACGCGGTGAATGTATTAACAACCTTATTTAAAAGTTGTGTAGTATGCCATACATAACGAACGTGCACAAAGTTCGTAACGGGTGTTCGGAAAGTAATGAGACAATTTTTTTTAACAATTTAGTTTGTTTCTGTCTCATTAGTTTCCGAACACCCGTTAATACGTTCCAGTTGGATAAAATACGTCGGCGGCCTATATTATAAACACAATTCCTATGTCGCTTATAGATATTTTCCTCAGTGTTGAACGTGAATCGTGTAAGGTTTGTGTGAAAGCTCAACTTGATCGAGTTGGACTTTCACACAAACCTTACGCGATGCGATTCGCTTCTTCGCACCTTACAAGTATTGGTTTTACATAAAATGCGCTGTGCAGGAATTTGCACGTCGGGCACGTATTATGCCGTGTATACGTATCGTATACATATTACTTCAAAAGACATAATGAGGCTGCCATACAACACATAAAAAACTTTGCGACGAGAATTTGTGAGAGAAAATATATTTCTTGGGGTTTTTTCCACATTTTATATAAACAAATGTTAGAAGGCACGTAACACCGTGCAATTTCTAAACTTAGCTTTTAAGGTGAGGCGAATAAAAAATCTATTTTTTAAATTGCACCAAATTTTTTTTATCTTTATCGACCACGGTTTCGGTTGTCAAACAACCATCTTCAAGGTATTTCATTCGACTAAAGTTTCTACATTTTTTCTCTCGACATTCACAAACAAATAAATAAATAAAACATTCATTCGGTCTATGATAACAATCATTTCGTCAATTACGGTTTATTCCCGACGAATATAAAATCTCCAAAGTCAAACAACAAAATAAGGACCAGATTTTTCTCATGTCTCTCATGTGTGCGTACGAGACTCAAAAATTATATTTTCCACTATGCCTATTAGCTTGCAAGTAGCGTTCCTAAGCACACCCAAGCTTCTAAAAATGGGTAGTTTTGGTGTTTGGTGTCCACAACGAACCGTACACAGAAGAACGACATGTATGACGTTACCCATACACGATGAATTCTGTGTACAGATATCTGAGTCTATCTTAAGGCGGAGATATAATGAACACCAGATGAAATCCTATATGTAGCTACAATATATAGGCGTGGTTCGGAATTCACGATAAGCATGTGGTCCAACAAACAGATTAATGGTTGCTCACAAAAATGCCCTGGAAAAAGGTATTTCAGTTGTGTGTAATACACTGCATTTACGGGCTCATTTAGAATAAGCATAGTTACGTCGGAGGCTTGAAGATGTATCGTTATGTCTGGGCCCAAAAAGCGAGATTCATTTGGCGTGTACGGCTTGTGCCAGAGGCTAGAAGATGTATCGTAATACGTGTGCTCAGACGACGAGGCTTATTCGGCGTACCGGTTACAACTATGCGTTCTGAAATGGGAACATTCAAATGTAGGAATCTAACTAAGACAGAATACATGACTAGGTGGAATGATAGAAGAGTAACGGGGAAGGAACAAAGGATCATAGTATCTGTGTTTCAAGGCTAGTTGGCCGCCTCGACCAGAAAATCTAAATGCCTATTAGCTTACTTCACTTCTACGCTGCTCGTGAAGCTTGTCGGTCTTACATTTTTTCTCCTATGTAGTCTCGTTTACTCGCAGTCAATGTATTCTTCGTTGCCACTAACATCGGGTGTGTCTTCCGTCAGGTCTACTAGGTTTTCGTCATATTTCTTCTCGGTTATGAACAGGTACAGAAGCGGAGATGTTATGTTACCATCGTTCTCATTCAACAGATTTTCATGTTTATGTGGATGGCTTCATAGTACTCGAGTTTCCATATCTGCTTAACGGGTTGCATAAGTTTGAATTCACCTATGTTCACCTCATGGTTCGTCATAAATATATGTCGGCCCACTGCTGTCATCCTTTTCCACTTAGCGGATCTAAGGTGTTACATAAAACGCTCAAATAGTATGCGGATCGTCATCCCTATGTAGAGACGCCCGCAGCATGCACACTGTATACGGTAGATGCCCGATTTGTGGAAGTCCAATGTTCTGTCCCAAAGCTTGTCTCAAAGAGCCGTCGTTCCCATGGATTATGGTCATTTCATGTTTCTTGTAAACTGGTCTTGTGACCAAAAAAACATGAGGAAAATCTGGTCCTTATTTTGTTGTTTGACTTTGGAAATTTTATATTCGTCGGGAAGAAACCGTAATTGACGAAATGATTGTTATCATAGACCGAATGAATGTTTTATTTATTTATTTGTTTGAGACATGTTGTTGAATATTTTGTCGAGAGAAAAAATTTAGAAAATTTAGTCGAATAAAATACCTTGAAGGTGGTTGTTTGACTACTGAAACTGTGTTCGGTAAAAAAAAAAAATTGGTGCAAAGCAAGCTAAGAAAATATATGAAAATCTCACATTTGATAACGTCGCTAAGTGTATAACGCCTATATGCTCGTATTTCCTTCTGTCGTCTGTTCTTATCATGCATATCTCGGCTCCTAGACCTCCCAGGGAGCTCAAACTTGTCCCATTCAAAAGCTCAACGACTCCAGATTTGCTAAAATGTCAGAGGGGGAGGGATCGGATAGAGGGGCCAAAGAGGGTTTATCCCTATTACACATATCTAGGCTTTTAGACCACTTAGAGAGCTCAAACTTGCGTCTTTGGATAGCTCTTTGACTATAGATTTGCACAAATAGCGGAAGGTTGGTGGGTGGGGGATCATAGACCACATGGTGAGCTTTAACTTGTGCCAGTGCAATGGTCGTATGATGAGTGGTGGGGTTGGAGTAGAGGTGTGCGGGCATCACTTTTCGCCTGCTCGTTTCCGCCCGCGCCCGTTCGATTTTAAAAACGGACAGCCCGTGCCCGTTCGATTTTGAAAACATACAGTCCGTGCCCGCCTGTTTTCGAAAAAAGATGCCCGTGCCCACGCGTGCCCGTTCCCACGCGTGCCCGTTCCCACGCGTGCCCGTTCCCACGCGTGCCCGTTTAATTTTAAAAATGGTCATCCTGTTCCCGTTCGATTTCGAAAACGAGCAGCCCGTGCCTGCCCGTTTTCGAAAAAAAGATACACGGGCCCAATCGTGTCCGTTCGATTTTGAAAACGGACAGCCCGTACCCGCTCGTTCTCGAAATAAAGATGCCCGCGCCCGCCCGTGCCCGTTACGGGGAGAACGGGCCGAAAAATCGGGCGTGCCTGCACACCTCTACTTCATTTCTAGTTGGTAGAGGTGTGCGGGCATCACTTTTCGCCTACCTGTGCTCGTCCGCGCCCTTTCGATTTTGAAAACGGGTAGCCCGCGCCCGCCCGTTTTCTAAAAAAGATGCTCGTTCCTGCCCGTTCAATTTTGAAAACGGGCAGCCCGTGCCCGCCCGTTTTCGAAAAAAAGATGTCCGTGCCACACGTGTCCGTTCGATTTTGAAAACGGGCAGCCCGTGCCCGCCCGTTCTCGAAATAAAGATGCCCGCGTCCGGTACGGGGCGGAAGGGCTTGTGAACGGGCCGAAAAATCGGGCGTGGCCGCACACCTCTAATTTTGACCTAAATATATAGAAAGTTCTAGAACAATCTCTAAAGCCTTAGAAATTGTTGATTATTAACTCACGCTAATATGTGGGTTACGCTGAAATACCTATATATGGGCTTTCTTTCAACATTTTTTATGCGTCGTAGGGCAGCATACAACACGCTACGCCTGTACGCGTTATCAACGCGATGTATTTCGTATGTTCGTCCGCAGCGTATACCCCGATGCTCTTGTAAGACGTATTTGTCTTACATTTTTAGAAATTGTTGTTTACATGTTAATCTCCAAGCTCTCTATTGTGGTGAAATGCTACGAAGAATGTGCCGTACAACGCGCTGATATCATGTGCGAATTACTAATTTATAAGCCAAAACTAAAGAGAGGGAAAATGAAATTCTATGGTAAAAAGTTACTGTTTTCTTAGGAACGACGAAAGGGGTAAACTCCAAGTTATAGAGAAAAGTAGAGAGAAAGTTAGAAAATCTCAGAAAGGAAAATGTAACTCACTGGCAAGTAAACTACGGAGCTTCTGCAAAAGGCCAGAAAAACAGACAGCGAATTTGTACATACATTACGATATGAAACTTTGAAAAATAAGTCAACATGCAGAATAGAAATGCGTAATCGTTAAACGAATATTGTTAACTAGAAAAACATGCACCACTTTTGTTTATTGATTTCTTGACATATCAAAACTATGAGAGATGGAACGAAAATAGCGATCACGCCTCAACGAAACTGGAAAAATTGTTTTGTAAACATGTCGTCATCTGCCAGGATCACTTACTCATCATGCATGTCGGCGTGATTATTGATTTTTATTTGCATTTTCGTCGCATCGAAAATAGATTTGTTTACTGGACATTTTTTTTTGATTCGTAAATATTTATGAAATTCCTTTTACACTCGTATCGGGGTCATAATCACTCTCGTCGCAATAAATGAGAACGACCTGTTTGGCATGTTCGCATTCGCGAAGCCATAAACTGTTCAGCGATTACATTTTATTCATTGCGAGTACAAAGGTAAAAGTTCTGTTTTTTTTCGTTTCAGATTACTTTATTGACGCTAACTGTGATATTGGCGAGCGTGAATCAAATCAACACAGCTCCATCTGGTCCGGTCAAGTCAACTTCGAAGGACTACTACCTAACGAGAGCATGGGGTGAATCGAGTATACCGTTCACTGTGATATATTCCAACTATGCCCGATCGAAGGTTCAACAAAAGACAACTACGACAACAGCACCAATACATCGAAGAAAGAATGCAACGAAGAAATTATCTCCACTACCCAATCTATTTGTATCAAATGGTTGGGGACCACTTGGTTAACAAAATCTAACTCCATGAATTGAGATTACAAGAATAAATAATAAAAAGTTTAACTCACCGTCCATTTCCTTCATAGCACGGATGAAATCAGCTGGTTCCTTAAAACTGATGAATCCAAAGCCCTTACTCTTACCCGTTCGCTTGTCTCTGATAACTTTCGCTCGTATAAACGATGGATACTTATTAAACGTTCGAGTCAACAATTCGTCGTTAACATCATTTCCTAAGTCTCCGCAAAATATCCGAAAATCATCGTCGCTCCAATCGGAAAGGGAATGATCTTCCCACACTTGTCCTCCAGCAGTTCGTATTGTCTGAAAGTTGATGAATGAAATCGGCACCAAAAATACAGTTAGGCCAACGGACCAATTTTTATTTCGTTAATTTATTCCAAGGGGGTCAACACTCTCTTTAGCTCATTTTCAACTCTTTGTAGCTCTTCTTAACTCTTGCAAGTATTTGTAACTCTTTGTTGGACATTTCGCTTAATTGTGGATTTTGAAATTGTATTCAGAATCCACAAAAAACCACAAAACTAACGCAACAAAGAGCCTTGCTGTGGACTAAACAAAAAATCGAAAAAATTTTGTCCATTTAGACCTTTCGTTCCATACTCTTACCTTCTTGTCCTTTTTTCTTTTTTCATTAATTTGAAAGTTTTGCAATGCAGATGAAGCCTTAGCTGCTTGAATGGCTGCTTCGGCAATTGGATTGGGTCCACTCTTTTCGGCTTTTAATTTCTTAAGTTTTTGTGTTACATCGAATTGAATGGACGATATGTCAATCTGTTGGGCCGGATTCACGTGGTGAATTTCCGCATGAGTATGCGGCATCGAAACGGTCGGACGATTTGTGTACAGTTTCGGGGCGCTACTTAAGACGACAGGTGTCGGTTCGGAATTGTAAGATTTTTCCGGCATTTCGTTGTGGACATGCGGCATAAAGGTCGAGATGAACGCCGGTGGATTTGGTGGTGGTGGCACCGACAGAGAGACATTCGTCGACGGTTGACTTTGAAGTTTTTGTTGGACTTGGCTGTACGTTGATGAGCCAATAATTGGTCGAACTTGATGCGGCACAAAGAGGTTTGTGTTTGATATTTCCGCTTCAAATCTGAGAAGTTGAAAATGTAAATACGCCAACATGACATTGAACGAAGATCTTCAAAAGATAGCAAAGCCAAAATCTACATGTAGTTGAGGTTAACCTACCCTTTTGTTCAGAAAAATTAACGTACCTCGACATTTCATCCTCCATATTCTTTCGCTTTTCGCCCATTTTTATCCTTTTCTTGAAAATTACTTATTACAATTGCTATAGTTTGCGCACGTTATATATTAACTTCCACTTGTTTATAATAAACAAACGTTTAGCATGAACTACCAAGAAAAACATAAAAAATTAAAATGTCAATCAGCGTTGACAGCGCAACACTTCTTTGATATTTTAATCAGTGTTGCACTGAGCAAACAAAAATGAAACGTTTTCGCAAAAATTCGCAATTTCCCGACTACACTGATGAAAGTAACTCCGCCGAGAAACTGCCCCGTCGGAAGTAAAAGTCATATAAATTGCAAGATCCCGGTGATGAAAGTGAGGCCTTTTAATTGAATCAGTTTGATGTGTTATGTGAGTAAATGAGACACACATATTATATGGCTCATTCTCTTTCTTGTTGTCACGTTTCTACTCGTCCATCCTTTCCATCAACATTGTAGGTATGTTACTACCTAGAGCGTTCAAGGCTGCGAAGATAATAGCTCTGTTGAAGCCGGAAAAACCGGGAAACTATCAGCTCATGGCTCTGTTGTCGATAGCTATGAAATTCTTCGAAATACTGTTGTTATACAACCGTATGAGCCCGTAAATCGAAAAGGTTCTACCACCTGAGCAAGCTGGTTTCCTAGTAGGTCGTAGCTGTTCTGACTTTGACAAATTACATAAAAGACATAGAATCAGGATTCGAACAGGAACTGAAAACAGGAGCTGTTTTCACCGACTTATCAAGTGCTTATTACACGGTATGGAAAAAAGGACTAATTACATAAAAATTGGTCAAAGCCATTCCGTGTCTTCAGTTATGTGACGTTGTATGGAACATTCTGTACGCTGACGACAAGACATACATTTATCAGCACAAAAAATTCCGTCAGATCAACAAGGTGCTCTCCGAAGATATGGCACACTACGTCGAATATTGTAAAAAATGGCAACTTGTAATCGAACATGCAAAAGACTGTAGCTTCGCGCTGTCATCTGAATAACCAACGAGCGAATCAAAAGCTGTGAGTTAAATTTGGCGGGAATACACTCGAACATACATTCGACCCTGTATACCTTGGCATTAAACTGGATAGGTCCCTTACGTTCAAAAAACACCCTGACAAGTTCGAAATAAAGCTGAGTGCGAGGAACATTCTACTCAGAAAGTTAACTGGCACATCATGCGGCGCCAACATAGAATTGTTGTTCCACTTGGCTCAATAGTTCTCATATAAAGAAGTAGATGTTTGTCTGAATAAAATGATGTCTGGCACGCCTTATCTAACATCGCCCCTCCCGACATAAGAAGACAGACAGCGCTGGTTACGAGAATACTGAAAGATACTGAACAATCCAGGCATTCCACTGCACGATGATTTGCTTGATCCACCTGTTCTCCGTTTGGTGTCGAGAAAAGCACCTGTAATATATGTAAAACGTTTGATCGAAGCCAATTTCGAAGCATAAAGCGCTTGGCAAAACAGCAGGAATAGTCGTCATGGCAAGAAAATCATGGACAAATTTTCTTACGTACCGGATATGGCAGATATAACGACCTACTCTACAAGTGGAAATATATCGACGATCGTGCATGTGAATGCAGACACCCGGGTCAAACAATTGACCACATACTTGAAGAGACCTGGCTGGCAGCACTGAGGTAAATGTATGTAAATTTACATCTGTGTTGCCAGCCAGGACTCTTTCAAATGACCAGACAGTCCCACTGCATCTTACCAAGGACCAATGAGTGAGATAGTCGATCCTAATCCGAATGCAATAGACACTTTTAGTCCGCTCGACATTTGAATTTTAATTGAAACTTGAATAATTTGGCACAAGATGGCACTATAAAAATCTATTGTTTGTGTGCTGATTTTACGCATATATCGTACGAAATTCGGTTATAACGCAGTGAAAACTTCAAAATTGAACCGCGCTAAAAGTGTCTATTTTGATGTTTTTGTGATTTTTGTTTATCTGTGATGTTTGTATACTGTAACCTACTTTCAGTTCTTTACTCTATTCTTAGACGAAAATGAACATGTTTTGATTCTTAAGAAACCGATACGCTAAATAAAAATAAATTTTTCTTACTTCAATCTTTCATATATATACCTCTCGCTTACTCTGTTCCGTTCGTTACTTACTTACTTACTTAACCGGCACTACAACCCATTAAGTGTCTTGGCCTTCTTCAATATGCTTCTTTAACCGGGTCTATCCGCAGCTAACGTCTGCCCACGGGCATGACAGTTCACAATAGAGAGATAACTCCATATAATTCCTTGTCAATGCACTTTTTCGCATGTTGGGTGATACTATGAGTTTTTTTCCTCATTTACGATGCACTTTTAAAAACGCATCAAAATTTTCGTCATTTCTGACATCTTTAAAATTTGTGAGTGTGTGTGTTTTGAACTACAATAAAATCTCCCTATACATTCATAACTTTGCGTAACTACCGTCTGATTTGTACATTCGCTTTCGGCTTACTGACTTGGACCTTAAGATTTTCAAAAGGCCGTCATAGCTCCGGTTGTCCAGAATTACTCGTCTCTTAATTTCGTCCGCTGTTCCGTCTGTTCCGTTCGCTACATTTTTTCAATTATTGCAAAGAAGGAGCCATATGTAATTTAATTTAGAGTGAAGAATTGAAAATTCATACATCACAGTGTTACTCACAGGGAATATTTTTGTGCATATACGTGTGCCATAAGGCAGTTCATAACGAAAAAAGATGGCAGCACATTCTAAACACTGACATTTGAAGCAGACAGTCTTCTCTAAATGTCGAGATTCTCAAATAAGTTGAGAATTTTGACATTTGGAGCAGACTTTCTTTAATTCATGATATCAGCGTTACGAGGGTAACAGAGTTCGCACTTTTCGTTGAGAATGACCGTGAAACACCTTTTTTAATCGGTTACCTCGGTCTCAACCATCGAAAACATCGAACTGACCACTAGCAGCACTGTTTATTGTCACAAAATATGTCACCACACCCCCCGTCCTGTTTGACAAAATGTATCTATGTGTATGTGTTCATAACCTTTTTATGATTTATATAAACATTAAACAAAACGACGCAAAAGGCGAAACTAAGGCTGTCGTTACATAAACAAGCTATTGAATTTTGCACGAAAAAACAATTATTTGATGGTAAAATGAGTAAAGTTGATTAAAGTGAAATGGAAATTGTGGAAAAACAAACGATTGATGAATTGTTTCAATCGTTAATCGAAGTGATAAATATTCCATATAAGAACAACAACCAGAATTTTATGAAAATTTTTGAACTAATCCTAAACAAGACTTCATCTCCATCGTCGGTAGAAGATTTTCACATTCTTGATACTTTTGGCACCGCATTAGAACGGTAAGCGATGTTATTTCATGTATATTTGATTGCGGTTACATAATTTTTCAAAAATTTGAAGTTCCTCAACCTCCTATCGATTTTGACGCAATCGCCACACAATGTCAATTGATGGAATTAAAAATGTTTTAAAGAATCGCTTGAGCAGGAAATGGAACTCATCTATCCCTGCATTAGCAACTCAAATCTTTTTTGTAAATCGTGGAATTAAGTCTGGATTCATATGGGACATAGGACCACAAATTGATTCCACATCCGTAATCGAAATTATGTCCGACTTAAGGCAATCGAAATTGATTTCATCTAGTTTGCGAATACTTCGAATCGCCGAAGATTTATGCGTCGTCAATCTGCCCACCTATTTCAACATCAACTTAAATGATGTAACTTTTGTTAATGTCACTTATACACTGCCACAACCAGAGATCTGTGACTTATCAAAGATCACACCCGCTGTATCAGCATTTAATAAACAAATCAAAAATTTCGAAACTTCTGAAAACTTACTCCTTGACATCAAAGTCGATAGTTCCGTATGCATTCCCACCTTATTCGGTCTTATTGCCGGATTTCCAGTCGTTTATTACTACGACCCATTAGTTTCCGATGAAAATTGTTTGGCGAACGTTCCACTTCGCATACATCAAGTGTGGTTTAGTAATGAAATCTTACTGTTCTCAGTAAGTTGCCCAATGATTTTGATCGACGAAAATCGGAATGTGGAAAATAAGATCGAACAGTGGACATATAAACTGAAAATCAATGATAACTTAGTGTTCAAATTTATGCATGAGACTCTACCGGTTGTAATTTTATAGCAAAACATTATGTAAACGTCAACAATGAATAAATTACCAATTGTTGCAAAAAACATCCACTTGATTTCGAAGATTGATTTTGCGGCGAAAACTTCGGACAATTTCATACAGTGGACAAGGTGCTAAGTTTCAAGTCGAAATTTAATGCTTTCGATTCCTTAGTCTATCGTTAGACAGGTAATTACTTTGGTGAAATCGGCTATTTTTGTGGAGTTATTGTTCTTTGAACGAATTCATGTCAGGAGGTGAGGAAAGCGGTTTTTGGTGTATATCTCAAGTAGGGCCTATTTTAAGGAATTTAAAATTACCAAAATTACTAAAGTCTACTGAAATTTACCAAAAATTACTTTAAATTACTAAAAAGTTGTTTGGTAAATTTTTACTAAAAAGTTGTTTGGTAATTTTTAGTAATTTTGGTAATTTAAATTCCCTAAAATTGGCTCTGATCTCAAGTAAAACGAAATCAAAATAAATAAAATTGAATGAGTTGAAAGCTCCAATGTTATACGGTTATATATGGTTTGAGGTTCAATTGTCTACGTCATGTGTTTGCTTCACGCAGCGCTGAACTAAAGTTGTGGAGGGTGTTCTGCCATCACGAGGAAAAAAAACTTAGAGAAAATGAGCGAAGATTTTCAACGAAATTCACCGAAAAAATCAAATTAGCGACAGAATTAAACAAAAGATTCTCTGCTTGATTTTGTTGCTAATTTGATTTTTTTCGGCGAAATTCGTTTTTTTATTTCTAATGCACAAAATATCATTCCAATAACAATTGATATTATTGGACGTTCCGGACACGTCAATAAAGCTCAGCAAATATTTCTTCACCATCCTTAAAATTTCGGTTGATGTTTGATCTTATATTGTCGAGTCGTTGACAATTCACTATGTGATCAGATGTTTGATCTTCGGTTTTACAAAAAGTGCATTTTGGCGATAAAACAACACCGATCCGATTTAAATGTTTATATAACAGGTCATGTCCAGTTAGTTTCCCGAAGTTGGCTACATAGATATTTCGGGTATTCGAATCTACTGATTTTGGGTTGATGTTTGACCATTGTTTTGCGTCGGAAGTGGATTCATGATGGTTAATTATTCCTTCTCTTGGTTTCGACGAACTTTTTATTACTTCTACGTTGTCCTTTTTTCGTCGTGAAGCGTCTGACTTTTAAGTTCAAGTTATATTTGTCATATGTCGATTTGATTTTGTGTGTGAATGATGGTTTTGATTTTAGTCGTTGTTCGGCCATTGGGAAGACGTTCCATAGGCTATTTGGAGTTCGTTGTAGGCGTTCAAACATTTTCATTACTGCCTCTTCACAAGCAATTTTGATGGGTTTTATGCCAGAAAACATCTCCATTGCTGTGATTGGTGTCGATTTCACTCCACCTGTAATAATTCTCAATTATTTCAATTTTCTTTATTGGTGATGAGCTAGCACAAATCAGCAGTTCATGACCATACGTAAGTACTGGAAAAATGTAAGTTTCGTGAGTTAGCAGCACTGTATCTTTTGAAGTTCCCCATTTAGTTCCGGATAATCTTCGTAGAATTTTCAAACGTTTTTCCGTCTTTTCGAGCGATATTTGACATTGAAAAAATTTGGTAGAATGTTGTACTTAAGTTCACTTCCATTTCGTTTGTTTTTACCCAATCATTGAGCACTTCTAAGGGAGTGTTCATAAATGACGTCTGCGTTTGAGGGGGGGGATGGGGTCATTGAAAACAGACGAAAACAGACAGGAAGGAGGGGGGATGTCTGACGAAAACAGACGTCATATTTTGTGATGTCGCTCAATTTGAAACTTCCATCGTTTTCATGATGTAAGCTCACTTTCGAGCACACCAAAGTTGTCCCATCCCATTTTCGAAATCGGCCATCAAATGCCGAAATATTGGAAATAGTTATTTACGTCACAAGGACAATAGACCGAAAGTGCTTTGCCGAGTGACGTATCAAGTTTTTCAAGCTTAAGAGCAGTTACTTACTTACTTAACCGGCACTACAACCCTTTAAGGGTTTTGGCCTTCTCCAACATGGTTCCCCAAGCGGGCCTATCCGCAGCTAACGTCTCCCAGCTGAATACTCCGACAGTTTTTAGGTCGGCTACAGCTGCATCGTACCATTTGGATTTTGGACGCCCTGCACCTCTCTTGCCTTCTGGTCTGGTCTTAAGGATTTTTTTCGGAATACGACGATCTTCCATTCGTTGTACATGACCGAGCCAACGTAGTCGGTTTATTCTGGTAGTTGTGTGTTGAATCGTCTGCGCCATCGGTTCTGCCTTTGATCGAATACTGGTCCAAATATTGTCCGCAGTACTTTTCTTTCGAACGTATGCAGCGATTGGTTCCTCTTTTCGTATCAAGCACCACGACTCCGAACCATACGTAACTATCGGTCTGATCATAGATTTGTATATTGCGCATTTTGAATTTCGGCTTACTGACTTGGACTTTAAGATTTTCAGAAGGCCGTAATAACTCCGGTTGCCCAAAATTACCCGTCTGTTAATTTCGTCCACGATGTCGTTATTAGTGTTCAGCTCCGATCCAAGGTATACGAATTTGTTGAACATTTTGAATGTGTGTGTGTGTCGATCGTTACGGTTTCCTCCTGGTGTCGATTCGAAGGCGGTATAATCATATACTCCGTTTTTTCGTCATTAACTTTCAACCCAAGGTACCTTTCCTCTCCAAGGCTATAAACTTATCTTTAACAACATCCATATTTCATCCAAGTATGTCCAGGTCATCTGCAAAACCTAGCAACTTCCTGGACTTGGTGAAAATGGTGCAGCTGGGGTCTATGTCCATGGTGAGCACAGCTGCTTCAAGTGTCAGATTAAAAAGCAGCGTCGCGAGGGGATCTCCCTGACAAAGGCCTTCCTCTATGTCGAAAATCTCTGACAGTTGATTACGGATCCTCACTCGGCTATTAGCTCCGTTCAGTGTTAGCTTCGTTAGCGAGATAAGTTTGTTGGGGACTCCAAACTCCTCTATGACTCTCCATAGCTTACTTCTTCTAACACTGTCATAGGCTGCCTTGAAGTCAACGAACAAATAGTGTGTTTCAATATTGTACTCCTTCCACTTCTCCAAGATCTGTCTGATATTAAACAGCTGGTCCGATGTTGAACGACCTACACAAAAACCACCTTGGCATTCACCTACAGAGTTTTCCATGTATGGATGAAGGCGCTGGTAAAAAATATTTGCAAATATCTTGTAAGCAATATTCAGTAGAGCGATTCCTCGAAAATTGCCACACTCCAATTTGTCTCCTTTTTTGTATATTGGACAAAGTATGCTGGTCTTCCACTCTTCCGGTAACTCCTCGACATTCCATATACGGGTGATGAGCTCGTGCATTTCCATACATAGCGCGTTGCAAAACAGACGAAAACATACAAGCCAAAAAAATGCAGACGTAATTTATGCTCCCTAATGCGCAATTCATAATTAATTCAGTGATTTTCATATCCTCGCCAGATACAACAATAGCTAAATCGTCGGCGAACATTACTATGTCAACTCCAGGGATTAAGCGTAATTTGTGGCAAAGGTCGTTAAGCATACAATTGAATAATGTTGTACTCGATACCGCTCCTTGTGGGAGACCTCGTCTGACTTGTTTGAAGTTTGATGTCTTGTCGTGGCATCGGACCGAAATAAATCTTTGGATCAAGAAGTCGTGTATTGCATGAACTATATAATTTGGTGTGTTCATTTGCGATAATTTTGTTAGCAAGATATTTCTTGAGACCAAGTGGTATGCAGCTTTGAAGTCAATAAACGTTACCACGGTAGTCAATTGGTTGTTAAAATTGTTCTGTATAAATTCACAAAGAAATGCAGTTTGATCAAGCGATGACATTTTCGATTGAAATGCACTCTGAGCAGATTTTAGGTGATTCTGTAATCTTATCATCATTTTTTCATAAATTATATACATAAAATTGATGTTGTCTGGTCTATAGCTTTTCAATTCGTTTGCTGGCTTGTCTTGCTTTAACATTGGAACAACTATTGCTTTACGCCAAATTGCTGGTATTCCTTTACATAAAACGAAATTTAAAAACGCTAATATCATGGCTGCCTTTAAATCTAGATTGATGATAAATTTTAGCATTATCCCATCGTGTCCAGGTGCCTTTTCTGATTTCATTTCTTCGGTCGCCTCATTCATTTAATGTAAATAGTTCTGGTGTTTCGCATAATTTCACACGTTGAACTTTACTTGAACCCGATGAAACTTTGGCGTAATGTTTAACGAAAGCTTTTGCTTTCATCGAATTAGACGTAAGGAGTTTGTTATTGTGTAAAATTGCTTCGTTTGATTTCTTGTTGATATCGTCGTTGAACGAAGACACTTTTCTATGAGTTGTTATGCCATCATTTCGGTAATCTAGTGAATTTAGAAACTCATCAAATCTCGTTTTTTTACTTGAAATCAGTTCTTGCTCGAGTTCGTTTTCACATTTCCCTAGACCTATTGACTCCAATGCTCGTACTGCATCTTTTTTTTCGCTGATATTAGAGAATCTTTTGCTTGTGACGGCAGGGTGTGGGTAACCCCGCTACTAATAAATTAGGCAATTATCAGGACTGTATTAGCGTCGCTAATTGCGAAGCTAATTTATATTATTCTCGCTAATAGTGACTAGTGTTTCGCTAACAACAGAATTAGCGAGGATTTAACTTCGCTATTCGCTAAAATTTTTTTTTTTCCGATTTAGTGACTAATATTTCGAATCTTCAATCTTCTTCTAACTACAAATTTTTTGCAACGTTGAAAGCATTTTCTTGCATCATCTACATTCTACTCACATCTTCTCACTACATTTTCTTGCATCACCAACTTTCGACAAAGTTACCCTCTTCGAACTCGTTACTCATTACTGAAACAACATCTACTAACCTTCTTTGCTGCCTTTGCCGCAGCAAATTAGATTTTAAAAAGTCTGTCTCGCCTTTCATCTCCCTCAACAAATAATGGCGATGTTGCAGTCGACATCAACTTTTTATTAAATTATGAGGATTTCTTACTCTTATCTGTCACAAAAGTTGAAAAATTCAATTTGCTGTGTAAGAATGCATCAACAGCAAAGAAAATGCCCTTCCAATAATGTTATATTCTGATAAATTTACATATCACAATTATATGAAGGTTAAGATAGCCCAAGTTTTTTCACAAGATTCGTCCTTCCCGCTAACTTTTGCTCTAGCGGCTAACAACGTAAAATAACGCTAACACCATACGCTTAAATCTTGTGAAATGTTCAGTCGAATATATTATGGCCAATCCGTGTTCTTGTCAAATGTAAAATCTTGTGAAATAGATTCTACCAGCAATTTTGTGAAAAATGCAGAAACTTGGGAATTCTGCGTCTACATTCGTACGTTCTGCACTTTTCACAATATAACGGGTAGACGCAGAATTCACAAAATTACGGGTAGAACATATTTCACAAGATTTTACTTTTGACAAGAACACGGGTTGGCCAGAATATATTCGACTGAACATTTCACAAGATTTTAGCGTATGGTGTTAGCGTTATTTTACGTTGTTAGCCGCAAGAGCAAAACTTGGGCTATCTTAACCTTCGTACAATTGTAAGCCATTAGTCACTGCCGTGCCCTGTGACGAAAGCCGACAATTAGTCGGTGCCTGCAGTTTCTTTATTTTGTTCTATCGCAAATCAAGCATTGGTAGGCTAAAAGTAGCCATTTTTCTCTTTCATAGCGGGCTCAGTTTACTATGCATGAAGCGGCGAAACATTTTTGCGTCGATCGTATATTCGCATTTTGTGCATTTTCAACCGCAATCACAATAGCGTAGCTAAAAAAGACATCTTTGGAGTAAAACTATTGCACTAGTCGCACCAGTCTGAACAGGGTCGGATTTGTATCTGTGGACATTTTTTGACAGCTGTCACTTTGACATTTGTCATTTTGACTTTTGTCATTTTGACATCTGGCTCATTCCACGAACCATTCTAAATAATGTAAATGCTATAGAAACTGAGTGTACACAAATGTATTATAGAAAAGTTACCAGTTTGTATGGAAAACAATGGTGAACGCAAGCAAATTCACAAAGTTTACATAGTAGATGTGTTGTAATGTAAGGAACGGTATGTTTTGTCTCAATTTTAAAATACCATGTAGTAAGAGTAAAAAAGATGCAAATATGTTACTCTGACATTTGTTTTGTCGCTACTTTCTTATTCCATTTCAATGGCTTATTATCAATAGAAGGTGATGAAAATTTGAGCCACAGACGAAAATTTGTAAACTTTCACAATTAAATTTCGGTAACAATGTGTAAAATCAGAAACTTGTGATAAGTTTTCCGCTGTAACGGAAGGAATTCCTGAAAGAAATTGATTATTTCGATGAGCTTAACAAACTCAAAAATTAAGTTTAGAGAGCGCCGTCCGAAGACGAAATTTTCGTTCTTTCGTAGTATTCGTTTGATCTTCGACTATGTTTTAGATGGTGAAGCAATTAAGCGGACGAGTAGTAATTTCGACCTAGGTATTTTGACGAACACGAAGCTCAACTTCAACTCTCACTATGAGTATGTGAGCAACAAATCGAAGTCAGTGCCTAACTTCGTAATGCGTCAACTACGATTTTTAGACTATGATGCAATTAAAATAGTCTACAAAGCACTAGTACGATCTAATCTTGAATTTGCAGCTTGTATCTGGTCACCAAATTGCGTAACTCATCGGACTACCATCGCAAGCACACAGAAGCAATTCATCATGTTTTTAAACGATCATTATCGTAACCGTTCGGACAACGACTATGTGCTTAGTCCATACGTCGAAAGATGTGAAAAGTACAAGAGCAAAATGCATGTATTTTATTCATCCACTCCCTGCTCATCGGTAAAATCAACTCACCATCTCTTCGCTCTAGTGTAACATTCGGTTCGAGGTCGACAAGGCACAATGGCATTATATTCATTACATCGTGCAGAGCACAACGCTCATACAACTTACCATTCAATTACGCCAGTCGCATATAAAACACCATATCAGATATTATAGACCCCACGTTGCCACATAATCTTTTCCGCAATGCACTTCTTCGAGGAACGGATTCAATCCTAAGCCAATTTTTAGAATTGTGATATTTTGTCATTTTCTCATCTCAATCTGTGATATTATTGACGGCCTATTTACTTTTTGGTGATATCTTTATTGCTCAGTCTATTATTTGTTTTCCGTTTTTTAAATTCCTTTAACTCGTAACTAGAGTTGTGCGGGCACAATCCCGCCCGCCCTATACCGGGCACGGGCATCATTATTTCGAAAACGGGCGGACACGGGCTTCCCGTTTTCAACATCGACCGGGCACGGGCGTGCACGGGCATCGTTATTTCGAAAACGAGCGGTCACGTGCTGCCCGATTTCAAAATCGGAAATGGATGGGTGGGCTCGGTCATCTTTATTTAGAAAACGGTCGGGCACGGGCTGCCCGTTTCCAAAATCGAATGGGCACGGGCAGGCGAAAAGTGATGCCCACACACGTCCTTCGTAACCTTGTATAATTTACGTTGTCTTGAAATTCATATGTTAAATGAATAGTCCGCTTGTATTAAGTTGACTTACAACGAAGGAATTTATATTTTCTACATTATGCACATTCACATGTATCATCGTTTTCAGATTTTTCTATTGTTATAACAATGGCAAAACAGCTGAAAACGATAAAACGGGTGAATGTGTGGAATGTACAAAATATAAATTCCTTCATTGTAAATAAAAAATAAATGAAAAATGAAATGAAATTTAAATTCGATTCCTTATGGCTTGGATATTTTTACTGGGTCTGAAGCAAACAGTCACACTTTACTTACTCTTCCCATTCGAAAGACTGCCATTGATCTGGACGGGGGCGGGAACTGTTACTTAGAATGGCCAAAGGACTCGAACGTCAGGCAGCAGGGAGGGGAGGAGGAGGAAGTGATGGATGACCTAAGATAGCGAGATGGTGGTGACTTTTGTATGGTTATTCAGCTAGTTTATGACCTTTTAGTATGGGAAAGAAGGGGGTGAAATAGCGAAGGGTCTCCTTACTACGTTTTGGTTCAAGCGGAAGGAGTTATAAAAGGGAGTTGAAGGTAGGTGAATCTTCGAACTTCATATTTAGGAGTAATTGCTTCACCAAAGAAAAGTAGTAAAATGCAAATGTGTTTTTAATCGAGTAAACTGTAAGGAAATGTTGTTCGATTACAACTAGTCGATGATCAAGACCCCCTACCTTTTTTTTGCTTAACAAATTCCATTCTTTTCTAATTCAACTTTGTGATAATTTCAGATCTGGGAAGCTTCTGGAAGCATTCTGCTGTTTCGAAGAGATCCTGAAACTAGACTCAAACTACTTAAAATCCTACCAAAATCTTGACAATGTTAAAAATCAACTAATTGAACGATGGCATTTCCGAATGTTAAACGATGTTCACAGGTAAAAAACGGCATTTACTTTAAAGGTAAAGTTTTTATTGGTCATTGCATTGCAGAAACACAGTTTATCGTAATGCGATCGGAAACGCAATTTCAAATGGACATTCAAAAGTGTTAGACATAGGAACTGGCACGGGACTGTTGTCACTCTACTGTGCGTACAACGGTGGAAAGGACATAAAAGCTTGCGATGATGCCAAGATAATGATCGATGTGGCGAATGAAGTTTTCAAATTGAATCACCTCGACGACAAAATTTCGTTAATAAACAAATATTCTCATGATCTTAACGAGGACCAGATCGGCGGTAGAGTTGATTTGGTAGTAACGGAAACACTGGACAGTGGAGTCTTCGGAGAAGGAATACTTCAGACATTGATCCACGCCAAGGAGCATTTACTAAAGGCTAATGGGGTGATCATTCCCAATCGCGTCAAATTGTACATTGCCGGATTCGAATGCAAATCCATTGCGTCGGAGAATGTGTGCGTGAATCACGGCTTTTCGGATTTGATTTATCTCAAAGGACATCGACTTGTTGCGTACAGTGACGAGCCGTACGACACGGAAAATGTACGACAGCTGAAGGATTTTAAAATTATTACAAAGATTGAAGAAGCTTTTGAATGTAATTTCAATGATCTGGACGACATGAAAAACTGTCTGAATGGGAGCGTAGAAACGAAGGTGCGTCTGGAGTATGAGAGAAATGGATTTTTGGATGGATTTGTGATGTGGTTCTCGTTATGTCTGGATGACAACAACATTATTGAGTCAAAGCCATGCGTCAACAGTTGCTGGGATCAAACAATTTTCAAGTTGAACCATCGCTTTGCTAACATGGAAAAACTTAAGTATTTGCACGTGACAGTGTCGTGTAAGGAAGGAATCTTAAATCTCAGCCATTACTACAATTACACCGGAAAGACTTTTGCGGTGAGTCGGGAAATCATTAAATTCATCAACGACACCGCCTACCTAAACAAATTGGAATTTGATATTTTCTCCGGTATGAAAGAAAGACACAGCAGACGCTTTGACAATGTGCTGGATTTCTCACCATTTCCCTACATCGGTGTGAGTTTGATGAAGGAGAAACGTGCCAAAAAATTGTATTGCTCAAAGGAAGCGCAAGAGTTCGTGTTTTTCGTTGCCCTGTGCAATTGCATTGACCAGGATAACATTGTATTTATTGATGATCCCGTTGAGGTGCTGCTCATCCCGGACAGATTTGACTTGATTATTCTGTCGCTGGTCGAATCGCTTGGCTGTGTAAATTCAATTCAATTAGCTAACTACGAAATCCTGAAGACCAACAAACTAAAATCGAATGGTTCCATCATACCGCACAAAATTGAATTGTGGGCGGAACTCATACATTCGCAGTGGTTGAATGAAGTTGGCAAAGTGGTGAATCCAGAAATGAACGATCTGCACATCACCGAACTCATGAATGAGTTTTCCACAACCAATCAACTGAACCTACAGAGTTTCGATCACGAGAAATTATCGAATCCATTTCAGCTCGCTGACATTCAGTTGAACGATCAATTCAGTTCGCGTTTGATAAAATTACAAATCAAACCGACGAACAAATCAATAAATGGAATTTTGTATTTTTATAAAATTTACGTTACACAAGGCTCGGAGCCGATATCAACGCGTCGCAGTTATTCGTATATCAAACGAGCGTGCTTCGTCTTCGACGAGTTCAAATGCATCAATTCGAAGGCAACGGTTCAGTTTCTACAAAATAACGGTGTCATTAAGTGTTGTTTAAGATAAAAGACTGCGATGGGTATGACAAACTATAATATTTAATTAACAAAATCAACCTACAGTACATTAATAAAGAACATTATAAACTTTTAAATATCGAATTTTGAATGTTCGAATACTTTGATTTGCTAAAAACCTTGCTCTATAGAAGCCCCTTTTCAACTCTACTTCTGACCTGTGCGATCCATATAACACTAAACTTTTGACCTATAAAGCTGTATGAAGTGAACGTCATCAAAGCTTTTAACTATAAATTTTGCATTTCTTTTTAACAATCAAAATATGGAAATTGAGTTAGAAGATTTTTTCAAAATCGGTAGATAATATTTTTCAAAACATAAGGAAAGACCCGTACATATCAGAATAGATTTGAGTCTGAGACCATTGGTTTTGATGACCGAAATGTTCTCCTCTGCACCATATCACAAAGAGGACCAACGAATTATCTCCAAGAAATCCTGAAAGTATTTGCTCTAAAATGTCATTCTCACCACGTTTGCCTTTAGAGGCAAATTTCTAACTGCCATAGTTCTAGAGATATGCGTCATCACTCCCAGATGTAGAAGTGAGAAGAAGAGACATGGGTCATTCCTCCCAATTCTAGAAGTGGTCAATTTCCAGGATTAGGTCATTTTTCCCTGAAACCCTCAAACGCGTGTTCCCTAAAATTTTATTCTCTACAACTTTGCTTTTGAGCATAGTTGCATAGTTGAGCAAATATAGACGAAAAACCATCTGCCTTCGTATATGGCCAAGAAACTCAATTTCGTCCATTCCATTGGTGCCAGTGCCCAGACCACTCACCCGATTCCCACAAAAAAAGTTTTGTCAGTCTTCTGAGGTCAAATGCTTTAATTCGAAACCAAAATGAACGACTTTCGTTTCACCGACGCTGGCAAACCCATGTTCGACCTCCTCTTCTTCGACCATATCTTTGGAACTACTCGACCGATTTTGCTCATCTTCGAACTTGAATCATGGGAGACATGTACCTTTCAGGGAAAAAAGGTTTAGGCTGATCGGTTGAGCCGTTTGGAAAAAAAAAGTGAAGACGGACAGACGGACGGAGATTTTTTAGACCCGTACAAAGTACGTAGGTCTGATGCGTTTACTACCACGTTTGTTACATTGCGAATTCGAACCCGGATGTAAGAAGGAAACTTTTTTTGTTGCTTTCAGATGACAAATCAGCGGAAAAAACAATGTCCATCTGTCGGTCTGTCGGTCCGTGACTGGTCGTCGGTCTATGTTCGTCAACACGATTCTATGATATATGATATATGACGAATCAGCAATAAAAACATAGAAGGGACCCGTACGTATCAGTTGCGTTCACATTAAACTGTATTGGAAATTGCCCGTAGGGCAATTTTGAAAAACCCGTCCGAAGTAACGGTGTAAAAAGTTTCTCCGAACGCACAAAATTGACCTCCAAGTAGAGAAAAATGTTCTCCTCAATTTTGTCTACAACATAGCAAAAAACTATTTTTTGGGCTAGGGCCAACCTTAGTACTGACCTAGGGCCTTAAATAGAGGCCTCGGATACATACTTCCATAGACAAAAATGTTTCCCTCAATTTGCTCTGCAACATAGCAAAAAACATTTTTTTATGCTACGGTCGACCTTAGGACCGACATTAGGCCCACTTGAGCCCTAAGCACAGGCAAAAATTCTCCCATAAATTGTCGGGCCGTGCCAAGATCTTTCAAACAAAAAAAGTTTTTGAAAATCGGAAGAGATTTACTCGTGTTATGTTCAAAAAACACGTAGGACCCTAACAAATACTCTTTTTTAGTGCCCTAGCTAAGTCCAAAGACTCAAATCGAAAAATGTTTCTTCCACAAATTGTCGGTCATGCCCAGATCTTTCAAACAAAAAAAAGTTATGAAAATCAGAAAAGATTTACTCGAGTTAAGTGCAAAAGACAAAAACCACTTAAACGGCCCTAGCTCGGCGGCCTTCGGTCCGACAGTGCCCAGATTCAATCCGATAAAATATTTTTCGACTGCCTTTCAGGAAAAAAAAAGTTTTTGAAAATCGGTCAAGATTTACTCAAGTTGACAGACAGACAGACAGACAGACAGACAGACAGACCGACAGACAGACCGACCGACCGACAGACGGACATTGTTTTTTTTCGCTGATTTGTCATCTGGAGGCAACAAAAAAAGGTTCTCCCTTACTCCCGGGTTCGAATTCGCAATGTAACAAACATGGTAGTAAACGCATCAGACCTACGTACTTCGTACGGTTCTAAACATAGACGATAATAGATGCATCACCCCAACTCCCACCTCGACCTACCCCATGTTACAATAAAATTGTTTGTAGTAAACGTATAGGACCTTTGTACTTCGTACGGGTCGAAAAAAAAAATATTACAGAATAATTTTTGGCAAAGGGATCACATTTTTTTTAATTCAGGAAAAAGTACGGCGATATCACTCGGTATTTACTGCAGTTCAACATAACTTTGATCTTTAACTTTGCTTTGAATGTTCTGATGCAGTTGAGTTGTTTCAAGTCAGCACAGTCACGGTTGTATTCGTGCATTGACCGTTTCAATATTGGATGATTGTCGGGACAACGTAGATCATTTGCTTGACGAGTTCGATAAGAATGAATTTCGCCGTTCATTTGGATACTAAAGTTGTGTTTTACCAACGATCTAAAAATCTTGTGGGGGTATGTGACTCGTTCCATAAACGCAAGTTTTTCTACCGGAAGAATGGTCGTTGAGTACAGATACGTCGTCGGCGTGAGTTTAGGTAACTGGTAAAGTGCTTTGATGCAACGGTTCTGTACTCTTTGTAGTTGATTGAGTTTCGTTTTGGAACCACTACTGTAAATCGGCAGCATATACGCGATATGACTTTGCTCGTGAGCAAAATAAATCTGTTTGCGTTTGTTCAGGGAAAAAATAGTTTGGGGGGATCGGTCGAGCCGTTTGAAAAAAAAAGTGGAGACGGACAGACGGACATTATTTTTTAGTGCTCATTCGCCATCTATTAGTGCAGTATCTAGGGGGAAGGGCTGCTCTCCTCTGAAGAATGCTGACAACTGAAAAACGGGTCCAAGTTTTCAAAATTTCCGCCAGCCATAGTAAAGTATTACTTCTATGGGTGTAATTGTACCAAAACGAAAGTTTTTTCTCAATTTTTTATCTTGATTGCAAGTTTGTGTAATTCTTTGCACAGAGGGTATGGTTAGCCCCTTCGAGCCGAAATATTCAACATAGATACTATCTAAGATAGGCGTTGAATTGTGGTAGTCTGCTTAGCAGAATAATCCAAATTAAAAAATAGCCGAAACAAACTCACAATTCTTTTACTTCCAAATTATTCAAACGAAATGGCATGCATCCAATCGTTGGATCTGGATTGTATAAAAGGCGAGTTGCCATAGTCTGAGTATCAGTATATGGCCATCTATGCTGATATACACATGGTCTTAAGACAAGGTGTTCTGATGAGTCGTTTTTCGATTTTTGTTAAACAATTGGAAGTAGGATTAAGAACTGTGAGTGGCTTTTGAATGATGAATGCTCTTTGTATTGCTATTCCGCTGCAGTAAGTAATCTAAGGATCGGCGTTCACCGGAGTTCCTTGTAATTAGTTTTCCTAGCTTCTTCAAGAAAATTGTTGTTTCAGGGCCTACTGAACCAAGAGTCTCGAAAGCCAGCGGTGTGAAAATGTACTGACTCTTAAAGTCGACGTATTTGTTATTATATGTTTATCGCGTTCGGCATTGTCAGCAGCCAAACCGCTGACCATTGAGGTTCACTTCAAATAACTCGGCGCGACTGTGTCCGCTACCGTTACGTCCCACAACAAAGATTTGCCATCTCGACGAAACAGTCCGGGTGGCTCCAGTTTATTTGGAAAGCCTGCTGGTCTGAGCGCCGACGAGAAAACCCTGTTTAATTCAGAGTGTCTAGCATACTTTACTTTTGTCAGCTTGCATGGATGGACTAATTCACCGCAAACACACGAATGAGCCTCGCATACTTTGTTGCCAATTTTAGGGCCCTGGCTGAGTCCAAAAGCTCAAAATCAAAAATGTTTCTTCCATAAATTGTCGAGCATACGCAGACCTTTCAAACAAAAAAAAATTATGAAAATCGGAAAAGATTTACTCAAGATATGAGCAAAAGACCAAAAACCACTTAAACTGCCCTAGCTTGGCGGCACTTGGCCCGACAGTGCCCAGATTTAATCCCAAAAAAGATTTTCGATTACTTTTCATGGAAAAAAAAGTTTTTGAAAATCGGTTCAGTTTTACTGGAATTATCGTGTACACAGACAGGCGGACGGACATTTTTTAGACCCGTACGATCTTCAAAAACGTTTTTTTCCCTGAAAGATAATTGAAATTTTTTTTTTTTTTTGTGTTGAATCTGGGCACTGTCGGCCCAAGGGTCAATGAGATAAGGCCGTTTAAGTGGTTTTTGGTTTTTTGTACATAACTCAAGCAAATCCTTTCCGATTTTCATAAATTTTTTGTTTGAAAGATCTGGGATCAGTCAGGGCCCTAAAAGTGAATCTCTACTAGGGCCCAACGTGTTTTTTCTACATAAATCGGGTCCGATTTTCAAAAACTTTTTCTTTCCTGAAAGATTATCGAAATATTGAATTTGAGCAAAATCGGTCGAAAACTTTTGATGTTACGGTCGAAAAAGTGGTCAAAAACCTGGTTTTTCGAAGGTTTGTCTAACTTTTTCACTTATAATAATAATATTCTGCCGTTACAACCTGACCGGGTCAGAGGCTAAATCATTTGATTTTACTAGTTCCACAATATTTGTGAGCTTTCGCTCATATGGATTCTTCCTAGAGATCCTTTCGTTACCGAAGTTTTTTTTTACAGTGTCAGTGGTAAATTGCACACAAACCAAGTGCCTTCTATGATGTACTAGGTCGGAAACTAGTTGAGCTTAGAATGCCGGTTCACCCCATCAATGTGTTTTACCTGCAGGCATTTTGGACCACATCACATGCTTAACGTGAATTTCGAACCACCCCTAACGGTAGCTGGCATTTTACCATTAGGATTTCTTCTGGTGCTAATTTTATCTTCATTTAATTAGAGCAATTAACGAACAAAATCATAATAGATCTTCATCTGAAGTTAGACTCAGATTTTGTACACAGAATTCTTCGAATATGGGTGACGTCATATTTGTCATTCTTCCATGTACGATTCGTTGCGGCACCAAATTCACATCTACCCAAATTATGAAGTCTGGGTGTGCCTAGGAACGTTACTTTCATACTATACATTGAAGAAAAATCCTATACAGAATTTGTCCCCACCAGGATTGAACCCGGATATTCGTGGTGGAAAGCCAGTACGTTGCCACTGAGCTAACCCGTTCGCTTTTCACTTCTATCTCTGCGAAATAGCGATTTCAGGCTATGGAAGGTTTCAAATAAAAGGTATGGACATCAGAAAGTCACGAAATATAAATAATAGAAAATCTGTTGAGTCGTTCGGGCTTTAGTGTGAGCTCACCACCCAAGGACCACGCGACCCTACACGATATTTGGTCGTTTTTCGTGAAAATTTCTTTAATGATGAGCTTTTTGTGTAGTATTTTAGAGTAAAAAGAGGCGAAATTTTTGTATGGAATAGTGGGTCGGAGGCCTCTTCTGACACAACCCCACTAACATTGAAAGCCTTGGTAACGTTACCTTTGTGTATCTTTGATCTTGTCTTCATGTTATCCCAGGCATGAAAACGTCGCTAAAAATTAATAGCGCCCGAGACATTCAGATTTTCATTTCAGTAAAGAACAAAGGGTTAGAAATCTGGTACCTCCCTCAGTTTGCTTAACTGACCCAGAATTTTATTCAGTTTCGGAAAAGACTCTGTGTGACCGTCATTCATTTTGGTTCTTTGTTCCTTGTTCTATGTTGAGTGTTTCAGTGAAAAATTATATCTATTTCGTTAAGTTATTTCTATTTTTTCTTGTTTTTTCTATTTATTGAACCAAAATGAATGTAAGTTTTTGGTAAACGTTTTTTTTTTCAAAGATAGAAAATTGCATAATTGTGGTTCAGTACACCACGCCACGTGTTGTTAAGAAAACTTCAGAAAATTAAGAGACTCTTCTTCGTTAGCTTTAATTCAAAAAGCTATTTTCTAGCAAAAAGATTTGCTTTCGGTTTTCACAAACGGAGTGACTAAACAACACCGGTGTCAATTAGCCACGCAACACAGTACACGCTATTTGACACCTGTGTTTGTTCTTTAGGCTGCAACGTAATGACAAATGAAAGTATTTAATATCTCGGACCGAATAATTTTTCACTTCTCAAGATGATGTTATAAAGATTACCTTCGCGAGTCAGCTAAAAAAATGCAAACAAGCTATTAAGTTTGTAAGTTTTTATTGTATATAGAGCCCAAAGTTTTCTGGAGAAGTTTAACGAGCAACTCAGTACCGCGGAATATGTATAAGGGCATAGTCAAATTCGGACACTTTTGTGAATTTCACAGTAAATTACAAGCTGATATTTCTACGTTAATAGCACATTACGTACGATTTTTTACCTGTTGAAGCAATGTAAATACGCATTTTACATGAGCGAATCGAATGTAAAATTGCATTTACATCGCTGAAACACGTAAACTTCTTTAGTGATCCAGTTTTCGGCAAATCCATATGCACAAATTCACCAAAAAAATTCACCTCAAACTCAGGTTCCGTGTGTATTTGCATTATAGTGCATTTTACTGAGTCGCAAAAAGGATGTCTCGCTCACTTTGCGTGCCGAAATTTATTTTATTGCATTTCTTGATAGAATAGACACTCGAGATAAGCTTTTTCGAAGTTTTCAAGTTCATAGACCGCCGCCGCGGCGCCAATTCGAGATGGCGGCTAAAACTAAAAATCGCTCCCAAAAATCCATTTTTCAACCGACTTTATCGAGTAAGGGCTCAAATTGATCCTTGATCTTTTCTCTAACGTCTAAAAATGCTAACTCATAAGAAAACCTATAGATGGCGCTCATAGTCAGTATAATGTCCGAGCCCATCATTTTACTTATTTCTCCCCCATTTTTCAATCGATTTTGATGTGTAGGGGCTTTCTGGAATCAGGAAGGATGCCACTCTAAGTTAGTATATGTTTCCCATCAAAAAAACAAAATGGCGTCCATTTTTTGGGTCTAATATATATGTAGCTTCGCTGTGCACGAAAAAGGGGAAAAAGGCCGCCTCACTCTCACTTTATGTGCGGAAATTGATTTTATTACATTTTCCGATAGAATGGGCCATTTAGATAAGTTTTTTTGTTATATTCAAGCTCCCAAGCCGCGTCGCGGGCGGCGCCAATGCAAGATGGCGGCTAAAACTACAAAACGCTCCCAAAAATCCATTTTTCAGCCGATTTTATTGAGTAAGGGCTCAAATTATTCCTTGATTTTTTCTACGACTAAAAATAATAACTGATTCCAGAAAGCCCCCACACATCAAAATCGGTTAAAAAATGGGGGAGAAATGTAAAATGACGAGCTCGGACATTATACTGACTATGAGCGCCATCTACAGGTTTTCTTATGAGTTAGCATTTTTAGACGTTAGGGAAAAGATCAAGGATCAATTTGAGCTCTTACTCGTTAAAATCGGTTAAAAAATGGATTGTTGACAGTTTTTGCCGCCATCTTGAATTGGCGCCGCGGCGGCGGCTTATGAACTTGAAAACATCAAAAAAGCTTATTTCGAGGGTCCATTGTATCAGGAAATGCAATAAAATCAATTGAGGCACGCAAAGCGAGCGAACCGACACAGTGGAGCCTACTATTACCTTCAGTGTGTATATCGTATACTTTGACGTGAAGTTCGTTCTCAACACAAAGCTTATAATTTACAATTTACAAAAAAAATCTGAATTCCTACAGGGAGTTTAGCAATGAACTGCATCCCTGTAAATATATAATATGGAAACGCTGCCGAAAATCGCATAAATGACTTAAGGGAAAAATGAAACAAAGAAATCTTCAATTTAAAATGGGTGTCTGTAAATTTTAAGTCCTTTCATTGCAATTTGTAAAATTGAGTATCAGTGTGAACAGCAAACTTTTGACTATGAAAATTAAAATCAGTGCAACCGTAGCCTTGTCCAACTCTACAACTTGACAATTAACAGTCGCAACAATTTTTATGGGGTAGTATTATAATCGATCACCCAAAAATAATTTTTGATCACCTGAAAATACAATTTTGATCACCAATACAAAATAAAACTTAATTAGGGGCAGAATTAGTTACACCTACGCTGAGTTAGCCGCTTTAAAGATACATTCTTCCTTTTACGAAACGGTCGGACACACCCCAGGCCCTAAAAAAGAGTGTTTTATTTTTCTGGTGACCAAAATTGAATTTTCTGGTGATCAAAAATGAATTTCTTGGTGATCAGTTAAACATATGCCATTTTTATGTGTTATATTCTCGATTTGACGCATATGATTATATGCAAGGAGTCGATAATTTGATTTTCGAAGCTGTGTCTAAACGGATCCGTTTCTTTTCACTTTTATAAATTTCGGATAGGTGGTTATGGATTTGAGACTTATGAAAGGAGTCGGAAATTTTGTTCCGATTCTAGATGATTCGCCTCTTCTTAGCTACGAAACTAAGAATTTTCACAGGTCCCATTTGGTTCCTCGGGTTGCATTCTGGATTCTAAGTTTTATTTCGCACAGTAGTATCTGTTCCGTCTAGACCTAAACGCACTCACGATCCATATAGCATATTTGCAAAAGGAGAGTGAGTGCAAAATCAGTTCTTTTGTAGCAAGCGAAGGGTGCAGACGCAAAATAAAAGCATTGTCATAAGCGAAGTACTCGCCTTTTCATTTTGACCCGACGCAAGCTACACAATTATTCAGTATCCTTTCACTTCAATCTATCTATCTCTATTTAGAAGCAAGAAGGTGAATCCTAAGCACCGGCCTTACTTCACTATTAACCCATTAGTAACCTATTAAAATTCCTAGTTCCGGAACTTCCAAGAAACAACTTTGCCACACTTTGCTTAAGCCTAAAATCCATAAAGAAACTTGAAAAATTTCAAAATCCAAATTTCTGAAGTTTGAAAGAAGCAAGCGAAAAGCATCATGAAAATGAGGTTAGCCAAGCAACACAGCCACAGCTAATTCTATTCGACACACAACATTGGGAACTAGAAAAAAATTTGGCGCCGCGCCATGGCTATACGAAGCCGGTGTCGAATAGCACCAGCTGTATGGTTGATGCTATTTGACACCGGTGTCCAATAGCATCGGCCTTTCACAAAACAATTTGTCTTTTTTTTAAGCAGAAGTTAAAACTAGTGCTAGCGGAGATAGAAAGATTAAAGGAAGATGCCAGAGTGAATGAAGTCCAAGCTCATGCTGATCCTTCCGCAAATAACAATGAAGACGACGATTCATGGCTGGATCAAATGGTGGGAGACTTTCTGATCGAAAATTCCTCATTCGACATCTTTGAATTTGTCGATCCAGGATTGCAATCGTCGACAGTTCTCACATCGTAAATAATAAGAATTACTTCCGAATGCGGTGGAATGAAACTTTAAATATGATTTCAGCGCAGAGGAGGCCTCCGAGGAACGTTTGTCTCAAGGCGAGGAATGCAAAGTTAGATCGGAAGTATTCGAAGACACTTTACTCAATGCTGAATGTCACGACCAATCAAAGAATCCGAAGTGTCATGATCAATCAGAGGATTCGGATTGCTACAACATTTCCACAGAATTTGTGGATACTAATTTGCTGCAAGTAAGTAAAAGTCTTCTTTGCGGGATTGAAGGCATCGGAGCTAACTTCCGTTAGATTAAATTCTCTTATTTCATCTTGTGGTTCAGAGTTGTAGAAACGGAAAGAGGGCCTGTGCGACTCGCGAACATCGTAACATAAAGATCTTAAAATCGAAAGGCAAAAGGAAGGACTCCCAAGGGGGTCATAGATTTAAGGAAGACGGTGAGCTATCATTGCCATTTCTCTGACGCACATGAGTCATTTTTTATGATTTTAGACATAAAAACATACACCTGCGATGTGTGCCATCGCCAATTTAATCGTAAGGAAAATTTGATTCCTCATTTACGTACGCATTCTGGTAAGTCCTGGGAGCCATCAGCTTTTTAAAAATTCGAGGTAAAATGTCAACTTTTCAATAACATTTTTATTTCGCAGGAAAAAAGCCCTACAAATGTACGGTCTGCCAAAGGGCATTCAGCCAATCAGGTCATTTGAGAATACATATGCGCATTCATTCGGGTAAGAACATAAATTTTCAATTGCAAGGACTTGTCGCCAACAACAATTTTCTCTTCGCATTTAGGAGAAAGGCCTTATGAATGTAAGGTCTGCCAAAAGGCATTTAGCGATTCTAGCGCATTGAGAAGACATTTGCGCATTCACTCTGGTAAGAATATAAATTTTCAATTGCAAGGACTTGTCAACACCAACAATTTGTTCTTTACCTTTAGGAGAGAAGCCCTACGAGTGTACGGTCTGTCAAAAGGCGTTCAGCCAATCAAGCAATTTGTCCACACATTTACGATTACACTCTGGTAAGAAGCACCTGGTTCTCCCATCTCCTAAGCAAATTTAAAGTGAGAAAAGGATATAATTTGACATTAGATAGAAAATTGTTCTTTCTTCTGCCTGTCATGATCACTCAGATTCTTCTACTCAACTCTCTTTCTGACCCTAAGCCGAATACAAAACCTTGAGGAAGATTTCACAAATTTTAAAATTAAAAATCCGTTTCAGGTAAAAAGAAAGTGTCAGCATTGTAGAAGGTTGAAAATGCACGTTAACCGTAACTACCTCCGTTGCAGATATGCTGCCGGACACTAAAATATTTTGAAGAACATTTTTATTCGAGGAAACGCAAAATTTACGTGACATTCAAAAGTCCTTTCCAAGTTTTTGAAGAAATATTTTGCGATTTTGATGACAAATGGAAAGGAAATCATTGAAGAAAAAAACGCTTCACGAAAAGTCCACTAAAAAGTTTTGAATTCTCTTTTGTGTTTAAAAAATCTAAAAAGTGAAGTTTTAACATAAACTTTGTGGAATGTGATAAGAATCTTGTCTTTTATATTAATGTCTTTTATATTAATTATATAATTGAATTTTTCATGACTTTTCATGAGTTTCTTTCCTTCCTTCAGTTAGATTTTTCAATGATGTAAATACCGAGCAGATGAGGCTATTCATAAAATATTAGAATAATTTACGGTGTACATTGTACAGTGTAGAGTGTAGACATTGTGTGCAAATTGGATGCACATTATATACACAATGTGGGCACATTGTATACACATTCGTAGTATTTCGTGAAAGGGGAAATCGCTTACGTAACATTTCGTAAAAGGGATCATCAATCGGTTACCTAACATTTTTTAAAGCGCTCTATTTTGACGATTTGGAGGTTATTTCCCGAGCCGAAGGCGTCTAAATCGTCAAAATAAACCATCCTGGACAGCGGTGCATATGCTATTTTATCTGCCGAGAAAAGATGTATCGAAAAAAACAATTTTGCCCTAGGGAGAAAAATGCGAGATTATCGTTCTATGCAGATAAAACGTTCTATTTCGTTTCGTATCGGCTCTTTAAAGCGCTCATTTTGCTTCGTATGGGCTCATTAAAGCTCCCAATATACTTCTCTTCCTCTTCCCTATACTTTTGCAACATGTTCTAATACTGAAAAAAAAGGATTTTTTTTAACCCTCCCCCCCCCGTCAAACGCGAAATGTTTTTTTTTTTCAACTCAGTACCTATTTTCATCGACGTATTCAATTTTTTTAAGCATTTTGAGGCCAAAGAAAAGTTTTGAAAACTCCGGCTATTGCTTGCACAAAACGCTTTTTTGAAAATTCTCCTGGCTTCGTCGTACTACTCTGAAAGCTTCCCATAGCTAGTCCAATCACTTTGTCGATCGACGCTGATTGTTCTTAGTTTGTAAGATTTCTGCATGTCGAGCGGCGGCCCAGCGCTGTTCTAGCACGAATACGAAGCCTATGGTAAAGTATGAGTGTTAGGACTAGTGAGTGTTAAAGGATGAACCAGGTGGCAACTGCCACTATAAGTGTTCACACGTTCAAGCTGTCTGGGAAGTCCACAGATATGTTTGAAATTTCGTTTCAAACATATTTTTCTGAGAACATAGTTCGGCTGGTTTCATCTTTTCTTTCTTTTTTTAGATTTCGATACCATGAAACCGATAATATAGTATAAGGCTCGGAACAGGTCGGGTTTGACCTGACCTGATAACCTGGTTCATTTTTATTTAAAATGAAACTGTACTGAGTCCAGGTGTAAGCGAACATCCATAAAGGACATCCGTATTTTTAGCGACTTTTTCGACCTCCCCTCCCCCCTCTCGCTTTGCCCGTTCAGCCATCCCCCCCAAGGACGTCCAAATTTGGCGAAAAATGCACGAAGTTCCCGAATTTTTGCTTGAATTCTTCCGCCACTCACAGTGCAGAGAAGTCTGAACGGATATTACAATGTTGCTCATAGCAAAAGTTTCAACTGGGATCTCTACACCTTCCAAGTTTATATAATCCTGAAGATGCCACTTAGCGTCTTCTGTTTCGTTAACGTTTACATCCGTCTAGAACATCGAATAAATTAACACTCATGTGCATTTCAATCGGTTTTGTTTTAAATTTTCATATTGATATCTCTTTTTTAGTGAAAAGACAGACCAATATTCTTTATAGCTAAACATGGTTCGGAAACTAAATTTGAAAAACTAGTACGTTCAGTACAAATTCATTGAAAATCTTCGTTGCTCTTATCTCAACTGCAACCAACTTCGTTATAATAAGGTTACTCGACACCCTTACACTATAAGGTTGTAAGCCACATACGTTTGCTATCTCATTTTTAAATTTGACATTTGTGCGAAAAAAAGTGACAGCAAATTATGTGGCTTACTACGTAATATCGTATGTGTGCTCTACTATAACAGTAACTAGAGTGAAGTTGCTACGAACCGAGATAGTGCAGACATTTTGATTATACTAGATTCGATCACAGCGCTGTGGTGGCCAACTGTTTTTTTCTATTAAGAAGAAGGAGCATAGTATTTTACTACTAATTATTTTAATCAAAACCCTGTATTTTACTAATATTTGTACTTGTACTCATACCCCTAAACCAATTAACCATTAACCAATCGCCACTGCCTCAACCTGCCCTAGATAGTACATAATTAGATAGATGGGTTGGCAAGTAGTGAACGTGCTTGCCTTCCACGCAGAAAACCCGGGTTCGATCCCCGGGATGTGTAGGAATTTTCTGTAATTAACTAATGGTATGGAACATCCCTAAGTTCACCCAAGCTTCATAAATTGGGTAGTTATGGGATTCGAGGCCCATAACGAAAAATTGTACACAAAAAAAAGAATCGGAACGTGACGTCAGTCACCTACGTAGCAGTTTGTGTACAACAGAACAGTCGAGAAAACACAGCTATAGCTGCAGCCTTTCGCCCATGGATGGCGCTCAACCCACGTGTGGATATCGACATCGAATAAAGGCGCGAATGATGACAACCCAAGAACGTCACACAGTAGGGGTCGCGTGGTCACTGCGGACAGAATGTCGTCACATTGGATGCCGAACCAGTTGAACAACCAACCTCCCGGCAAACTGCACTGTGATACAAATCAACCAAGCAAATGAAATGTGTGAAAAATATAACATTAACATAGTGATATGAATTAATAGAAGCCAAACCTGTCTTTCGGACCTCTTGGTCTTCAACAATTGTAATCATTAATATAATAATAAAAAAAAAAGAAACATTGTAATATACAGATGTACTCCATACGCTAAATAAAATAAATGTAGATAGAAATAGATAATCTTGCCATTATATAAACAATATGAATGACAAAATAAATTCAAAAATAGTTGATATTTATACAAAGACCATTGTCGCAATTTGGTCGGGTCATCAGGTCAGGTCAAAACAGGTTTTAGGTTAAATCAGGTCAGGTCAGCGCTTGAAAAATCAGGTTCAGGTCAATTCAGGTTTTTCAGGTCAGGTTTCAGGTTGACCTGACCTGTTCCGAGCCTTAGTATAGTAAATGTAAATTTATTTTCCTAAATTTAGCTCCAGTCCCGAGTTTAGGGCTGGTGAGGGGGCAAAGATATTCAATTTTTCCCTAAAAAAGCATGTCGTTTTAGCTGTTTCAGCGATGGTAGAAGTTTTTTTAGTTCAAAAGTAATCTGATATTTAGGGCTAGTCTAGGACTGACTATTAAACTCCCTCGGTAGGCCTCTTGTAGGCCCATATGTGCTTACCCTTTGTAGATTGTGCCTTAGTTACGGCCTACTTTCTATTTATCAGATATGAGATTGCATATTGTCGCAATATGAACGAGGGGGAAATGACACTGGAAAATCATGGTACGGGGCAAAAAAAATAAAAAATCATCAAAACTAACAAAAATAATCGAAAATGGTTGAAAATCTTCCAAAAATCATTGGAAATCATTAAAAATCATAGATTTTCATGAATTATATGATTTACCTCTAGCTTTAAGTTTTGTGCTATTGAACAATGCATAGAATGTTGGATTTATTGTAAAATTACAAACAAGAGATATAATCTTGTATATAATAACATATGTTCCATAAAATCATGAAAATAGCTGAATTGATATGTTTCTTCGCGAAAGTTTACAATATATTCGGTTACTGACCATGACCACATACCATATGTGGCTCGGGTTCGTTTCCCGTCAGAAACATTGTCAAAAGAGGTAATCGTAAAAATCTCTTGTTAGTTTCTGTTCTTTCAACTTGAATCAGGTCTCAAAACGAATCAATTTTCTCGTACGTCACATGAAGATTCAAAATCGTGACTCAAGTAATTCAAATTGCAACAACTGTAGTTAATATTCGAGAGGGAAATGACTCCCGAAAAGAGTGACCATGATTTTTTAATTTCGATGATTTTTGAAATCATTTAAAGATTTTTGAAATCAAATTCATATTTTCAATGATTTTTAGATAATTTTTGTGATTTTTAATGATTTTTTGATTTTTGTGATTTTTTGATGATATCCCGAATGACTTTTTCGATGATTTTTGAAACCATTTAATGATTTTGATGATTTTCGAAATCATATAATTCATAAAAATCAATGATTTTTAATTATTTCCAATGTTTTTGGAAGATTTTCAACGATTTTCAATTATTGTTGTGATTTTTGTGAGTTTTGATGATTTTTTCGGATGATTTTTATTTTTTATTGTCCCGTACCACGATTTTCCAGAGTAATTTCCCCCTCGCTCATATTGCGTCATTATGCAATCTCATCTCTGATAAATAGAAAGTAGGCTGTAAGTAGGGCCCAATCTACGAGCATGCATGGCTGCATTATCAGAACGGCAAGCAATAGCCGGAGTTTTCAAAACTTTTCTTTTGCCTCAAAATGCTTAAAAAAATCGAATACATTGATGAAAATAGGTCCACAGTTGAAAAAAAACATTTCGCGTTTGACGAGCGAGAGTTTAATAATGAACTTGGGCTACAGACCGATTTTAATAGTCAGTCCTAGACTAGCCCTAAATATCAGATTACTTTTTGAACTAAAAAAGCTAGCATCTCCGTAACAGCTAAAACGACATGCCCTTTTAAGCTGAAGTCAAATGTCATGGGTCCCTGATGAGCCCCAAACTCACGGCCGGTTTTAATCGTCAGCTCTAAACAAGCCTTAAATTTCAGATTACTCTTTGAACTAAAAAATATTCTACCATCGCTGAAACAGCTAAAACGACATGCTTTTTTAAGGAAAAATTGAATTTCTTTGCCTCCACACCAGCCCTAAACTCGGGTCCGGTTTCATTCCACAGCCCTAAACTAGTCGTAAATTATAGATTCTCTTTTTATTCACATACATTTTTTGTTTGACTGAAACATGCAAAATGAAATGTTTTTTTCACGAAAAATTGAATATCTTTGTCCTCGACCAGCCCTAATCTCGAGACCGGTTTTATTCATCAGCTCTTAATGAGCCCCAAATGTTGCATTAATGGAGAATGAAGAAACGCTAAAACGACATGTTCGACCACTTCAATCGTTTAGGGCTCGAATACTATGGCAGCCCCAAACTAAGGGATTGCAGCCCTAATCAGCCCTAAAGCGGCCTAAAACAATTGGTGATAAAATAATATGATACTGGATGGTGGGGGTGCCAGCGACATGTACCTAATATAGAAAACTTCTTTGAAAATTATTTTTTGGAACCATTTCTCTTTACTTTTTTTTTAGAAATCTGTTCTTGGAATATTGTCCTAATTTTTGTTCAATTTTTTTACTTATGTTGTAAAAGTTGCTGCAGGCCCATGTTTAGACCCGTACGAAAAACGAAGTTCTGCGAGAAGGGGTCTTATATGTTTACCACGACGTTTGTAACCATCCCAATTTCCACCTGAGAGCAGGTGGGGAGCATCCATCCTGGGGCTTAGATGACGAATCAACAATAAAAACGTTGTCCGTCCGTCCGTCCGTCTGTCACCGCGATAACTTGAGTAAAGCTCAACCGATTTTCAAAAACTTTTTTTTTCCTGAAAGGTAATCGAAATATCTTTTATGGGATTGCATTTGGGCATTATCGGCCCAAGAACCGCCGAGCTAGGGTAAACTTTTTAAACTTTTTTAAACTTGTGTCCCTGGACTTAGCTAGGGCACTAAAACCTAGTCTATGCTAGGGCCATACATGTTTTTTGTACATAACTCGAGTAAACCTTTTCCGATTTTCATAATTTTTTTTTGTTTGAAAGATCTATGCATGGCAGACAATTTATGGAAGAAACTTTTCTGGATTTAGCTAGGGCACTAAAAACGAGTCTCTGCTAGCGCTCTACATATTTTTTGTACATATTTCGAGTAAATCTCTTCCGATTTTCAAGTTTTGTTTGATCGAAAGGTCGAGGACTGTCTCCCGTTTTATGGCAGAAAATGTTTTCATAATAAACCTTTGCACTCAGTCAGGACCCTAAAACTGAGTTTTTACTAGGGCCCAACATGTTTGTTTACAAAAATTGTTTAAATCCTAATTGATTTTGTTGTTTTTTTATATTTTAGAGATAATCGAGTACCGAATAATATTCACAAAACAAATTTGGACCCGGTGCCTGTGATTAGGGCTGAAGTGGGCTTTAGGTGTGTCCCAAGTTCGGCCCTAATCAAGAAAAAAATTTTTTTTGCTATGTTGCAGAGCAAATTGAGGGAAACATTTTTGTCTATGTAAGTATGTGTCCGAGCCATTTCGTTATGGCCCTAGGTCGGTCCTAAGGTCTGCCCTAGACAAAAAAATGGCTTTTTTCTTTGAGAAAAAATTGAGATGTACATTTTTGTCTGTTTGGGGGTCAATTTTGTACTTTCGGAAAGCTTTTCTTCGGACGGGTTTTTTAATATTGCCCTCTCGACAATTTCCAATACAATTTAATGTGGACGTAATTTCATACATTTAAGAGTTAAGGCAATATTTACTTAAATACGTTCGAGTCTTTTCGTAACATCAACTCTGTTTGTCACATCTATTCTGATACGTACGGGTCCCTTCGTATGTTTTTTGGAGACGACTTCTCTAAATCGAAATCAGCGCTAAATTTGCGTTCCATAGAAACAAAACTCGGAGCCCCAAAAGCAAAATATCAGTTCTATCAAAACAAATGCTCACAAAAATTCTTTTTTAACAACCATCGAAACAAACACATAACGAAATGTTCAAGATTCTTCGATATGTGAATTGCATTGGAACGTGTGCAAGTGTTGGGGAACTGTGAAACCAATGAAACGAATAAACGGCAAAACCGAAGAGACACATTTTAGTATTGCCTCATTCGTCGGTGAGTAAAGAATTGGATGGACGTTTTTTTAAACCCAAACTGTTCAAATATATTTTTTAAAAACCACTTGTGAATCGGTTTGTTTTGTACATACAATTTAAAACAGTTTTTGATGCTCGTATTATATACCGAACACGCTTTTGTATACATCATCGGTGGTCGACATGATCATAACAGAGAGTGTTAATTCTATATTTAGTGATGATTTTGAATCAAAGAATTATTTTCAAAGGCAAATTTAATAAATAAATTTGTAGCTTGAATTTTAAAGGCAGTCGTTTTGTTGTTTTTGTTTTGTAAAGTGAAATGAATTTGAATATTTGAAAGACAAAAGGAGACTTTATCGAAAAGATTCATTTCTATGAATTTTTTACAGACACAATCATAAACGGTATGTTTACCCTCACTTCACATTATATAAATATTTAGCAATAAATTTGAAAACTGATTTCCTATTCATTTGCTAATGACTTTTGATTACAATTAATTGACCATCATTTGCTATACAATCGATTAAATTCATTCAATTTGCAGAAATTTTAGTCTTTTAATTGTTTGCCAAGGACAAAAAACATCGAAAACATTTTTTTGTTACACTTTAATTGAACATCAAGTCGAAAAGTTCGGTCTTGAAGGTGTGCGTTGAATGTGTGTATGAGTAATATTTATCATATTTTAAACACAAAATATTATTTAAATAAATATAAATAAATAAAACAAATGTAATCTTTGGCAATGTTTGTGTAGGTCACGGGTGTAGCACTTTTTGTGTAACGAAATGTTACGTGTTGGAAATACCTTTTTTTTAACAAACGTAAAATGACTCAATATACCGGGTATTTGCATGAGTTTTTGGAACAATTGTGCCTTGGACAGCAGCTTCTTCTCATTTGCCGTTGAAAATACAACTTTTTTGTCTTTTAGGAAAGTGTCTACGATGTCTTTGTTATAAGGGGCCATTCAAATAGTGCGCACGCGGAAAATTGGCCTTTTTTGACCCCCCCCCCCCCTTAAGTGCGCACGAAATTTATACTCACAATCCACACCATATACGTTTTCAGAGCGCCAGTGCCTAAACAAAAGATTTATTTTAAATCGGCTGCTCTCTGGATTAGATTGGAAATAGTGCGCTACAACCAATTAAAAGTCTTCTGCATCTCCAAACGAACCTATCCGCAGCTAACGTCTCCCAGCTACTTACGTCAACCGATTCGGGATTGGCATAGTACATGCTGCTTCGCATGTTTCGATGTGTTGTGGTTAACCTTTTAGAATTTCACATAGTCGACGACACGATGGAAAATCTCATTAGTGCCCATTAAAAGTATGGAGATGAGAAAAATGACGAGCGCAAGTATATTATTGACACAATTAAAGAAATGGACAATATTCTAGGACCATAACTTTACAAGAACCTCATTTTTGGCTTAGAATTCAATCCGAATTCGAAGAATGGCTATGTTACTGCTTTGTTCACTTGACTTGTATCATCCCATCTTGTCCCTTTGCTAATTAAAAGGAAAATAAACCTGAACAGATGCAATATCACAAGAGTGCGCACGTTTTCGGATGATACCCCCTCCCTCCTCGCACACTTTTCGAGCCCCCCCCCCTCCCCCCTTAGATGAGTGCGCACTATTTGAATGGCCCCTAAGGAATCGGTGTATTTCTTATTTTTCTAGGTGCTATACCTCCTGACTCAGATATCTGATATCTTAAAATGTATAATGAAAATGTAACGTGGACTGGACAGGTCGAAACAGCATATTTGTCTCTGAAAGTTTCAATTAACGTGAAGAGTTAGGGAAATTTACTTTAAAAATAAATACTTTTTTCGTTCCTAGGACGGAAAACTGCTGTTTTCCGTCCGATTTTAAAACAGAAAAGCAGTTTTCTGAACCCTCTGAAAGAAAAATATTGTACGAAACTCGGAAATATCCAGTTTCATATGAATAGGTCCTGTATATGTTTTTGACCAGTGTGTGACACTCGTCAAAAACATTATATTTTTCCTAGTTACGTAAACAACTATTTAAGTATACAGTTCGTTTATCATTGTAAACAAAATGAGATAATAGTGATTGATACAAGTGACGTATGATAGTAGTTTAACGCACTAGATGTGAGTTCGGCAACACATCGTGTGCGTTAAATTACATGTATCAAACAATGTTTTTGCAATTCACTGTCAAAAACGAGCTCTTCCCTGCGTGTTTCCACTTGCGAAAATTTGTCGAAATTTCAATAATTTTTGCGCATAAGTGAGTAGAAACAGCTTTTACGCACTAGTGCGGTAACATTTTATCACACTAGTTTCGAAATGGAATTGTTTTTGTCACTAGAGTGAAGATATCAAACGAGCGAAGCGAGTTGGATAACCACATCGTGTAGCAAAAACAACCAATTTCGCAACGTCTTTCATACGAGACTTTATGCAACAATTTGTGAAACATGAACTTTTGAATGAACTTTTTATCACATGAGGTCACTTTTCGTATAAGTGCGACAAAATCATTTTAACGCACTACTATGTAAAAACCGCTTTTCACAACTCCTGCTGTCGAGCTCTGGTGTTGAAATGAATTTTCATATATAGGAACGGAAAAGTGAAAACCGACAGGTTTCTGATATGTTATACGAATTTACCATATAAATCAAAAACTTGTCGGTTTTCACATTTCCGTTCCTGTATTTTTTTCAGCACTGGTGATTGGTGCAAGTTTTTGTTTTCCAGTTGTATTGAAAAGTAATGTTGCTAACACGTGCCTGATGGTTGTCTTGAACACTCGATGTGTTTTGCTAAACTCGCCTACGGCTCGTGTTGGCAAATATATAACTCGTGCTCAAAATAACCAATCAAACCAATCAAACCAATTCTGCAACCGGGGATTGAAATACGACATGTTTCTATGTCGATTACTAGATGGGAACGTTCAACATTTCAAGACAAGTTAGGAAATGAATTTCGTATGAGTTATTTCCACACTGATTTAGAATTATTCAAAATCAATGCAATGTGATGTTAACAGTGATTTCTTGAATCTTGAAAAAAACAACATTCCAGTACTAGTTGCACAATTTACTATTGTCGCTCTAGTGCGAAAAGTGACCTCATGCGACATCGAAATGACGTATTAAAAAGCGAGTTTTCTGTCGGTGAATTGCAAAAAATTCTTTTTGTCACTAGTGATAAAAAGTAAAACCAGTTATAAAACGACCTCTCTAACTTCATCGAAACGATGCATGAAAAAGTTTACTTTTCACAGCGGCGTTGCATAATAGTAATTTTCCTACCTAGTTTTGTAACTAAGGTTTAGTCCTAAATAGTGTTCGCACGAGCCAGAGGCCAGTGTGGACACTATTTAGGACGTGTGCTGAAAAAATCTAGTTACAAAACGAGGTAGGAACAACGTTTTCTGCAATTCAATGCCGAAATAGACAAAACCAAACAATAAAATTTCTATTTCGATCACAATTTCCTTTTCATTGCATTTTTATTTAGAATGCTGAAAAACTTTTCCGCTCTCAAATTTGAGTGCTGAAAAACTTTTCCATACTCACCCAAATCTGAGTGCGGAAAAGTTGACCTTTTCCGCACTCAAAGCAGTATTGAAAACTGTCGTATTTCGGCATTGAATTGCAGCAAGCAAATTTTCTTGTCTGTAAAGTAGCTAGAAAAACTTTGTTGGCTAGTTTTTTTTTGTGCCTACGTTTGCGACAAATATCCAAGAATTTTGTTCAAAATGGAAAAATTGCGAAATTATTTTTACATAGTTGATTATTGGAAGTATTTAAATTACAGCATTCGAATAACAACGCTTATGTTATTTTGTAAAATCTTAGTTAAATCTCTATGTTACACTACGAAGCGACACCAGTACCAACGATTTTATGAACAATTTTATCCCTAAAATGAGAAATAATACATTCCCACGGGCAAACTATGTACAAAGTTTACAACACTTCATAAAATAAAATCACGTATCATATCCATAGAATGCGCCTTTCTCAAACGTTCGAATTGAAGGTTTTTTCACTTGTTGAATAATAAACATTTATTGCAGCCAAATACGAAAATTGCACGCACGACAGTCAATTTCCTTTTCGCCAAAAACTTTCAACTCAAAATTCACGCTGGGGAAGGTAAAACAAACATAATAAAATAGTTTCTGCAAGCATACTATATTTGCCGTAATAAAATTGGTATCTATAGATATGGAGCGAAGCATAATATTGTCGGGATAAATATATTGTATTTGTTGGTTGTTTGGAATTACCATTTAATGGCTTTTATCACATCGGCGGGGATATTGCATACATTAAGTGTTTCCGTATAAGGGATATGGCTTTTATTATCCTAAAACAAAATGTTTTGCTCTAGAAATTTTTAAAGAAAAAAACCATGCCCCCGACGAGACGCGAACTTGGGACTCTCGAGTTAATAACAAACCATACTAACCACTCGACCACCACATCTTCATAAAATAACGAAATGTTATTTGTATCGTTACATCTAACGGGATTCAATTTAAAATGTACATATACATAAAGCGTACGACACAGTATGCCTGTGTTTCGAATTGCTACATACAATGTATTTCGTTGAACGAAAGACAAAACGTACGATCGCATTCATTGTATGATGTGTGTATGTTACAAAAATCGAAAAAAATTGAATTACAAGTCTAAAATGTAATTCCTTATTGAAATAAAAAAAATTGCAGCCACCAAGATTTGAACATTGGACACTGAATGTGAAAAAATCTGATATCCTACGCTCTAGCCCGCACGGCTACCTAGACTTCGTGTACAAAATGATATTGATGTGGTTTCGCCGATATGATAATGAGCCGTTTGCATGGAAAACATTTTTTGTAGGAAATATTATTCTGAGCAAAAAATTGTTCTACGCTATGGCAAAATTATGACGTTTTGTATTTTTAATTAATTATTTTCTGATTTCAAAGATTTGTCACACACGATAATTACTATACTTGACTATATCTATCTCTTTTCTTCGCATGTAATTTTTAATGATTCTCTCACGAAAAAGACTATTTTTGCTGGTCAAGTGCTGCTTAATAAAAAATTCAAAATTGGAAAATGTACTGAAAGCGCACTTTTAAAACTAAAATATAAAATCAGCATAGAATTTTCGATGCATGTCGTAGAACAATTTGTTGTTCTAATTTTATTTTTTCATCGTTTAAAAATAAATTTCGAAAATGCAAACGCTCCAT